>OX578153.1:121049768-121437268 GCA_951213105.1 Amaurobius ferox | reverse complement strand
AAGCATACCTCAGGGGAGGGGGGGGGGGGTAGAAGCCCCCGGAGACGAGTATTCGCCCCTCCAGAGACATTTTATGTTAACCTAGTTTCTATTTATGTGACACAGCATTTAGATATATATATATATATATATATATATATAGGGCAAATAGAAAACTGTTCAGACGACATCTTAATAAATTCACAAGAGTTAATAATTTCTGAAAAAGGATGTATTCTTATACATTTTTCAGAATGATTGACAGTAGCGAAAAACATAATTCCCCTCATTCAAACTTGAGGCTGAGGCATCTTGGTTATATATTTTGAAAATATTTTTTATAGAATAAAGAATGTGTGTGTCTTATACTAAGTAAACTTATTGAATAATGCAGATTAATATTAAATTCCGCCAAAAAGATCTATACAAAAATATGCACAACATTAAATGACATCCATGAAAACTATACAAATCCAACGGAATTGTTTTCTTCTCCGTCCTACCTACCCGAAGCTGTAAGATATCTGATTGGACGGCCGAGAATTACCACACAATTTAGACCGAAAGCCAGTCGAGGTGGCATCCACAGGGATCGTCCCCTCCCAGCACCCTTTCAGAAGGACTTACAGATCCACATATTTAACGTGCCCGTATTACTCTTAAACACTGGGGCAGAGCCAGGAATTGAACTCGGATCATCCACATGCAATCCCTGTGCACTAACCACCGGGCTTACCCACCTCTAGCAAAAGAGTTTATTTAGATCGTAATACACCCTAAGAAGCTCGTTTAGGAATGGGGCATCCCACTGGAATGTCCCACTTAGAAAAGAATTGTCTGATTCCACGGAACGTAAAATTATGGTCCTCGTTCATGTTCAGTTTATACATTACATAGTAATATTTACATTCGTTAAGAATTCGTTATTACTTATTTTCGTTATTACTTCTATTCGTTATTACTTTATTCGTTATTCCACACATTGTGCTTTAAGTGGACAATGGTGTACAGGCCTGAACTTGCCAAAGATCATTGCTTGAGATCATGCAATTTGAGCTATATCTTCTGTAAATACGAAACGGACACTATTTGCGATACTAGCTGCACGGTATGCCTGATTTTTTCAGTCGTCCGCAAGGCATAAAAATGTTCATTGAGAGTTTCGATGACAGTGAAATTAAAAGATATAATCTCTATGATCCAACAATTAGAACTCTAATATACATTATTTGCACAGTATGCTAATGGCAGGGTTTTAATTTATACAACGTACTGGCATGCCTTTAGTTTTTAATGCTTTCATTAGCAATCAGGTAAAAGAAAAATATTGTTTTCGAAGCAAAAGATACCACATTTCTTTATATTTTCAGCTTCTACCCTATTATTAGGGAACAATTGATTTCATCATAGGGTACACATTTCATAGATATTTCATACTTTACATTGTGATAAGCAAATGCAGGGCTTCCTATAAAATGCTTTACATAAATTTATCATAGTATGGACAAAAACAGTATATGTGGAATTCTTACTTTCCCTACAGAACAGAGTATACGTAAATGGAAAGCACTGCGATAAGGTCGAGAACATAGGCGGCGCCACGGGGGGTGCTTCAGAACCCCTATTACAAATTACGCAAGCACTCCTTTTTACTTAACAACTGCCCTTATTTCAACAATTTTCAGTTTCTTTCTATCTCTCTCTTTCATTTTAAAGTTGTTATTTTATTTTTTATTTTTTTACGGATTTATAAGTCTGAGATCTGATATTTTTGGGGTTTCTTGCTAGAACCAGTTCCAAATTACTGCACATGCGCAAAGCTTCAATAAATCTGTCATGAACTCTCGCCTATCGCGAAAGGATACATAGATGCTAGTGTCGTATCGAGTTTAGCAGAACATTGTCAATATTCCATGGGCGTCTGTGCTAGCGCGTTCGTAGTTTTCAAATTTATTTTCATTTAGTATTTTTTACGCATTCAGACCACGGCTATATGATGCAGAACTCTGTGGTCAAAATATAATGAATTAAAGTTCCACAAGTAAACAATTTGTTATTTTTCGATTATACATGCTTCACATGAGCACCCCCAATTGTGCAAGCCTTGGCGCCATTTATAGAAGTAGGGTCCCGTTTTGACTCTTGTCCCCGAATACACTCTCCTCTTTCCTCCGAGTATAGTCACTAAATACATTATTTTGGGAAAATTTCTGTATTCAAAAGTATCCATTTCCGCAATAATTGCTATAATTATGCAGCCGGCAATTTCTTTTCACTTTTGCCAGATAAAGAGCATCTTGACTTTCGTTTGAGACGTAGCACGTGCTGGGAGGGTCGTTTGTCGGGCGTTTCTGTCGCAAACGGAAGGAGGGGGTACACACATCATCAGGATGAGTCGAACAATAGCGACAGACGACAAATTATACATTCTGGGTTAATTAACACGCGCTCAACTGGGTCACTGTTTCGTACGATTTGTGTTGTTTCAGAACTTGAAGATGTAGACCGCGCGTCTTTTCTCAATTCCGACCTCTAATTGTCAATCAAAGTCTAGAGAATTGAGGAAGCATCTGACGTGTTCGACACACGAATTTTCTATAAAACTTGACGCCTGTCGTATGACGGGGTGCATACATTTATGTACAAGATTCCCGTCCATCCTCAGTTTCCCACCACTTGCGCTTTTAAGATTGTATTTGAATGAAACGAGGCCAGTATAGGTTCGATTTAACAAATATAGATGGTGAAGAAAATCACGGAGACTTGCAGACGGTTATTTGCTGACCTCGTTCATGTGAATCAATATTCTGAATGATCGTACCACTCCCTGATATAACGTAATTTATCAACGTACTTTCCCCATTAACCCTAAAACTCGCTATATTTTGGTTCAAGGCATTGAATTAATAATTTCCACGAAGCGACGGAAATTACTATAAATGTAACTTCACTTTCCGAGATATTGAATATTTGACAGTTCGACGTCATGTCCAAACAGGACCGTAGCCAGATACGAAATTCAAGAGGGGTTGGAGTGAAGTTTAAGGGGGGGGGGGGCTCAACAAAAACACATTTAATCATTAGCATTTATTAACCACAATAGTTACTGTGAGAAACCCACAAGAACTTCAGAAAAACAGATTACTGTTTTAGGTATGTTTTCGTTCTTGTGCAGTCATAGACCTCCGAGTAGAAGCATCCCAGTTAAGACATTCGAAAACAAAGTCGTTAAGATTTTTGCCACCACCAGGATCTGCTCGAGGAGGCAGAATAAAAGCATTAGCCTGTCATCAAACGCGAGGGGAACTAAGCTTTTTCAAGAATGGAGCCGGGGAAGTCTATGCGTCATTGAATTCTGACACAAAATTCGAAGGAATAGACTACGGTGGTCTAATAATCACGGTGGCATATGGGAATATATATAATGTGAAAGTACGCAACTCCGGGAGAGATTCCACACGAGATGTCTGTCAGAGAAGTCGCATTGAGAGGCGAGTATATGATAATATTTTAACTCGTATGCCTCTCGCCTTTTCAGAGATCTGAGTAAAATGTAAAGTTTGGAGAATGATGGCGAATAATAAAGATTTCGCATGATCGCAAACTCTGTCTGATTTTGTTGAATACTCGGCTTTATTTTTTAGCGCACTCACCGATTTGACAAACACGCACTTCCGAAGAGCAAGAGATGAAGTTTATCCAGAACCAAAGGGTTCTTATCCTCGGGTGATTCCCACGACTGCGGGACACCCAGCTCAACTGTTCGAAGTCGTCACCAACAACGATTCCGACAACACATAACGAATTTATTACAATTATTATATATTCCAATATTAACAAATAATTGCATATTTATATTTGTAAGCTAAGAGTTGATTAGGAAAATCCATATAGCTACTGCACATTCATATTAATATATAAAAATTGCAATTGATTTTAATGTAAGCATTAACTAGTAGCAAATCTGGGTATGAATCGAAGAAAATTTCTAAAAGTTAATACAAATTAACGCTTAATATTAATTCTTAACTACTGATCAGTTGATTTTGACTCCATAATGTATAACAATAAACCCCGCAATAATACAAAAGTATCCGAATACTATTGTCTTAATTTTTAAAATTTTTAAATTAAATATGTAAACAAATATGGATCATCAGTATAACCACACATTCAGGTAAATCAAAAAATATTTAAAACAAAATGGTTTATAAAAAAAAATCTCCGAAATTTTTTATGCAAAATTTGGTTGACATGTTGGATGAAATTTCATATCGCTAGTAAAAATTTAATGTTTTTATTAGGGTGGGGGGGGGGGGAATGATTATACCTCTTGGGGGAGGGGCTTAGCCCCCCCTCTGGCTCTTGCCTGTCTACGGCCCTGCGCCCGAAAGACGTCGAGTCGACGATATTTCCAGAAATATATTGCCATGAACGACAAACAGTCGCCAAATTAGCCGCCACGTGGTATAGATAGATAGACAGACAAACAGAGAGAACGTCTCTGGGTGTCCCAAAAAATTGAAACGCGTTTTAATTCTTTACATGTTGGAGATAAGTGGACAATATAAATTGCAAAAATGTTGAAAGTAAGGTAGGAAATAAGACTACGTTAATGAAATAGTCCGCCCATTCATTTTCAAAAAGTTACATTTTTTAAATTTTTATACGACCCCATTAGACAAATTGGGTCAATCAGAACATTTTTATTTAAAGATCATTAAAAAAAAAACGCATATCTGTATCTTTAAAATTGAGCGAGTTATATTTAATTGAAAATTGAACATTGTGAATAGGGAGCCTATATCAAATTAGAAATGTAAATGTGTGACATATCACAAAAAAGATAAAACTGGATGATAATACATAGGATACCCAACCTCGTAGTGAGTACCACTGCTTTATAGGATCTATGTCTGTGTAATGCTTTATTTAGATGCATTTGTGATAAAAAATTTTGAGACATATTTACGTATTTTTGATCTAAACAATTTCCGCCGTCAATTTGTTAATGATCCCTATTTTCACTGATGAAACAGCCTTTCACATGGTACGGAAAAGTGGCATAAGTCAGATATTTTCTTTATCATATTTCTGTTGATTTTAAAGATACAGATATGCGGGTTTTATTAATGATCTTGTTGCATTAAAAATAAAAATTTTCTGAACCCAATTTGTCTAAGGGGGTCGTATAAAAATTAAAAAGTGTAACTTTTTGAAAATGGATGGAAGGACTATTTCATTAACGTAGTCTTATTTCCTACCTTATTTTCAACATTTCTGCAATTTGCATTGCCCACTTATCTCCAACAGGTAAAGAATTAAAGCGCGTTTCAATCTTTTTGGGGCACCCTGTATAGTGTAAACCATTTTTATTTTGGGATCGTTCATGAAGTTATTCTCTTAGTATTCTATGCTTCCTTTTAAAATGGGTTCATATCATGGAGTTAAACGTAAGGAGTTCAAACTTCATATTAAGAAAACGTCCATATCGTTTGAGACAATGATTCAGGGGGCGCTGGGATAATATAAGTAGTCCTGCAATATAAGTGTGCATTTCTATGGCGAAAGGCCTAAAATATTTATTTAAACTGTCCATTTTGTAAAAATAAATTATGAGCTCAATGCAAAGTCGAACTGAAACAGTAAATAATATTTATACTTAGTCAAAATTATTTTGTCTTTTAATTTATACTTATCTCCCTGTATTCTATATTATATCCTACAACTGTGAAAAAATACTGGTTCATTATACTCATAATGAGGGAACCCTTCATTTAAAAATAATCAAAAATACAGATACTGAATGCTACGTCTTTTTGTTGTGTCCACAACAATAGCAGCTACTTTACTAACACGAACGACACCTAGGTATCATTCTCAAAGCATTATGTCATTTTCAAGCGTTTCATCCATAGGAGTTTGATCTTCTTCCGAACTCCATGGTTTATATACATCCAAACTTTCGCATATCGTCGTGCCACGAAAATATAATATACCTATAGGAAAGCGACCATAAGCAGTCTACTGAATGTGCTTTCTGCGCCCCCTAGTGGCAAAATACGGAACTTCAGAAACAAAACACTTTGAAACCAACAGAGATAGGCAAATGTTCAATCACAAAATAAAAGAACTGTGCTTAATGTTTGCAAAACTTGTTTCAAGCAAACTTGATAAAGCAACGCATCGTCGGTACCCGCCATTTTGTAACCCCTGCGATGCTGCAAGCTGTTCCAGATGCGCTTCTGTCCTGAATCCAGATGTTGAAACCCAGACCGTCCGACCTACCAGAAAGGTGTAAGGTAACTGTTTGGACGGTCGGCTGAATCCAGATGTGCATTTTGAACACTGTGTACGTAGATTACTGAGTAGGTTTGTCTCATCTGTATTGCACGACCTTTGCATGTCTGTGTTATTAGAAATATTTGCTATTTTCACATAACTGTTTTTGTCGAACCAAGTATCACTTTATACTAACCAACAAAACCCACGCTTTACGCCCGTCTAAGCACACTGCGGCGCTGCATGTAAAACAGAAACCGGCAGACATCTACTCCCGTCGACCCTCCCATTCTCACCTAATATCCACAGACTCATGCGAACTATACACCCCTCTCATTCCATATTACTATTTCTTATACGGTTTCTAATCAAAACATGCATACTATACCATCTCCTAACATAACGCAATTCATATACGCTGCCCACTTGACTCCGTTGCTCCTCTTGTCAAACGAATTTATCAAGTTTAATACCTCACACTTTTAACTTCAAGTTTTCAATTTCTGGTCATATTATGGACTAACTCCGTCTAACTACAGAGGTCATATAATTCAGTTCTAACTAATCTATATAAATAAAATTGAAAATGTGTCTGTCTGTCTGTCTCATCATCACGGGAGAACGGATGAACATAATTTAATGAAATTTTGTGGGTAGTCTTGAAATAGCCCTACTTGAAATTGAGTCCATTTTTCGAGTTTTTAGGATCATGGGTTGTCTAGGTATTCATTAAAAACGAATTAAAGCTTCCATAGACATACCATTATGCAGACGATATTTTTCCGCCAATTTATTTGAAGAAAATTATATCATATCGCTTCGCCACGGATTTAAATCCAATGTGTTTATGCGGCAGACGATTTTTATCGAATATTTTCCGATTTAAATAATTATAAAATAAACTTTACCGGTATTGCATTTTAACTGGATTAGATCAATTACGGTTTTCAGGTTCAAACATTATTATTATTGATATTTTCGGGGAGTATTGATTCGGGGATTATTGATATTTTCAATTTATTACGTCATTGTTTTATTTTGGAAAAAACTGTTGAAACGTAGTACTGGTAAACTTCTACAAATGCACGGTATATCTTCTAATCTACGGGAATATAAATAGTACAGGTATATTGACATATATTTTGACATATATTGGGATATATTGGAATGAATTACGGTCTTTAGGTTTAAAGATTACGGGATTATTGATATTTTCAATTTATTATTTCATCTGTTTTATTTTTGCAAAAATTTTAGAAATTCATAAGTTGTAGTACGTGTAATCTTCTACTAATATACGGGTATATCTTCTAGTACTTGCGAATATAAGTAGCACGGGTCTCATACAATTTGAGCACTTTTATATTGCATTTATTGATTCAATTTCATATTTTTTATAAATTTGTTTACAAACGGGACCAGGATGTTTTATTCTTCAGATTTGACCGTGAAGATAATTTTATAGCAAGAACAGATATTATTAAACTTCTTTTTAGGAGCATTCAATTAAATATTTAAATTGAATATTTTTATTAACAATACCATTTAGTATACTATAAGAATTTGCAGATGACTGCGAATTTGAAGTTTCTTTATATTATATACTCCGTACGAAGAACGTCATCGCGCTATTCAAAACCTTGAGTCATTGAAAAAACCTCTATAGGACCTTTTTTTATTATTATCTAATCAAAAACCAGTTTTGACTTGGAATAATTCTATTATTTTGCATCCAATGCAAATTATTAATTATTAACTATCTTTTAATTAAAAAATATCCTACGCTTTTAAGATATTTCTCCAGAATTATCTTTTCCATGGTGCGTTTTGAGTTCATGTTGAAAGATGAACCACGACGATGAATTTCTAAAATTTTACATTTCGATTTTAATCTGATGGGTTAGCACTTTTTCTACATAATTATTACTTTTGAAGCAGGCCAGTAACACGGCACATTCTATTTTGCTATCAATAGGATCGCCCACTTAAATTGGAGGACGTTTTTTATTTGGTGACGTCATGCAAAACTATTTCGAAGTGTTTAAATTAATCCATATTTCGAGCAAGTATAATGCGACAATACAGCTAGGAAACCAATTGAAATCTGAAGCGAAGCAACTGAATCCATACATGAAACCAACACGTGAGTTAGAACTCATTCCAAAAATACAAAATCAAAATTTTACTTATGCTTATAGCATTTTACAATATAGTTAGCTGAAAAGTGTTTATGACTATGTTCATTCTATCTATCCGTCCGTTTTCACGATAACTACCGTAAAAATGACTTTATCAGAATAGCATTTTAGTATGTTGTTGAGACGGTTTGTGGAGCAAATGGGAATGTAAATGACCTAATTAATTTTGGGTTGAACCCGGGTTGAAAAAATGAAATACATTAAACTCTATTTGACCTCATTCTTCAAACATTGTTTAAGCGAAGTTAAAATTCACAAATTGCTTCGAAAGTTTTAGGAAATATTCAAATGATCCCATAAAAATATATAAACCCATATAATATGAAGAGATCACCTGACCCACTTCAAAATAAAATAGGGCATCCATCTTTTTCCCCAGAGAAAAAATCGTGATTTTTAAAGTTCTTTTAAATTTATATTATGTGTTGCATCCTTCCTAAAAACGTTTTATTTTGCGTCTTTTCTGTGCATCTATATTCTGCGCCCACGCAATGACACTATTTTTCAGTTTAAATGATCATCCAACTTGGATTATTCATACAACGCAGCCTAATTTTAATGATTGCAGAATGTAAGCAAGTGATTGTAAAGATGAGTTGTATAAAATTTTCTGAATTGATTTTCACTCTAAATTATTTAACTCTGGAATCTGGAATAAAAGTGTATGAATGAATTATTCATTGCTTTTACATAGAGAACCAGACGATTTATATTTCGATGGCGTCATTCGAAAAAAAAAATAAATTTCACAAATTGCTTCGAAAGTTTTATGAAATATTCAAATTATCCCATAAAATATATAAAAAAAAATTCAACAAAATATATACAGTAGTTTTTTAAATAAAAATTAAAATAATTACACCCTTTATATGGACCGGCCGTCCAAATGGTTGCTCGTGTCCTTTGGATGAGTCGGACGGTCTGGGTCTTCTACCCTTTATATGGACAGATCACGTGACCATTATATGAAGAAATCACGTGACTCACTTCAAAATAAAATATGGCATCCATCTTGTGTCAAAATCGTGATTTTTAAAGGTCTTTTTAACTCTCATTTTTGTTGTATCCGTTCTAAAACCGCTTTATTTTTGCATAAATTCTGTGTATCTACATACTGAAATAACGCAATTACAATATAGTTGAGTTTAAATGATCATCCAATTTGATTATTTCTATAACTAAGCCTACTTTTCATTTATGGAGATTGCAAATACCAAAATATGTAGAATGCGTTGTATAAGAATTGCTGTATTTCTTTAACGCAAAATTATTTAACTCATGGAGTCTGCAGTATAGCTGATATGAGTGAAACATTCATTGATTTTACGCAGAGAAGCAAACGATTTTTTTCGATGAAATTTTAAGCATAGAGTTAAATTACTTGTACCTCCATGGTTTTAAGTTTTTAAATAAAATAAATTATTATAGTATTGTGATGAATGAAATGCTGCTTTTATAGAGAGAGCCAGGCTTGTTATATTTCGATGATGTTATTTGAATAAATTTCATTTGTTTTCGATGAAGTTTTCAAACATAATAAATTATTGTAGTAATATGATAATTTTAAAAATATTACCGAGGAATGTATCGCATTTTAGAGATGTTTAAACCAGGCAATTTATATTTCAATGCCGTCATTTGAATGAAGTTCATTTTTCTTCGATAAAGTTTTAAGATTTTAAGTATAATAAATTAATGTAGTATTGTGATAATTTAAAGAATATTACCGAGGAAAGTATCTCATTTTAGAGATGTTTAAATAAAATTGCATTGTAGTTGGAAAGTGATTCATAACCAATGCTTTATGCATGATTGACCTTTCTTGTTCTTATTTTTATTAATTTTAATAAAAGTATTTACTTACTTTATTCATATGGAAATAGCCAGCGAATTTTTTACTATGGTAACCGTCGTCCGTAAAGTCGCTAAATGTGCCGCATAAATATATAAACCATAACAAAATGTTATTGGCATTGAATAATGATCCCACAAATTGAAATTAGGCGTTTTTTGGCGACTCTCAGGTCCCAAACAAAATGTCTCATTTAAACTGAGGCTCAAAATTGGCATCAAAATACCTGGGATTGAAAATATATAACGAGAAATAAAATTTGGCGAATTGTTTTTGGCTTTAAAATGAATGCCAACTTGTTACAAAATATGGCTTTCTTTCGCGTATGTATCAGTCTAAGTCTACGAAACTTGTGTCAATAGAGATTTGTTGCATAAAGTTATCTTCTGTTAAGATACTTAAAAAAATATATGAAATTAAAACAGCATATTCATTGGAAAATGAATGAATATGAGTGTGTAAAGAAAGTCACGCGATAACTAATTAGATTTTTTTTTATTAGTACATATAAAAGTTATTCAAAATATGACATTTCGATTACATTGTTCTTCATGAAAAAACAGTAGGCTGCAAAAGAAATGATAGTCCGGTCTTATTCTGCGCGAAAATAGTATAAAAGAATTGGTAAAGTTTACATATTCACGATATAAAGTTTAAACAATTGCGATAGATAACGACACCTAATGAAGTGAGAAGTAGAAAATAGATTCAGGAAACGATAATAGATGGCGACACTAAAAAAAATAAGAACCGTAAAAGAAAGTCTATAATGGCATTTTGTCTTACAGTAATTAATGCAATCTTATATTATTGTGTAAGCAGTGGTGTCGTCAAGGTGGGGAGGAAGGGGGTATACTCCCCAGAACAGGAAGCCATCAAAACCCTTTGAAGTTTGGAGAAATGCTATTCGGGCAGGGCCGTATCCACAGTCGAAATGGAAGAGGGGCTGGAGGAAAATTCAAGGGGAGGCTCAACAGGCTTAAAGGAGGGGCTCATCAGCAACACAATTAATCATTAGCATTTATAAACCATAATGGTTACTATTATATACTTCAATTCACATAAATTATTAACAAGTAATTGCATATTTATGTTTGCAAGTTAAGAACTGATTATTAATATCCATATAGATACTCTACATCAATATTAATATATAATCATTACAATTGATTTTAATGTAAGCATTAACTAGTATTAAAGCTGTTAATAATTTGTAGAAACATTCTGAAAGTTAATACAAGTTAATGCTTAATATTAATTCTTACCTATTTATCAGTTGGTTTGGACTCTATAATGTATATCAGTGATTGTATAGCAACTAGTGTCAAAATTTTCAAATATTTTTAAATTAAATATGTAAATAAATGGAGCCATTAGTATAATCACACATTCAGCTAAATTAAAAAATCTTTAAAACGAAGTCATTTATTAAAAAATCTCAAAGAAATTTTCTATGAGAAATGTGAATAACATTTTATATGAAATTTCATATCACTATTAAAAATTTAATATTTTTATCAGGGGAGCTCTTGAGGGAGGGAGAGGGTTAGCCACGTCTGACACCCTCCTGGCTACGGCCCTGTATTGGGGGAAATGGGATTTACAATATTTGTTAGTCTCTCCCCACCCCCACCATCTCCCCAAAATTTTTCCCTGTTGACGTTACCATGTGTAAGTGCCATAAAGACCGCTTGTAAACCTTCCGAATTTATATATTACATAATATACAGTGTAGAAAGGTTAATACGAGGGTCACACTGAAATTTTTGAGATACGGCTAAGTGGTACAAGTTAAACTTACCAACTCTTACAAGTTAAACCTTCAACATCAATACACTTTTGTAAGCGAATTTTCCAAAGATTAAATGCTTCAAGCTATTCATTTATTGGAATAGATGAAAAATATGCTTTTATAGCCTCATCCATCTTATCTTCGGAATGAAAACGACGCCCACGTAATTTTTTTTTTTTTTAGATTAAAAAATAGCAAAAAGTCACACATAGCAAGAATAGGGTGGATGTTCTATCACTTTCATGTTTTTTTTGTTCAAGAAATCTGACTGTCATTCTTGCTCAATGGGAAGATGCATTGTCATGGTGAAGCACGATTCTCCTAACATTCACTTCCTGAAAAATTTCTGGAAGACACTTAGTGGTGTACCAGTTAGCTGTAACTGTCTTCTGTCCCTCTAGCTTTATGACTTTGATCAGACCTGTACTTCTAAAAACCGCGGCATACATTACCTTTTCATGGCTCGTTGTCTTTTCACCATAGTTGGTTTGGGGTCATCTTCAAAGACCCATACTTTACTTTCTTGAAGTGTTGCAACGTAAAAAACGGTAAATACGTTTCATCACCCGTTATGATTTTAGAAATAATGCGGTGTCCACCATCATTGAGTAATTTTAGGGTTTCTTTGCGCTGATTCTGACACGCTCCGCTTTTTAGTGTTCTGTTAAAATATGGTGGACCCAACGACAAACTATTTTTTCATAAACAGTTCTTTATGAATAATTTTATGTATAGCTGCGGATCCAATGTTAAGTTCCTTCTGTATCATTTGGTAGATGCATCGATTAACATACATTTTTCGAATGGCCGACACATTTTCTGGAACTATAGCTGACAAAGGTCTTCCTGTGTTTTCTTCATCCAAGAGAGAATTTCGACCTCTTTTAAACTCTGTAGACCACCTGAATACAGTGACACGAGATGGAGCATCATTTCCATAAGCTAATTGTAGACGTTGAAGACATTCTTCTTGATTTAGCTCCACTTTAAAATCATAGAAAATTATAACTCGATAATGCTCTCGCGTCAACTCCAGTTTCTTTTCTTTCGAAATTTATTCTACGACAGCTAAATTGTAATTGTTGCCACACGTTATCGTCTGCGGACATAAAAGAGTTCAAATTTAAATATCCGATCCATAATTTTTTTTCTAGCGCATATCATCTTCAAAAATTTCAGTGTGACCTTAGTACAGAAATTCATGTGAATTTACATTAAATTTTTACGTTTCTGGTTGAACCTGTTCTTGTTGAATTCTTTTAAAATTGATAACAATTGGGTGGATTTTCCGATTGGGAGTCATAGTGCATTTATTTTTCTTTTATTGAGTACAATATAGTTTTAGATGGCAATCAAAAACTATATTGTAGCTATGTTTTTACCAACAAAAATTTTTGAAGCACTTATTTATCCAGATATACTATAGATATAGTTCGGATGATGAATGATATGGATTCAACATTCAATTCTGAAAGAATTCGGATGAATTTACTACGATCTTCCACTTCTGGATGTTTTCCCACTCGCTTTAAAATTTTTCGTTGAAACATCTATTTCTCAAGACTAGCTATAAACAGAGCTTAGACAACAACTGATATGGGATGACTCACTAAAGATTTCCATTTCCGATTCTGGAGATGTTGCTTTCGATTCAGAAATTTACATTTTCCTTGCAATATCCATTTTTCAGGATCGGTAATAGAAAGCACTTAGATTACAACTGATAATGGATTCATTATCATAGGCGCTGCAACGGGGAGTTCTAGGGATGCTTCTGCACTCCCATTACAAATTGCGAAAACACTCCTTTTTATTTAACTGTCCCTTATTCAAACAATTTTCAATTTCTCTGTCTTTTCGTCGTTATTTTATTTTATTTTTTTTTTTTTACGGATTTATAAATCTGAGATCAGTTAGAACCAGTTCCATATATAGTATATATATGATATATCATAATATATATATGATATATCATAATATATATATGATATATCATAATATATATCTGATATATCATAATATATGACAGGAACGTAAGTAAGAGCCTCTGGGCCTTTTGCTCCCCCCTCCCCCCCAAAAAAAATGTTTTTTCAGGTTACGTGTCTGCTATATGATATTATGTTCCAGGTACTCATAGCACCGCAATTGTGAAAATCTGTTGTCGCCGATGTTCATTATCAGATTTCGGAGGGAAAGGGTGGGGGTTCACTCAGGATTTTTATTTCCGGTTCTGCAGATGTCATTTCTTATTAAAAATTTACACTTACTTTGTAACATCAGTTTCTCAATATTGGCTATAGATAGAGTTTAGATAATGACTGATATGTATTCAGCGCCGAATTTTGTAGAGGGTAGGGGACACTAAGGTTCTCCGCCTTCCGGTTGTGGAGATGTCTGTTTCTTCGAAGATTCGCATGACTGTACTCAAAAGAGAATAAAAATTAATAATTCCGTCCAAACTGAAGTGCACAACTTGACACCTTTGAAGTCTTTTTCATAAATTGCTCGTTAAACTTAAGCGTGACAATGAAATTAACTGTTGCTGTTGGTTTGTTTGAAATAAGGAAACGCTATTTTCTTTTATTTTATAGTTTTTAGAATATAAATTGTAATTAAATGAAATTAGCCGAATGCGCTGCTAAATCGGGTTTTAATTTTCTCATTTACGTAAAATAATTACTGTGTTGGGGTCGAAAATTCGAATTCAAGCGTCCGAGGAGCACTTTAAACATCATTGTACTTAAATCGAACTTTTAAGATAATGTCTGTGTGCGTGTCCATGAACCTGTGGTAACGATATTTCAAAAACGACGACATTCTTAAACACGATCAAATGTTTGGAAGAACAACCCCGATTTGCGAATGTATTTGTGAATAAATCATTAAAAAAAATCAGGACTTGGATAAACAAACAATCATTTCATACGTAATTTTTCTTTAGGAAACGAAAGACACAAAACTTCAAAAAGCTAAGATGAACCGTTCTCGAGACACACTCTCAAATAAATGGCACAAAAAAATTACATAAAAAATAGTCAGCATTATCCAATAGGTTCACTTTACGTATTGTTGTGAACGTGTAATATTCTCTCACTCGCGTCCCCCGTCTTATCTTTCGTGTCTATCGCAGACCAAACGGTGCCATCGGAGTGTTTTCTCCAGAAGACAACGGTACGAACATTCTTTTCCGGACATCACTTTATGGTTGCTAGAATTTCGAGTAAGAAGAAGGGTTGCAAGATTTGGCGACTTCCCGAATGTTTCAGAAACTTCACGAAATAATGATTTGTCTACTAGGAGATAGTAGATAATTCTGGAGATTTCTACAGAGAGAGATTTCCAGAAGTTTCTATAAAAAGGACTGGCTCACCACTCCTTGGAGTTCAGTTGACGTGTTGACACTATACGACCTACAGTGGATTGTGACTTTTGTCAATGTTTTGAGAATAGTAACGGTTGTTTTGTGAAATTATTCTCGTCAATGTTTTGAGAATATTATAGCTTATTTTGTGTCATGAGTGGAGCATTTAAGTACTGTTTGATTGTATGTTGTTCCTGTTTACTTTGTGCTTGTGAATAAGCGTAAGAACCCAGAAACTTGGACTCGTTCTTGTATCCACAATTTTAGAGGATACTTTTCGTAACATTATACAGTAATAGGTTAATATTGATAAAACTAAAAGATTTTGGTAAAGGTGGAAAGTTATCTAAACATGATAGGGTTAAAGGCACCCGACTCCAAGTTGTATCTAATTACTTGTATATTTATTTAGGTTCTCTTTTTTAAATCTTTGGTTCTTTTAGTACCACAAAAACTAATTTACCTCTAAAGCTACTACTGCCCTATTCGTACTTTCTGGCGCCAAAATTAATTTCGGTACAAGTTATATTAATTTTCGGGATATGTGCCTTCTTACTAATAGCGCAGCGATTGGGTGGGTTACTTGTTTGAATAAAATAACAAGAAAGATCGATCACGCATAAAGTATTGGTAATAAAACACTTTCCAACTGAAATGCAATCCGCTGAATGTATCGCATCTCTAAAGTGCGGTACATTCAGCGGTGATATTTTTGTAATGATCACGGGACTACAATCATTTATTTTACTTGAAACTTAAAACTTCATCGAAGAAAATGAACTGGATTCAATTGATGTCATCGAAATATAAATCGCTGATATGAAATGTAAATCATGACTTTCACAGCAGACTTATTTACCAAATTTTGTAAAATTTGGTTTATTAGTTTTTCTACTAGAGTGGATATTGCAATTTTTGCGGGCCATTTTGCAAAAAAAAAAAGGCAGGTTATTTTATTCCGAATCGTACCAAAATCTAATCAGTACCAGAGTCACCCACAAGTGACTTACGTATAACATTTTATAAAGTTTGGTCAATTATGTTTTGAGTTAGAGTGAATACATACATTGCACACATACACACACACACACACACACACATACAGGCGTCACGCTAAAATAGATTTTCGTGTTCTAGAGGTCTCAAAATATGTAGATCCTTTGAAAACACTAGTTCCGATTTTCGACACGATTCCAATACATTCTCTATACTTCCTCATAGTACATTATAGGGAAAGTAAAAATCTGATGTGGGCAGCACATGACTTTCCCTGCAGACACAAATTCATTTTCTCTTTATTTTAATACTTCATTAAATTGTGTTTAATGACATTCAATAAATAACACGCATCATTAAAAGAAATGACACTGAATGGACGCTTTTAATTCAGCTTTCGTTTTCATTCGCTAACTGGACTTATTCTCAAATCCGGCGTAGCAAAAATGTGAAAAACTGCAATATTTCGAGAACGGCTAATCCTAGAGTAATGGGGTTGATCTTATTCTTTTCATCGTCAAAATTGATTCATAATACAAGCATTTTATGAATGCATTTGAGCATACATAGTCTTTTATTTTAGATTTTGACGATTTTTGCGGGCCATTTTGTAAAAGAAAAGTAGGTTCTTTTTTCAGAATCGTAACTAAAATCTAATCAGCACCAGGATAATCCACAAGTGATTTATCTACCAAATTCTGTAAAATTTAATGTTTTAGTTTTTCAACTAGAGTGGATACAGTCCAATTTTTCGGGCCATTAAGCAAATAAAGGCGGATTATTTTATCCCGAATCGTACCCAAAACTAATCTGCACCAGGGTTACCTACAAGTGACTTACCAACCAAAAATTCGGTCCATTAGTTTTCGAGTTAAAGTGGATACAACATACATTGCACACGCAGATAGACAGACCTGCAAACAGACGTCAGACTAAAAATAGTTTTTTTTTCGTGTTCTAGAGGTTCCCAAGCTTTTAGTTCCGTCGAAAACTCAGAATCGTTGCGATTTTCGGTATAATTCCAATACTTTCCCTATACATTACTATGTGTAGGGAATACTATATATTACCATGTATTGCAGTGAAAGTAAAAATATAATGTGGGCAGGGCATGACTCACATTCATTTTCTCTTTATTTCATTAATATTTCATTAAATTGAGTTTAATTGCATTAAATATCACTAAATTTGCATTTTTTATTCAATTTTTGTTTTTATCATAATTAATTGAAATTACACTGAATTTACACTTTTAATTCGGATTTCGTTTTCAGTTAGCAACGGGACTTATCTTCAAAACCGGCGTAGCAAAAATGTGAAAGAACTAAACTATCTCGAGAACGGTTAGACCTAAAGTAATTGGTCTGACTTATACTTATTATCGTCGAAAATTACGTATAAAACAAGCATTTAATTCATACATTTGAGCATACGTGGTCTTTTTTCTCAGATTTTGACGGTTTTTGCGGGCCATTTCGTAAAAAAAGGCGGGTTTTTCTTTTCCGAATTGTACCAAAATCTAATCAGCATCAGCGTATCCCACAAATAACTTATCAACCAGATTTTGTAAAATTTGGTCGATTAGTATTTTAGCTAGAGTGGATACATGAAATTTTTATGGGCCATTTCGCCAAAAAAAGGCAGGTCTGTTTTTCTGAATCGTACCAAAAACTTATCAGCACCAGGGTCACACCCAAATGACTTCCCTACCAAATTTTATGAAATTCGGTTCATTATAGTTTCTGAGTTAGAGAGGATAAATACATTGCACAGACAGACACACACACAGACGTCACGTTAAAAATAGTTTTTTCGTAATCTAGAGGTCTCAAACCGTGTCGATCCGTCGAAAACTCGAGTTGCGATTTTCGTCATGATTTTAATACTTTCGCAATACACTACCATGTATTGCAGAAAAAGTAAAAAATCTGATGTGGGTAGCATATGACTTTCCCTACAGACTTATATCCACGTTTTCTTTATTTTAATTAAATTTATTTCACTTTTAATTCAATTTCCATTCTCATTTGGTAACTGGACCTATTTTCAAAGGTGGCGTAGAGAAAATATTAAAATATCTCGAGAACGGCTATGCCTAGTGTAATGGGGTTGATCTTATTCTTTTCTTCTTTAAAAATTACGTATGAAACCAGCATGTAATATTTAATGGATATATTTGAGTACACGTAGTTTTTACTTTCCCTGCAATACATGGTAATTTATAGGGAAAGTATTGGAATCATGTCGAAAATCGCAACTCGAGTTTTCGACGGATCTACACGTTTCGAGACCTCTAGAATACGAAAAAACTATTTTTAGCGTGACGTCTGTGTGTCTGTCTGTGCAGATTTTGTATCCACTCTAACTAAAAAACTAATTGACCGAATTTCATAAAATTTGGTAGGTAAGTCATTTGTGGGCGAATCTGGTGCTGATTAGTTTTGGGTACGACTCGGGATAAAAGAACCCGCCTTTTTTTGTGAAATGGCCCGCCAAAGCTTGTATCCACTCTAGCTGAAAATGTAATGTACCGAATTTCACAAAATTTGGTATTTAAATCGCTTGTGCGTCACTTTGGTGCTGATTAGATTTTGGTACGATTTGAAAAAAAATAACCTGCCTTTTTTTTCAAAATGGCCCGCAAAAATCACCAAAATCTAAAATAAAAAACTACGTATGCTCAAATATATATCCATAAAGTGCTTGTTTAATATGTAATTTTTAACGATGAAAAGAATAAGACCAACCCCATTACACTAGGACTAGCCGTTCTCGAGATATATTAGTTTTTCGTATTTTTCCTACACCATTTTTGAAAATAATTTGGCAGATAAGTCGCTTGTAGGCCACCCTGGTGCTGATTAGATTTTGGTATAATTCGAAAAAAATAACCTGCCTTTTTTGTAAAATGACCCGCAAAAATCATCAAAATCTAAACTTAAGAACTACGTATGCTCAAATATAGCCATTAAATGCTTGTTTAATACGTAATTTTTAGCGAAGAAAAGAATAAGACCAACCCTATTACACTAGGACTAGCCGTTCTCGAGATATTTTAGTTTTTCGTATATTTCCTACACCATTTTTGAAAATAAGTCCAGTTTTCAAATGAGAACGAAAATTGAATTAAAAGTGAATTAAATGTAATTAAAATAAAGAGAACGTGAATATAAGTCTGCAGGGAAAGTCATGTGCTGCCCACATCAAATTTTTTATTTTAGATTTTGACGATTTGTACTGGCCATTTTGCAAAAAAAGGCAGATTATTTTTCTCTGAATCGTACCAAAATCTGATAAGCACCAGGTTGATCCACACGCGACTTATCTACCGAATTTTGTGAAATTCAGTCCATTAGTTTTTTAGCGAAAGTGGATGCAGATTTTTGCTGACCATTTCGCAAAAAAAGGCGGGTTGTTTTATCTCAAATCGTACCTAAAATTAATCAGCACCAGATTCCCAGATTCGCCCACAAGTGACTTACCTACAAAATTTTATGAAATTCGGTTAATTAGTTTTTTTAGTTAGAATGGATACAAAATCTGCGCCGATCTGGTGGTCGAGCGGTCAGGGGCATGCTTTGCCGTCTGATTGCCAGGTTGCGGGTTCGAATTCCCCCAGCGTGCATGGATGTTGTTATGTCGAGGCCAAGTCAGACTTCCGCCCTTCGGGGGGGCCTCTATAAAAAAGTGAAGCTGCAAGTCTCCTCCCCTTCTCCATGGGATACCCTGGGGGGCTTGTGGACGTGGTGCGTAGGCGCTCCTCACCACGGGGAAATTATTAACGAACAAAATCTGCACAGACAGACACACACACACACAGACAGACACACAGATAGACACACACACAGACGTCACGCTAAAAATGTTTTCGTATTCTAGAGGCCCCAAAACGTGTAGATCTGTCGAAAACTCGAGTTGCGATTTTCGGCATGATTCTAAGGCCCGGTTTCCACAGACGCGTTCGTGCGTTGCCCATCCGTTGGGAGCTGTACGTCAACCAATCACAGGTTCGAACGCACGACTGTGCTTTTATCCGTTGAACATGGTTCAAGTTCATGTTTTGGCGGATGCGTTGGTCACGTGATGCGTTACCTCTGAAAAGACACCAATGAAAAGGCTTCTCGTAGTAAATAAGATGGCCGTCATTTCGATCAGAGGATTTCCAAATGCAAGAATGATTTCGGATATACAGCAGACAATATGAAAAATATTCTGATTGGTGAGTTATGATTTGTTTATTTAAAAGAAACATGGGAAGTTTACTCTTAAATCTATACCTGTTTGAGGAGCATTAGATAAATGACTTGTGTGATCACTCGTTCATTTGAACGTGTGGTCATAAAATTTTATTTTAATGTATACCGATCGGCCCAATTTACGAATTTAGAACTGTACAAAATGACCCGACTGGATCCAATTTAAAAATGTGTATCTGTGATTAAAAAAATTTCCCCACTTCTAATGTTAAACAATGTAAACTAGTACGCTCTCAATGAATGGATGTTTGAGTAAAATTGATTGCAAATATTTTATAGAAGCATAGCATATAATCGCACTCAGTTATTCATCATGACCAAATATTTCTATCCCTTCCGGACTTTATCGGTATTTTAAGTTTTGCAATGTCATACTTTTTCACATAGTTTTCATGAAGAATCTGTCACGATGTGTATGTTGTTGTTGAGACCCAGACCGTCCGACCTACCAGAAAGGAGGATGTGTATGTGATGCTATTTATAAATTGTTGAAATTCCCTTTAGATATAACAGTTTTTCAATAAATTATAATTAAATTAATATCCGAAAACAATGGTTTAAATAATTATTATTTGTATAATGTGTTTAGTATGTTTTTGAGTCCTAAGTGTAATGTGTGTTTTATTTTGAAGCATTCCATATTTTGTATTCTTATGTGAATAAAGTGAACAACCCAAACCCTATTTTGTTGCAGACTTCACATATAGCATATTTGTTATGTGGCATGCAAATTTGGGAATCTTATACACTTCCGTAATTTTTTTTATTGCACCATTTATTCTGGCATTTATATTAGCATCTATCAGCTTCAACACAGGGTCCTCGTCCTAGCTATGAATGTTGTGATAATATATACTAGTAGTTATAAAAGGGGCGTACCAGTCCAAAGAGGGGAGGTGCAGCAAGTGCAGCAGGAGGAGAGGCCCTCTTTGGGAGGAGGGTCCCTCTTTGGGAGGATGCCTCTTTGGAGTGGACCCTCTCAGAGGGTCTTTAGACCCCCAGGAGGGAGGATGCCTCTCTTGAGAGGATCCTCTTTGGGAGGATGCATCTCACTGCCCCCCTCCCCTCTTTTGGAAGTTTGGTGAGGTGCAGCACCGGATGCCTCTTTCGAAAGAGGGCAATTGCGAAAGTCTTTCACAGAGGCATGATGACTCATACGGAGTGAGTTTCACTTCACTCGGAGTCTTGAGAGGGAATGTCACAATCGCTGACTGACCCTTGACCTGAGGAAGTGGTTTCAAGGGATTTCGCAATCGCACAATCTGGAAATGACGTGTCGACCTTAGAAGTGACCTTTGACAAGAACACACGTCCTCCCTCTCTGCTGGTCAGCGACAGACTGAAAGATCTTATCAGCGTGACGTAGTTAAAGCGCCCTCTGGCGAATTTTGATGAAGTGCTGCCATGTATCGGCATTTTTTTTTCCAAAAGAATTTAATGTTTCACTGGTCAGGAGCTGGATTCGAACTTGGGTCCAGCAGATTACAAGCCGAGCGTCTTACCGCCGTGCCACAGCACCCGTGCTTTATAGGAAGTTATCTTCGAAGTGTACCTTATCAGCGGAAGTTAGATTATTTTTCAAAGTTCATTCGAATCGCTCGGTGAATAGCGATGTGTTTTAAAACAGAATGCAGAAAAAAACCAGAAATTGTGTATTATAACACTATGATTTTTTTTTTAAACAAATTGTGTTCAGTGGACACAAAAATTGTATTCAGTGATATATAGCAATGCGGATTTTTTTTTTTTAAATAAATCTAACAACATATATCAATATGATTTTTTTTTTAAAGGAATGGGATACACCCAAGTATAGTTACGCATTTTCAAAATGGTGTTAAGTGAATAGCATTCAACCCTTTATGTGTTGTGTATCTAAAAACAAATTTATACACGTACACAAACTTTAAAAACACGAATGTAATACTTAGCTGAGTGATATATAGCAATACGGATTTTTTTTTTTTTAAATAAATCTAACAACATATATCAATATGATTTTTATAATAATAACGAAATGATTTCGAATGTTTAAAAACAAATAGAATACGGATTTACAGTGGACACACAAATTGTGTTCAGTGAATAGGATTCGACCCTTTTAAATGTTGTGGATTTAAAAACAAATGTATGCACAATATATTTGACAACCTTTAAAATAGTGCATTTAGTTAAAATGAAGTGAACAAGATTTGACCATTCTAAGTGTGTGTGTGATTTTTTAAAAATAAATCTAACAGTATATAACGAAATGATTTTTTTCTTTTTATAAAAATAATAATGAAAATTAGAATTCACAGAACGACCTCTTCACTACCCGCTGGGCAAATACCAAATGAGTGAGGCACTCTCATTACTACACGTAATCTGAAACACATCACTTTAATGATATTGTGCATTGAATATGATTTGACCATTCTAAGTGTGTGTGTGTGTGATTTTTTAAAAATAAATCTAACAGTAGTATATAACGAAATGATTTTTTTTCTTTTTATAAAAATAATAATGAAAATTAGAACTCACGGACGACCTCTTCACTACCCGATGGGCAAACTCCAAATGAGTGAGACACTCTCATTACGCTATTAAAAATTAGATCTTATCTATAATGACGTCAGCAGTATGAGGTGTTGCCACCTATTTTTTCTAATAATATATTTCTACTAACTGGATACTTCAAGGGTCTGATTTGCTACACGTAATCTGAAATACATCATTTTAATGATATTGTGCATTGAATATGATTTGACCATTTTTAAAATGGTGGATGTAATTGAAATATCGAAGTTTAGAATTTAACAAGCTAACGAATTTTCACCCCCAAAAATTTTAGCATTCAGTTTAAATAAAACCCAATGAATATCATATCACCATTTTAACATCGTAATTTTACTACCATTATAGAACTTAGAAGTGAGTGTACATTATTTTTTTCAGGACACCAACACATTTTAAAATCTATTGAATAGGAATAGACCATTTTGCACATACATGTACCTAGATTTCAACACCCGGTATTAAAACCTGCTAAACATGAAACGAGTAAGTATTGTGTGAGATTTTATCACACTAACTTTCAAACTTTTTAAATTTTTAAAAATGTCCGAAATAGTTGTATTTCATCGGTAGACATAAATTGTATGGAACACATTTTTATGAAAAAAATATCTGTTTCGACAGCTTTTAAAAATAGATTTCTACAGTTGTACACTACGGTTCTAGAATTTTCTAAATACGAATCGACTGTTTGAACTACCAATGGTGGTTTTACCGATGCAAATATTTACAGGACAAATATTTCAATGAAACCGAACTTAGTTGAAGCTTCTAAGTTTGAATATTTAGAATCATTTCATATAATTTTTATATTCACATTGAAAATAGTTAACAAAATTGGAACTCACGGAGCGACAACTTACTGTCCACACTCCAAATGAGTGATACACTCTTATTACATTATTAAAAATTAGATCTTATCTATAATGATGTCCTTATGTTGCCGTATTGCCACCACACAATTATTCTTTCCAAATTATGCATTTTTTTCTTTTTTCTTTTTAATAACTTGCTACTGTCTTATGCTATCCATTTTTTTTTTCATATAAGCAGATATTCCATATACCTTCTAAATGTTAAGTTATAATTTAAAAAAAAAAAGCATTAGAGGTGTATTTTACGTCTGAATTCGTCCAAGTGGAAATCCGACGATTGCAAATGCATGATTGCATCCTTACATTTCAATAGACACCACTAAAATGTGTGGATCTTATTTTGAAAAAGCTGCTCTCAGAAAGAATATGTATATGAATACATATTTTCCATAAATATACCCCCTCCCCCCACAATACACACATCATGCAGACCAAAGACTCACCCAGAATACATTCCAAATCGGCTCTATAGCTTATCGCGCTTATCAGTGTAACAGATAGTGACCTAAAGTTCATGTTCGCAAAGCGAGTTAATTGCAATGTTATTGTTTTAAGCAGTTCCCATATTTAAATGAAAAATTTATCAAATTATACAATACATACAAGAGCTGGACGATCTTAGCATTTCAATATTATAGAATACTCACGAATGTTTTTTTTTCCCCATTTAAAATTATCAAATTTTAATGCAATTTGACAAAAATTGCACAATACTTAGTGTATGACTATCAAATAAGAGCTAGGTTTTATTGTTACAACAACGTTTAAGATCATTAAACGAGTATATATATATATTTTTTTTTTTTAAAGAAGAATAGTATATAACTTACTGTTTTTAAGGATAGGTGATTGTTAACATTGAATTTAAATGAATGAGTGACCCTCTGAGACAAGTACAGTACATTGCAATAACATTAAAAAATATGAAAGATATGCAATTAACACCTTAAAAGAAACATGTAATGAGTTTTGATATCTTAATACGAGACATTATTGACATGCACATAGAAATGTCACAATTTTGTGGCTGTAGGTGCTCCATAAGACCCCTCTGCTCTTAATAAATGATCCCATTTGAATGTACATATTTAACAACACACAGAAAATGACAGGACCACAACAAAATTTTACACCTATTACAGAATAACTCCCAACTTCGTAGATTTTTAAGAAACTACAGTCGAATTTTCACCGATTCTTAGAGATTGAAACACAGCATTGTTTATGAATCTTCATACTTTAGAGAATGGAACATAAATTAGCATTTATTTTGAATGAATTCAGAATTTTGACATTGATTATAAATTTATGATTTAAACTCTGTAAAGTGTAAATATCTTTTGTCATGAAACTCACACTGTACACATTTGATATGATTCGAATAAATCTATTTTTAATTTTTTATATTTTATTTTAAAAAGTGAGATTAGTAAACCTGTTACACTTGAATGCATAGATACATAACTCACAACAATATAACATTTATTAAATGGAACATGCTAAAAAAAAAAAAAATTAGCTAATGAGTATAAATAAGGAATTCAATTTGAAAGATAAAAACCATTTAATGAATCTATTATTAATGAAATACACATTAACCATTATCACTTGTACATTTAAACAAATAAGTTAAAATAATTTCCTTATCGCACTTTCATAGTCCTCTGATTTGAATGACTCGAAAAAATTTCTATCATAGCAGTAAAAGACTTCTTCACCACGCAACAAAACTTTCTTAGCAATGTTATTAATGTCAAGATTTAGAAGTACTTGTTCAGACACTCTGTCAAACATTTGTAATGGAGTGCTGTAAAGACATTCATGGTAACTTAAATCTTCAACTTGACCAACACAGCCAACACATTTGAAAAGTTTTCTTACATGACACATGATGTTGTCATGAATACAAGAGATTAATTGTTCGAATGCAAAATTTTTGTCACAAATAAGTGATGGTAGAAAGGTTATAGTGTTCTTTATTTTTAATATTTGAGCAGGAAGCCACTCTATAAATATACTTTCTCGAAGATGTATACTAATGTTGTTAACACTATTCTGTAAACATGCTATTTGATTTTTATCTAAGGTAATATGACACTGTGTTAGACAAAATTTTGAATCATATAATTGAATTATTTTCTGCAGATGCAATTTTCCGTTGTCATTGAAACAGAACAACTCATTGCGACTGACGAAAGAGGTATCTACATATAGAATATTGAACGACCACAATTTTTGAGAAAATTCACTCCATGTAGCCGGCTAGATTTGCACGGTGCCACAAATGCCGCCGTGTTCATGCGGAGTACGATCACGTTAAACATGTGGGTCCGTAAGTCCTTCCGAGAGGTTGGTGGTAGGGGAAGGAGGGTACGGTCCCTGTGGATGCCTCCCCCACTGGGTTCCGGTCTAAATTGGGTGGCACTTCCCGGCCGTCCATACAGTTACCTTACACCTTTCTGGTAGGTCGGACGGTATGGGTCTCAACAACAACAACTCCATGTAGTCGGTGACAGTGTAACACCTTCACGCGTAGGCTGTAATTCATTTCGATCGTTAGAGAGATATTTCCATATATACACTTTTAACTTCCCATGACGAAGTTTCAAATACACATACACATTAGAACCTAAATGCCAACGACGGAGTGCATCTTGCATAAAATCTGAAGAAGTAGATTCAGTCGAAACTGATTCTGCATTGGAAGATAACAGTCCACTATGTGTTAGAGCACAAGAAAGCAGATCATGAGTTGAGTTTTGAACCTCGGTGAGAACTTGTGAATTGACAACGGTAGATGTTTCTGCTGGGGTTTTGGAAGACATAAGATAGGTTTCTAACCAATCCACAGCAAATTTTTGTGAGGGTGAATTAATCACATCTGAGACAATGTCCACAGATTTTGTTTCTTCTAGGGCAGGAACAGTCAACTCCGCACTATTTACACTAGAAATTATTTGCTCGAGTGATGGCATACTTTGAATTTTAGACATTCTTTTTAGATAGTAACATCCAACTACGACATTCACAGTATAAGATTTATTTTTAAAACACTAACATCTTAAAACATTATAATTTTGTCACAGCTATGAGCGAAGCAAACCTATCCACACAACCTCCAAAGTTGAAATGACTTATCAAACAACTTCATAAGTATAATCACGTAACCTAAATCGAGTGTCGTGTGCAAACAGATCACATAAGATATGAAGTGATTAGAACTTATAATTTTTAATGAATCGTACAACATTAGATTGTGGTAAATACAATTGTTATCTACATGAGAAAATTTCTATATTATTTCATTCAGCTTCGAAATCATAGAGTGAAAATATGTACCAAACTTACTTAAAGTTCCGAATTTTAAATCACATTAACATTATATACTTAGAAAAATTTTATATATATTTTTATAACTTTAGGTGATATGTATCACGCGGAATATACAAGAATAACTACCAAAAACACGAAAATAACTAACAGTATGAGGCCTTCACAAGTCGGCATCCAAACTAGAAATGAACGATAAACACACTAATTGCAACAATTAGATGAGAGCTTATCAGTTCTTATCTTATCTAAGATTCCACATAAAATGACGTCATCACTCCAAAGTTCACAAGATGACGTCATTGGTCCAAGGTTCGCAAGATAGCCATTTGGCCTTTTAAAATTAAGAAGTAATTAAAAATCGATAGTAATTAAAAAAATTTTAATTACTTCTTAATTTTAAAAGGCCAAATGGCTATCTTGCGAACCTTGGACCAATGACGTCATCTTGTGAACTTTTGAGTGATGACGTCATTTTATGTGGAATCTTAGATAAGAACTGATAAGCTCTCATCTAATTGTTGCAATTAGTGTGTTTATCGTTCATTTCTAGTTTGGATGCCGACTTGTGAAGGCCTCATACTGTTAGTTATTTTCGTGTTTTTGGTAGTTATTCTTGTATATTCCGCGTGATACATATCACCTAAAGTTATAAAAATATATATAAAATTTTTCTAAGTATATAATGTTAATGTGATTTAAAATTCGGAACTTTAAGTAAGTTTGGTACATATTTTCACTCTATGATTTCGAAGCTGAATGAAATAATATAGAAATTTTCTCATGTAGATAACAATTGTATTTACCACAATCTAATGTTGTACGATTCATTAAAAATTATAAGTTCTAATCACTTCATATCTTATGTGATCTGTTTGCACACGACACTCGATTTAGGTTACGTGATTATACTTATGAAGTTGTTTGATAAGTCATTTCAACTTTGGAGGTTGTGTGGATAGGTTTGCTTCGCTCATAGCTGTGACAAAATTATAATGTTTTAAGATGTTAGTGTTTTAAAAATAAATCTCATACTGTGAATGTCGTAGTTGGATGTTACTATCTAAAAAGAATGTCTAAAATTCAAAGTATGCCATCACTCGAGCAAATAATTTCTAGTGTAAATAGTGCGGAGTTGACTGTTCCTGCCCTAGAAGAAACAAAATCTGTGGACATTGTCTCAGATGTGATTAATTCACCCTCACAAAAATTTGCTGTGGATTGGTTAGAAACCTATCTTATGTCTTCCAAAACCCCAGCAGAAACATCTACCGTTGTCAATTCACAAGTTCTCACCGAGGTTCAAAACTCAACTCATGATCTGCTTTCTTGTGCTCTAACACATAGTGGACTGTTATCTTCCAATGCAGAATCAGTTTCGACTGAATCTACTTCTTCAGATTTTATGCAAGATGCACTCCGTCGTTGGCATTTAGGTTCTAATGTGTATGTGTATTTGAAACTTCGTCATGGGAAGTTAAAAGTGTATATATGGAAATATCTCTCTAACGATCGAAATGAATTACAGCCTACGCGTGAAGGTGTTACACTGTCACCGGCTACATGGAGTTGTTGTTGTTGAGACCCATACCGTCCGACCTACCAGAAAGGTGTAAGGTAACTGTATGGACGGCCGGGAAGTGCCACCCAATTTAGACCGGAACCCAGTGGGGGAGGCATCCACAGGGACCGTACCCTCCTTCCCCTACCACCAACCTCTCGGAAGGACTTACGGACCCACATGTTTAACGTGATCGTACTCCGCATGAACACGGCGGCATTTGTGGCACCGTGCAAATCTAGCCGGCTACATGGAGTGAATTTTCTCAAAAATTGTGGTCGTTCAATATTCTATATGTAGATACCTCTTTCGTCAGTCGCAATGAGTTGTTCTGTTTCAATGACAACGGAAAATTGCATCTGCAGAAAATAATTCAATTATATGATTCAAAATTTTGTCTAACACAGTGTCATATTACCTTAGATAAAAATCAAATAGCATGTTTACAGAATAGTGTTAACAACATTAGTATACATCTTCGAGAAAGTATATTTATAGAGTGGCTTCCTGCTCAAATATTAAAAATAAAGAACACTATAACCTTTCTACCATCACTTATTTGTGACAAAAATTTTGCATTCGAACAATTAATCTCTTGTATTCATGACAACATCATGTGTCATGTAAGAAAACTTTTCAAATGTGTTGGCTGTGTTGGTCAAGTTGAAGATTTAAGTTACCATGAATGTCTTTACAGCACTCCATTACAAATGTTTGACAGAGTGTCTGAACAAGTACTTCTAAATCTTGACATTAATAACATTGCTAAGAAAGTTTTGTTGCGTGGTGAAGAAGTCTTTTACTGCTATGATAGAAATTTTTTCGAGTCATTCAAATCAGAGGACTATGAAAGTGCGATAAGGAAATTATTTTAACTTATTTGTTTAAATGTACAAGTGATAATGGTTAATGTGTATTTCATTAATAATAGATTCATTAAATGGTTTTTATCTTTCAAATTGAATTCCTTATTTATACTCATTAGCTAATTTTTTTTTTTTTTTAGCATGTTCCATTTAAGAAATGTTATATTGTTGTGAGTTATGTATCTATGCATTCAAGTGTAACAGGTTTACTAATCTCACTTTTTAAAATAAAATATAAAAAATTAAAAATAGATTTATTCGAATCATATCAAATGTGTACAGTGTGAGTTTCATGACAAAAGATATTTACACTTTACAGAGTTTAAATCATAAATTTATAATCAATGTCAAAATTCTGAATTCATTCAAAATAAATGCTAATTTATGTTCCATTCTCTAAAGTATGAAGATTCATAAACAATGCTGTGTTTCAATCTCTAAGAATCGGTGAAAATTCGACTGTAGTTTCTTAAAAATCTACGAAGTTGGGAGTTATTCTGTAATAGGTGTAAAATTTTGTTGTGGTCCTGTCATTTTCTGTGTGTTGTTAAATATGTACATTCAAATGGGATCATTTATTAAGAGCAGAGGGGTCTTATGGAGCACCTACAGCTACAAAATTGTGACATTTCTATGTGCATGTCAATAATGTCTCGTATTAAGATATCAAAACTCATTACATGTTTCTTTTAAGGTGTTAATTGCATATCTTTCATATTTTTTAATGTTATTGCAATGTACTGTACTTGTCTCAGAGGGTCACTCATTCATTTAAATTCAATGTTAACAATCACCTATCCTTAAAAACAGTAAGTTATATACTATTCTTCTTTAAAAAAAAAATATATATATATATACTCGTTTAATGATCTTAAACGTTGTTGTAACAATAAAACCTAGCTCTTATTTGATAGTCATACACTAAGTATTGTGCAATTTTTGTCAAATTGCATTAAAATTTGATAATTTTAAATGGGGAAAAAAAAACATTCGTGAGTATTCTATAATATTGAAATGCTAAGATCGTCCAGCTCTTGTATGTATTGTATAATTTGATAAATTTTTCATTTAAATATGGGAACTGCTTAAAACAATAACATTGCAATTAACTCGCTTTGCGAACATGAACTTTAGGTCACTATCTGTTACACTGATAAGCGCGATAAGCTATAGAGCCGATTTGGAATGTATTCTGGGTGAGTCTTTGGTCTGCATGATGTGTGTATTGTGGGGGGAGGGGGTATATTTATGGAAAATATGTATTCATATACATATTCTTTCTGAGAGCAGCTTTTTCAAAATAAGATCCACACATTTTAGTGGTGTCTATTGAAATGTAAGGATGCAATCATGCATTTGCAATCGTCGGATTTCCACTTGGACGAATTCAGACGTAAAATACACCTCTAATGCTTTTTTTTTTTAAATTATAACTTAACATTTAGAAGGTATATGGAATATCTGCTTATATGAAAAAAAAAATGGATAGCATAAGACAGTAGCAAGTTATTAAAAAGAAAAAAGAAAAAAATGCATAATTTGGAAAGAATAATTGTGTGGTGGCAATACGGCAACATAAGGACATCATTATAGATAAGATCTAATTTTTAATAATGTAATAAGAGTGTATCACTCATTTGGAGTGTGGACAGTAAGTTGTCGCTCCGTGAGTTCCAATTTTGTTAACTATTTTCAATGTGAATATAAAAATTATATGAAATGATTCTAAATATTCAAACTTAGAAGCTTCAACTAAGTTCGGTTTCATTGAAATATTTGTCCTGTAAATATTTGCATCGGTAAAACCACCATTGGTAGTTCAAACAGTCGATTCGTATTTAGAAAATTCTAGAACCGTAGTGTACAACTGTAGAAATCTATTTTTAAAAGCTGTCGAAACAGATATTTTTTTCATAAAAATGTGTTCCATACAATTTATGTCTACCGATGAAATACAACTATTTCGGACATTTTTAAAAATTTAAAAAGTTTGAAAGTTAGTGTGATAAAATCTCACACAATACTTACTCGTTTCATGTTTAGCAGGTTTTAATACCGGGTGTTGAAATCTAGGTACATGTATGTGCAAAATGGTCTATTCCTATTCAATAGATTTTAAAATGTGTTGGTGTCCTGAAAAAAATAATGTACACTCACTTCTAAGTTCTATAATGGTAGTAAAATTACGATGTTAAAATGGTGATATGATATTCATTGGGTTTTATTTAAACTGAATGCTAAAATTTTTGGGGGTGAAAATTCGTTAGCTTGTTAAATTCTAAACTTCGATATTTCAATTACATCCACCATTTTAAAAATGGTCAAATCATATTCAATGCACAATATCATTAAAATGATGTATTTCAGATTACGTGTAGCAAATCAGACCCTTGAAGTATCCAGTTAGTAGAAATATATTATTAGAAAAAATAGGTGGCAACACCTCATACTGCTGACGTCATTATAGATAAGATCTAATTTTTAATAGCGTAATGAGAGTGTCTCACTCATTTGGAGTTTGCCCATCGGGTAGTGAAGAGGTCGTCCGTGAGTTCTAATTTTCATTATTATTTTTATAAAAAGAAAAAAAAATCATTTCGTTATATACTACTGTTAGATTTATTTTTAAAAAATCACACACACACACACTTAGAATGGTCAAATCATATTCAATGCACAATATCATTAAAGTGATGTGTTTCAGATTACGTGTAGTAATGAGAGTGCCTCACTCATTTGGTATTTGCCCAGCGGGTAGTGAAGAGGTCGTTCTGTGAGTTCTAATTTTCATTATTATTTTTATAAAAAGAAAAAAATCATTTCGTTATATACTGTTAGATTTATTTTTAAAAAATCACACACACACTTAGAATGGTCAAATCTTGTTCACTTCATTTTAACTAAATGCACTATTTTAAAGGTTGTCAAATATATTGTGCATACATTTGTTTTTAAATCCACAACATTTAAAAGGGTCGAATCCTATTCACTGAACACAATTTGTGTGTCCACTGTAAATCCGTATTCTATTTGTTTTTAAACATTCGAAATCATTTCGTTATTATTATAAAAATCATATTGATATATGTTGTTAGATTTATTTAAAAAAAAAAAATCCGTATTGCTATATATCACTCAGCTAAGTATTACATTCGTGTTTTTAAAGTTTGTGTACGTGTATAAATTTGTTTTTAGATACACAACACATAAAGGGTTGAATGCTATTCACTTAACACCATTTTGAAAATGCGTAACTATACTTGGGTGTATTCCATTCCTTTAAAAAAAAATCATATTGATATATGTTGTTAGATTTATTTAAAAAAAAAAAAATCCGCATTGCTATATATCACTGAATACAATTTTTGTGTCCACTGAACACAATTTGTTTAAAAAAAAAAAATCATAGTGTTATAATACACAATTTTATATTCACTCCGTAGCATTCTGTTTTAAAACACATCGCTATTCACCGAGCGATTCGAATGAACTTTGAAAAATAATCTAACTTCCGCTGATAAGGTACACTTCGAAGATAACTTCCTATAAAGCACGGGTGCTGTGGCGCGGCGGTAAGACGCTCGGCCTGTAATCGGCTGGACCCAAGTTCGAATCCAGCTCCTGACCAGTGAAACATTAAATTCTTTTGGGGAAAAAAATGCCGATAGATGGCAGCACTTCATCAAAATTCGCCGGAGGGCGCTTTAACTACGTCACGCTGATAAGATCTTTCAGTCTGTCGCTGACCAGCAGAGAGGGAGGACGTGTGTTCTTGTCAAAGGTCACTTCTAAGGTCGACACGTCATTTCCAGATTGTGCAATTGCGAAATCCCTTGAAACCACTTCCTCAGGTCAAGGGTCAGTCAGCGATTGTGACATTCCCTCTCAAGACTCCGAGTGAAGTGAAACTCACTCCGTATGAGTCATCATGCCTCTGTGAAAGACTTGCCCCTTTTCGCAATTGCCCTCTTTCGAAAGAGGCATCCGGTGCTGCACCTCACCAAACTTCCAAAAGAGGGGAGGGGGGCAGTGAGAGGCATCCTCCCAAAGAGGATCCTCTCAAGAGAGGCATCCTCCCTCCTGGGGGTCTAAAGACCCTCTGAAAGGGTCCACTCCAAAGAGGCATCCTCCCAAAGAGGGACGCTCCTCCCTGCTGCACCTCCCCTCTTTGGACTGGTACGCCCCTTTTATAACTACTTATACTATTGAGACTGCTTAACACGAAAGTGAAATATCATCTTTGAAACATCATTCGAGTTCTAGATGCCGTGGGGTGAGGTGGTCACGGACGACGCTCCTGCCTAGTCGACATTTTGGACGAAATGGCTTCCTCTTCAGCGAAATTTACGAATGCTCATGCATCCTATGCCAACTTCAGACGCATTTATGGAAATCATCAAACCATTTCAGATTTCTATAAATTTAGAAATGCCAATGGTTTCAACCTGCCTGCTAGCAATGCTGATTGCCTGGATCTTGATCCAGAATCTCTCCGAGACGCCGAGTTTAACGTGGATGAGCTGAGAGTCATTGTACAGAACCCTCCTTGGGATATGACCGCTGAACAGTGGGAAATTCTGAACGAAAAGCTGGCCAGCATGGAGAACGCCTCGGACCACGTGGAAATGGATACCTCAGGTGAGCCCCCCATGAGTCCTTCTCATGGGATTTCTGTTGTCTCTCCAACACGTTACGTTATGCCTCCCGAGATCAAGGAATTATTAGAGCGATATGACCCTAAAACTTTCACTAAAACACGTGGTAAGCCCAGTAAGAACGGAACCCCCGTCCCTGAAAACGGCCTTTCTGGCCCTGAAAAGGGCCTTTCTCAGCAACGTAAGCAGAGTGTTACCATGGGTAGTTCTACCCCAATCCTCTCCCAACCGTTGACCAACCAGGTTGCCTCTAATAGCAGAAATGCTGTTCAGACCCCAAATGCTGTTAAAAATCTTATGACTGATTTTGAGAACTCCACTGCAGCCAGTAATTCACCTAAAACTAAAAACGGAGCTAGTACAAGCAAGCACCCTCTTTCCGACACTGACGAAGAAGGCTTCGTCAAACCCCCAAAAAGGCACACTGCCAAAACTGTTGTTAATACCCTCCCCCCCCCCCCTCGCTACTGTTAAGCAAATTCTCAACCCCGAAGTTCCTGCACCTGACGCTGAAAATACTGTAGAAGTTCCTTCTAAAGAACGACGTCCCCCTCCTATTTTCATTGTACCAGGCCCAACTTGGTACGACTATCTAAACCAACTAAGACTTATAGCCCCTTCTATCGAGAGCAGCCTCAGAGGCAATTTTGTCAAAATCGATGTGAAAACCAGAGACGAATTTATTTGCCTTCAAAGAAGGCTACTTGACGACAAAACGTCTTTCAGGACCTTCATGTTAAACGAAGAGAGACCGTTAAAAGTAGTCATCAGGGGACTCCCTGTCCCAACTAGTCCGGACTTGATAAAACGGCGCCTTGAAGTTGGCGGTTTCAAAATCAATAACATCACGCAGCTTTACAGAGGTTCCAAAATGAGGAAAATCATGATGCCCTTATTCTACATACAGTTGGATAAAAATCCCGAAAACTTAAAGATTTATCAGGTAATCAAATTGTTAGGACTTGCAGTTAAAATCGAACGTTTCAGAGGGCGCAAGGGCGCCAGTACGCAATGCTTTTCATGCCAGCAATGGCATCATGCTGCCAACACGTGCCACCTTCCGCCCAAGTGCGTAAAATGTGCCGGGGACCATAAGTCCTACGAATGTACTAAAACTCAGGAAGCTAAATGCACATGCGTAAACTGTGGTGGCGATCACCCCGCTAGCTATAGGGGATGCCCTAAATTCCCAAAACTTAGGCTCCAGCCCAAAACCTATAATAATCGTTTCGCGAATAATCAGAAATCTTACGCCGCTGCAACTAGCAATCATGCTAATGATTTCCCTGTCCTGCCTACCAAATCCAAATCTCAAGACCAAATTGTGAATTTCGACGCCAGTAAGCCCCCCAGTGAAGGTGAAGATCATAACAGAGATGATTGGCTGGAGATGATCGATCTGATAGTGCGTTTCGAAAGAAATGGCTATCAGAGAGATTTTCTTCAGCGAGCTCTCAAAGCAGCCCTTCCCAAACTCAGGGGAAGTAAACGCATTATTGATAGGATATCGATACTGTATGATAGTATCTGTGAAACGGCTAAGTCCCCTTAAATAAAGTCCGTTTTCAGGGTTTTTCGGGGCCTGCTTGCAGGTCCTGTTTTTCTCCCTTTTAGAACTGTGAGGTCTCTTCTGATAGGTTAGCTCTGAATCTCCCTGCCTGTTGGCTCCTCCCTTTCGGCCCCGCCCCCCTCTGCTGTCCCAGTACGCTCTCATCATCTCAAGACCGAGTTCTACGGAACTCCCCATGTTTGTTCCAAATTCTCCTTTCCTTCGGAAGTTTTTCCATATTCAAAATCATGCGACACAGAAATCGAATTGGGACTTGTCCCAATTGGATTCATGTGCACTGCTCTGATCCTTCGGATCCCTACCACATTTAAAATCTTTATTATGATTATCTAACCTTGCTTATGATAGGAGGTTAAGGCAAGCTGTTCTCAGCTTTGCCAGGTACTCCTTTAACCCATCTTGAGATCTTGAGAAAGTGAAATATCTGTTAACACGATATGCAGGCTGTAACTATATATCTGCTTGTTTCATGCAAAATAGTAATAGTAGTTAAGATGCAGTGGTCAATTAACATACTGGCGAATGCCACTTCAGAGGAGGGCCTCATTTTGAACAAAAGATAAAAGTAAAAAATCTTTTAGAAAAAAAAATTCTTAAAGATTTTTAGTAGTGAAGAAGGAAATAAGGACGAACTCGAAAATGAATCCCAAAAAGTGGATTTAAAGTGTTTGTATTCGTATTTATGTGGAGAAAACATAATTCAAGCGTTTCCAAATGTTGAAATAGTACTTCATACTTATCTGTGTTTGATGATCTCCAACGCTAGTGGGGAAAGGTCATTCTCTAGATTAAAACTAATCAAAAACAACTTAAGAAGCGTAAGGACTGGAAAGAGGCTAATCATATGTCAATTCTTAGCATTGGAAATGACCTTGTTAAAATGCTAGATTTTACATATGTTATTGACACTTTGTTGCAGCAAAAGCCAGAAAACGTCCAATTTAAAGTACCCTAAGAAGTTTTAGCTCTTTCCTTAGTATTGTGCTGCAATATCAATATTGACCGCACAGTTTAACAAATAAAAATATATAATATTTAAACACTTGTATCGTTTAATATTTTCATAAAATATTATTATTCTCATTTTAATTTAATTTCTGTTCAAACTTTTGGGTGCAAATATTTCAAGTATGTTTATTAGATGAAAAAAAAAAGCTTAGCAAAATTTGTATAGAACAAGATTCAACGTGTTTATTTTTAAGTACTTTTCTCTTTTTTTTTCAAGCTGGCTGTTAGGGAGAGGGGAGCTCTTCAGAAAAGATTGCCGGGGCCACATTCTCCCGTGATTCGTCAATGTTAATATGAAATGTATGTTCTTTCCCATCCAGTGGACTGAGTGCCAATACACTTCTGTGCAATAGGCGGTTTGTATTTACTCGCATTTTACGTGTATATTCGGGAATCTTGAAAATAGTGACTTGCAGATTTTGCAATTGTAAATCAATATTTGTGTAACAACATTTTGTCCATTACATCTGTAAACAACGTCTTAATCGCTGATATGTTATGTATATATTTATGTTAATTTTTTTGCATAATTTTCTATAAATTTTACTGCAATTATTATTATTTTTTTTTTCGAGAATAAACGCCAAAAGAGTTAAGCACAGCTATTATATTTATATAATACTGGTATGTGAAAAAACTTTTGGTGAGTGAACTCTGAGTTGAAATTTCTTACCCTGAATTATTCACTCGTTATTAGCAGAATGTTATAGCGTATTATGCAGCATTACAATTAGATTTGTTATATTTTCATTTTGCTAACCTGTTTGAATACAGAATTTGTGCATATTTAATACTTATGTGAAAGTTGTTATTTAACATAATATAATGGGGAATATTTTATATTAAAATAATTTATTTTACTTTACTTTTAAAATATAAGTCCAAAACAAAAGTTTTAAGGCCTGAACAGGCCCCAAAAAATTTAAAAATGAAGCCCAGCCCAAGCCTGGATTAAATTAGAAAATTTAGACTGGCCCAAATCTACATCAAATTGGAAAATTTGACATGGCCAAGACCGGTCTTAATTTAGATGAGAAGTAAAATTGGTATTGAGTTGTATATCTGATCAGTTTGACCAGGATGGGGTGTGCCGTATTTCAAGTCGGATTGCTGGATTAGCTGAAAAAGTAGACTATTTTTGGTCGTGAAATAAACGTTCATAATTTTGTTTTGAAGTAATAATCTGCAAGTTTCGACGGTGGAATACTCATATCATACATTACTGAAGTACATTAGCTGTGTACTGCGAGATCACATCTTTTCAGTGGGGTGGGGTGCTTAATGTGTGTCGTTATACCACTAGATAGTTTAATTCCAGTTTACAAAAGTTTCTGTGCATATTTTTTTTTATAAATGTATATTTTAATCATCGTATAAATTTAACAGTTAGAATATTATATATTAGAACTAGTATTATTTGATTTTCTTTTCTTTTACATTTACTTAAAATTTAGATTTTGTAGTTTTAATTTTTTTTTCTTTCACAAATTATTATTTAAAGTGATGGACATGTGTTATATATTTTTCTACCAATGTTCATAAGCAATCTTATTTAGAAATGTTTTTCGAGGTGTGTGTGGTGTACAAATATAAATCTGATATTTATTATCACAGTCTTTTAATCTGCAGCGAGATACCAGAATTTTAAAATATTTATTCTAATTGTTGAGTATACAATTGTGTACATGTATTATACATTTGTATTTTAATTGTAGTAAGAACTTAACAGGCAAAATAAATAGTATTATTTGACCTTTTTTTTCTTTCATGTTTCCTCAAAATTTGGATTCTGAAGTTTTAATTTTTTTTTACAAATTCTCATTTGAAGTGATGTATACGTGTTTTTATATATTTCCTATCAATATTGATAAACAGAAATACTGATAGAAAATCTATTTAGAAATATTTTTTCAAGGTGCGTGTGGTATTCAAGTTCAAGTCTGATGTTTATTACCATGAATTTTTATCTACAGCTAGATACCATAATTTAAAAATATTCATTCTAATAGTTGAGTACACGCAGTTTTGATGTGCTTTTTTTTTACCAAGGGTTATAGAGTGATATTAATTCTGATTTAATTTGTTACATGAATTTAAAGTGTGTAGAAAGAGACCAATTCTATTTCTTGAAGGACTGAAAAATCTATAGCTGATGCACACATCCTCTGCTCTAACGGTTACCTTACACCTTTCTGGTAGGTCGGACCGTCTGGGTACAGTGTCTAGAAGGGAGTCCCTTCTAGACACTGTAGTCTGGGTCTCAACAACAACATCCTCTGCTCTGACCCCTTAAGATTGAAGAAGTTACTGTATGTTTTTGTCACATTAATTTCAGTGCTTGACATTTACTATTCCTAGTTGGTATACTGTAAATTAGAAATTCCTTAATGGGTGCTTAAAAAGTGTAAAGTGGATGAATTTAAGTAAACTTTATATGTTGCTATGCTGTTAAAAGTCAAATACAGGACTTTGTGGGGTAAACTGTTCCATATTTATAATATATGCTAAGTAAATTTTTATAATGACAAACACATCTATCATATAAATACTATCTTGCTGTAGTCATTTTAATTCATAATCTGCAATTTGAATCCTCGTGATTTGTTTACCAGTCTGTTGAACACACACATGTGGGTTAGTCATTTCATTTTCAAGGACTTTTCGATGATCGTTTGGAAACACCTGACCTGTGCATGCAAGCAGCTCACTGAGTAAAGAAATATATTCAAGAAATTTAATTTAGCATTTGTGAAATTAAAGTTTTGAAAATTAAAATTTTAATTTTCATTACAATAATCAATCTAGTCAACTAAAATTTCATAGAATAAATGCTAATTTTATTCTGATTTTCAGTTTTATATAAGCAAGCTAAACAATTTGAAATCAGTTGTAAAAGTTACTGGTTTTAGATTTAAATTGTTTCTTGTGAAAATGACCCGTTTCAAATTAAATTGCAACTATTGTGAAAAGGATCAAATTCAATTTAAACTGCATTCATCGTAGTACCAATTTTAATCTGTTTCATATATTGCACATGTAATACATAACCCATTTGTCTTGGGCTGTTACTGCTAGCTTGGGACACCACCACTATGCATCAACATATCAAGTGCATTTATTGCCCACACACAAGGTGTTTTTTTAGGACATATGCAGGCTATGATGCCAAGTAGTAGCACATGCCACACTTTAGCAGGCACATATTTTTAATATGGATAAGCTGCATTTTAATATTTTCTTTGTTAGCACAGCTTATTCCACTGAATAGTGGGTGCATATATTTAGTTTGCACAGGTCACATTTTATTTTTAGGTAGTGTAGTATAGCAACTTACATCGAAATAAAATAGCGCTTACATATTATTTTTTTATAAAAGTTATTGCTGAAACAGTGACTTTCATAGATAGCAATTTTTAATTTTTCAGTTCATTAGTTTTTTAATTGGTAAACATTTAATGATTTTTTAAAACTATTTTAACTAATAAAAGAATTTAATATTCCAAGATAAAATTACTTTTACATAGTTTAATTTAGAAGTCAGAGTCTGTATATTTTTACTAACGACTACTCAGCCCTGAGTGTTCACAAGGATCAGTTTGCAAACATATGATGAAAATATTGCATAAAAGGAAGAATTGCTAATGACCATTATATATAGAGAAACATAACATGTGAAATATGCCATGCCAATGGGGATTAAGATTTAAGATTTAGCAACTTGTTGCCACGAAAGTTAAAGATTCATATCATTCCAATATTTTAGAAGCATTTTCATTGTCCATGAAACATTATTTTTTGAAAATGTTTTATTTAAGCTAATATAGCAACACTATTTTTAATCAGCTTCTCCTGCACAAAAGTCATATTTGGTTGTAGAAAATTGCATTTTTGTATAACTAGTCGACAGCCAGTGGTTACTTTTTTTTTTTTTATCAGGTACGACTAACGATAGAACTAAAAGCCTCTCTTTTGTGATCAAAATCTACTGCTTTATGATATATATCAATCCAAATGCATAAATTTCAAATATAATTTTAAAGTTTAAAAAAAAGGTATTCCTAACAAACGAAAATGAAGACATGTGTGGTTTATGTCAGGCCTTTGCTGATATTCTATTCATTTAATTTTGTAAAATAGTTAAAAATGAGAATTCTTTAAAACTGTATTCAAGTGTGGACTAGAGATTTTAAAGAAAGTTTGACTGGATCTAGTTTTGTTTTAAAAAAATATTCATATTTGTTGAACATAATCTGTTATAAAATATTGTATTTCTTATATCTAAGAATTTTAGCTGTATATTTTTGAAAAGTAAACAAATTAAATTTATGTATTTGATTTTATTGTTAATTAGTATGTTTTGAATTTATCCATATGTGTGGGATTCAATGTTGGGACAAAAATATCTCAAAAACCGTTAGGCCCAGGAAGCTGAAATTTGGTACGCAATCAGTTTCTACCCCAAAAGTTGATGTGAATACCTTAGAAATTTTCTTGGGGGAGTGTGTTACCTTTTGAGTTGGGTTTCTCTGTCGGTCCAAAAAACATTTCAAATACCATAATGTATAGGAAGCTAAAATTTGGTAAATATTTAATTCTTACTCCAAAAGGGTGCATGAGTAATCATGATGCAAAATTTTTTGGAGGGGTATGCTGGTCCCAATATGTGCTCTGTCTGGTGAAAAATATTGAATAAGACACGTCCAATATTCAGCTTCACTGTTCTTATTAAAATGTTCTCTGTAGAAGCGAAGCTGAATATTAGACTCTTTTTTAACTATGTTATAACAACGGCTATTCATATTACCATTGTTGTAAGCAAACTATCACCTAACTAAAAGACCTTGTAGATATTTAAAATATGGAAACCAGGGATGTATCTACAGTGGTCGGTGGTGGTCGGGGTTTCCACCACTCAGAATTTCCGACCACCACTCAATTGCCGACCACCACTCATCCAAAAAAATATACATACAGTACAACCTCGAAAATCCGGACTCGTCCGGACTTTGCCGATTCCGGATTATCGATTTTTCCGGATTATAGAATTTGAATAAAATTCCGATTTAATATTAACTAAATACGCTATAAAGCACTATTTTTAGTAAAAATAATGGCTAAAGTCAAGTTAATCAATTAAAACATATTTAATTTAAAAAATAGGGCAAAAGAAATTTCTAAGAAAAAAAAATACACATTAATAATTTAGAATGTGTGAACGAAACGAAATGATAAAATCACATTTTATCATTTCGTTTAAATATTTGAATTAACATTTGTTATTTCATTAATTTTGGTTTATGGGAAAGCAGTTTTCTTTATCCTGTAGATGGACATTATTTCTGCTCGGTTTTATAAAGCTTCTTTGTTCAAGACCTTCAATAGCATGATCGAATGTTTGCATAAGATTATCAATGGGTATTTTTTCTTCTCCGCATTTATCGTGGCTACTTTAATCTTTTTTTATTTAATATCATATCACGAATTACGCAATCACTCAATTTATTTACGATTGGCGCATCATCATCACAGTGTAGAACTTCCGTTATATCGGCTTTGTCGAGATTTAATGAAGCGCCGGAAGATTTAAAGAAGTGCCGAGATTTAATAAAGATCGAGGATTAGCACTTTTGACGATATCTTTAAAGGTGTAAATGTGTTTAAACCGTTTTCGCTATTAACGACTGTAAAACAAAAAATAAGAATTTAAAAGTTTTATTTATTTTCCAGCATCTAAATGTTATGTTTAAAAAGGCCGATGACTCTGAAAAAAGTAAAAACTTTATTAGTAATAGTCAAATACGTAAAAAATATCGCAGTAGATAAAATAAATATCTTTTCCAAAACAGGAAAATATTTCTCCTCTCAATGATTTTTCTAAATTACTATGAGTCATTACTAGACTGCAGCACCGGGACGTAGTGGGGCAGGGAAAGCGAAGAAAGGAATTTGCTTAGCCTAATCGTAAACGCAGCCAACCCCTTTGAGAGGTCTGTGTGTTAATGACCTTGTTGCTCGGTTCTGTGCGATACGATATTATTTAGTTATTTATTTGCTATTTATAGTATGCAAATATGGCTTTCTAAACAAAAAAGGTAAAATATACAGTTGATTTCAAGCTGACACGTTCGACGAGAACGAAAAAATCGTCAGATATCGGGAGGGGGAGGAGATTCTGAAGACAAAACAGAATACATTGAAGAATGGAATTCGTACTACGAAGTGAACAAAATAAATTTCCGTGAGCGTTAATATGAATTCTCAGGATTTTTAGATTTAATTGAACAATCTGTGATAAAATGTTACGATAACGTTAGTGTTTAATATTAAAAATTACATTGTTTCAGAAAAATGTCTTTTTCAATAATGAGAAAAGGAAATATTGATAATAAAAATTCCGTATTTAAATAACGATGTATATTTTACGCGAAATAATTCATCGGGAGTTGTGACTTGAATAAGGGGGAGGAGGGATTAACGATAACAACGTAATTCACGCTCCTACCACGAGCCGATCTACGGCCGTCCATCTAAACTTTCGATTCATTTCCGGGTTCAGAAAGTCGATCGGAAAAAATACGGTATTTGCTTATAAAATGTAATTCCATATAAATAATTTTACCCCGTTGTTTTAAATCCACGACTTCGTCAGTCCGGGGAAAGAAAAAAAAAATCGAAAATTTGGAAAACGTCCGGATTTTGGAGGTTTCCGGATTTCGGATGTCCGGATTTTCGAGGTTGTACTGTATTATAATTACATTTAAAAAAAGTTATATTCAATTTTATCAAATGTTTTTCTTTAATATAAAAGTATGCAATACTAATACTGTTTGTGTGTGCGAATTAACGTGAAGCTCGTTTCGAAATTTTATATTCTCAATTATAATTGTTCTGGAAAATCAACCACCACTCACATGTCTCTAGATACATCCCTGGGAAACTAATATGGTTACACATAAATGAAGAAATATCTCTATGATAAAAAATTTATCAGACTGTGGTAAGACCCAATAAGTTCAACACTTTTCTGTATAGAGGCAAAATATTTCAGCAATGGACAGTTGATCAACAAATTTGGAATTCTAATTTAGATATGTTTTCAAAACTGGATTCCCAGTTAGTTATATTGGTTTTTAGTTTGGATTCAAATGTGGATTTCAGTTAATTTGCTAAAAGAAAATTTATTAAATATGTGGTTTATACTGAAATATTCTATTAGATTTATTATAAGAAACATCTGTTTTTCATTTCCATTCAATTAATGTTAATACATTAATAAAAAATAATTATTTTTCTCCTTTAATGATAATTTAATTCTTCGTTTTCTTTTTTCATTATTCAGTATTTTTCTGGTTTGGGTGAAAGTAAAAACAATATCTGAAAAAATTTAGACAAGCACATACGATGTCTTGCATCATTGATTTTCAATGATTATAAGCTAGTTTTATTATATTAATATAAAAAATATAACATTGCAGGTTTGAAAGTTGAAAAAGTATTATTAAAAATCATGTTAACAAAATCAAAATGTATTTTTGTGAGCATGTCAATTACTGAATTCAGCTTTGAAATTTTAAACAAATGTAAAAATTATCACAATTCAAATTCTAACAAAAGGAGCACATTTTATTTTTTTAACTAAATGTTAATTCTGGAAGTCCAATTGGATTAAATTTTTTTCATTATTGAATATAATTTGCATATTATTTTGATGGTTTGATGTCGATGGGAAAAGCAAAACTGGCGAAGTAGCCACAAAGAGGAACTACTGAGAAAACCTATAAGATGGCCTGATGAAGCTGTATCATCAATGATGAGAATTTCATTTATATTTATAAATACTATTTATTTAATTAAACTATATAAATATATTGATATTGAAACAAACAGCTTGTTACCAGCTTCTCAATCAGCTGTTATATGCACTCGACTGGTCTGGGTTTTCAACGAACAGCCTGTTTTGATTACTCTCAAACCGACATAATTTTAAAATACATGACAATGTGGATTATTCTTTTTATCTATTTTGTATTCTCCATGAAATAATGTGAAATACCCAGTAAAATCCTACTTGAAATTGAGTGAGTTTATTAAAAATTTTTGCCATTGGCTGGTATTATAAAGTTGTTGGCCTAGCATTCTAAACTGATTAAAGAAATAAAAAAAAATTATAAATGCAAGTGGAAATGTTAAAAGTTACAATATTATGGGAAAATAGTTTTATTTATAAAGGTAAGCTGATTTTACTGCTAAAATATATTGGAAAGCTTACTGGTGCTTTATTGGCTATTTGTATCACTCAGATTTCCTTCTTTTTACTTTGACAAATATGTTAGGTAAATATATATATTATAAGAAAGAAGTTACTGCAATTTTTTTAAAATGTCAATTTCTTCTTCCATAAACTTCAGCTTACCAAGTTTAATCTGCTGAAGCAATAATTTAATATTTCAAAGATCAAATAATAATAAGAAGCGAAAAGAATTTGTAGTAATGTGCATTGTTTTATTGAAGATATTAGGTAGGAAGAGCATTGGTTTATGTGAGAGGAATAAGGATTTGTCTTGTGGGATTATATTTAAACTTCACACAAAATGCTGACATCTGATTTAATAATTTTTTAGCACTATTTTCATTGACTGTGAGTCAGTGGCTTATTAATCACATTTGTGTATTTCAATATTATTTGCTGACAGTTGCAGAATATAACTGTAAAGTCAGTTAAAGCTAAATCATGTTAATATTTGATTGTTCCACATCAGGAAACAGGATTAGTTTAAGTTGGATCAGATATGAAATTAATTTACTGCTTAAAAAAGTAGATTAAATTTTTTGTGTTTGGATAATACTTTTCACTGTCTACGTAGTAAATAAAACTTAAAATATCAAGAAAGTCTAGGTATTTTGTAAATAGTAATACCTTGATAGCCAAACAATACTTTAACAAACACTGATGAATATACAAAAGACACAAAATATTATGTAAAATAAATGTGCATAGCAGAATGGGCACGAAATTGTCATTAAGAAACACCCAAAATTTGTAAAATGGTATATCTACCAACATATACACTAAAACCTATAAGTAATGCACAAGGTTCATGGAGCCTTTTAGTCAAAAATTATAAAATTTGGAAAGCAAAATAACATTTATATTTAAGGTAAGTATCGTTCATCTTTACTTTTAAAAAATGTAACATATCTGGTAAAGATCTCATAAACTAGGTGATTTCTCACAGCCAACATACTATTAAAAATCTGAGTTCTTTTATAAGAAAATGAAAAAATGAATGGGAATTCAAAAGATTTTATTTTTACAATTATATATATATATATATAAACTCAGGCTGTTTATTTAAATTTATACTGATAGATATTAATTCTGAAGATGTAATAGATGCTAATATATCAATTCTCAATTGTTGGTAAATTGATGCATTTCGAAATAACTAAATAATTAAGAAGAAATATAATTAAGATTTTTGCAATATTGGCAGAGAGATACTTTCTCAAATAAATAATCTCATAAATATATTAAACGAGAATTGTGATCAAAAATACACATAAGCTCAATTTAAGAATTTACCAAAATAGGATTTCATTTGAAAAATCCTTAAATAAAGAATTTGAAAAAACAGATTTACATATATCCTGGGATATGGCCATATCCTGGAAAATATGAGATTGCATCCTTCACCCGGCCCGGGGGAGGGGACACCACTCGAGCGGCAGGTCCAGACCTCCAGTAATTTTTTTAAGCTGGAGAAGACATGAAATATTCACAAGGGAAACTGAAATATGAAGCCCGTCATAATTTAGAACACGTTCCCGGCCCGAAGACTCTTAAGTCACGGTCGAAATGATTTTTATCCAAATGTGTTTGCACAAAGAACTAAAATAAAAGTTTTTCAAACATTTATATTTACATATAGCTAAATTCAACACAATAATCTCATGTACTCTATTAAAATTTACTTAATTTTTTTTTTCAAACTTAAATACGCCCGGCCCGACTTTTTAAATACTGAGTCCGAACCGACTCACAGGACAATTCCGGCCTGCGCTAATGGACCAGACCACAGCAGACTTCCATATGAATATGTTATCATAGAACAAAATGAAAAGCAATCGAACAGCTGCTGTCAAATAGTAAACAAACCCTAGCCAATCAAGTTCAGCTGCACAAAGATTTCTGCTTTCCCACAACATTTGCACCCCCATCGCCTCATACAGCGTGGAAAAAGAGGAGCATCCCTTGCTCTCGAGAACTCCATGCGTTGACGGATTAGTGGGAATCGCTGCTCTGCGTTGCTCCTCTGACGGATAGCCAACGCATGACGGATAGCAACGAACGAACGCGTCAGTGGAAACCCGGCCTAATACTTTCGCTGTACATTACAATGTATTGCAGGGAAAGTGAAAGTCTGATGTGGGTAGCACATGACTTTCCCTGCAGACTCAAATTCATATTTTCTTTATTTCTTTAATAATTCATTAGATTGAGTTTAATTGCACCAAATAACACTAAATTTGCATTTTTAATTCAATTTTTGTTTTTATTTGGTAATTGGACATTTTTCCAAAATCGGCGTAACAAAAATACAAGAAATCACAAACATCTTGAGAACGGTTAGTCTTAAAGTAAAAATGGAGTGTGTTATGTTCTTTTTCTCGTCAAAAATTGCGTACAAAACAAGAATTTAATTCATACATTTGAGCATGTGTAGTCTTTTTTTTAATTTTATTTTCGGGATTTTTGCGGGCCATTTCGTAAAAAAAGGCAGGTTGTTTTATTCCGAATTGTACCAAAATCTAATCAGCACCAGAGTATCCTACAAGTAACTTATCTATCAAATTTTGTGAAATTTGGTTAATTAGTATTTTAGCTACAGCGGATACATGAAAATTTTACAGGCCATTCCGCAAATAAACGCGTGTTCTGTCTTTACGAATCCTACCAAAAAGTTTATCAGCACCAGGGTCTCACCCATGTGACTTACCTACCAAGTTTTATGAAATTCGGTCCAGTAGTTTTTAGTTAGAGTGGATACATACATTCCACAGACACACATAGACAGACAGACACACACACAGACACACATGCGCACACACAAACACAGAGACACATACAACGCTAAAAATGGTTTTTTCGTGTTCTAGAGGTCTCGAAACGTGTAGATCCGTCGAAAATCCAAGTTGCGATTTTCGGCATGATTCTAATACTTTCCCTATACATTACCATGTGTTGCAGGGAAAGTAAAAATCTGATGTGGGCAGTATATGACTTTCCCTGCATTATATCCACGTTCTCTTTATTTTAATTAAATTTAATTCACTTATAATTCAATTTTCGTTCTCATTTGGTAACGGGACTTATTTTCAAAGATGACGTAGAGAAAATACGAAAAAATTAAGATATCTCGAGAATGTCTTGTCCTAGTGTAATGGGGTTGGTCTTATTCTTTTTGTCGTTTAAAATTACGTATGAAACAAGCATTTAATGGATATATTTGAGCATACGCAGTTTTTATTTTAGATTTTAACGATTTTTGCTGCCCATTTCGCAAAAAATTGGAGGTTCTTTTTTCGAATCGTACCAAAATCTAATCAGCACCAGGGTAGTCCACAAGCGACTTATCTACCGAATTTTGTGAAATTCGGTCCATTAGTTTTTCAGCTAGAGTGGATACAGGCAATTTTGGGGCCATGTCGCAAAAATAGTTGGGTTCTTTTATCCTGAATCGTACCAAAAACTAATCAGTACCAGGGTCAGAGCGAAGTGACTTATCTACCGAATTTTATGAAATTCGGTCTATTAGTTTTTGAGTTAGAGCGGATACATACATTGCACAGACAGACAGACACACACATACACACACAGACGTCACGCTAGAAATGGTTTTTTCGTGTTCTAGAGGTCTCGAAACGTGTAGATCCGTTGAAAACCCGAGTTGCGATTTTCGGCATGATTCCAATACTTTCCCTATACATTACCATGTATTGCAGGGAACGTAAAAATCTGATGTGAGCAGCACATGACTTTCTCTGCAAACTCAAATTCATTTTTTCTTTATTTTTTTAATAATTCATTCAATTGAGTTTAATTGCACAAAATAACACTAAATTTGCATTTTTAATCCAATTTCTGTTTTTATTTGGTAATTGGACATTTTCCCATAAGTGGCATAGCTAAATGCGAAAAATCTCGAATATCTCGAGAACGGTGAGTCCTAGAATAATAGAATTGTTCTTATTCTTTTTCTCATCAAAAATTACCTATAAAGCAAGCATTTAATTGATATATTTGAACATACGTAGCTTTTACTTAGATTTTGACAATTGTTGAGGTCCTTTTCATATAAAAAGGCAGGTTGTTCTTTGCCGAATCGTAGCAAAATCTAATCAACAATAGAGTATCCCACAAGTAACTTATCTACCAAATTTTGTGAAATTTGGTCAATTAGTATTTTAGTTAGAGTGGATATATGAAATTTTTAAGGGCCATTTCGTAAAAAAAAATGCTGGTTCTGTTTTTATGAATCGTACCAAAATCTAGTCAGCACCAGGGTCATACCCAAGTGACTTACCTACCAAATTTTATGAAATTCGGTCCATAAGTTTTTGAGTTAGAGTGGATACATACATTGTGCAGACACACAGACAGACAGATAGACAGACACTGACAGACACACAGACACACACACACAGACGTCACGCTAAAAATACTTTGTTCGTATTCTAGAGGTCTCGAAACTCTACTTTCCCTATACATTACCATGCATTTCAGGGAAAGGAAAAATCTGATGTGGGCAGCACATGACTTTCCCTGCAAACTTAAATTCATATTTCCTTTATTTCTTTAATAATTCATTAGATTGAATTTAATTACGCTAAATAGCACTAACTTTGCATTTTTAATTCAATTTTTGTTTTTATTTGGCAATTGGAAATTTTTCCGATAGCGAGTAACAAAATTGCAAGAAATCTCAAATATCTTGTGAACGGTTTATCCAGTCGCGGCCGATAAGGGGCGTCGCGAGTACGCGCGACACCATTGAGTAAACACCCCAAATTATTTTTTTAGTTATACAGATTTATTACAATTTCTATTGAAAAATCTAAATATTTGTTCAATTAAATCGAGAATTATTAAAAATAAGTTATAAAATTTGTCACTAGATGGCAGCACTAAAGTTTCCTTCAGAGAAAGCAGAATCGCGAAAACTGTACTACATACAATTTTTAACACATAAGGGGAAAATACAGGGATATTTTATAAAGCCGCGTCCCTAACGTCGGCATTTCGAGAGAAAACGAACGGTATAGGAACAATATTAGAAATTTGGCGTGAAAAAAAACAGACAGTGCAGAATTAAACAGTAGATTGTGTCGCGTTCTGGGCGCGGAGCTAGCCAAAGAGAAATAGAAGAGTAGGAAAACATGAAGAGGGACTTCTCAAATTGGCTCAGTTTCGCTAATTTGGCTTCAATTTTTTACATTTAAGAATGCGTTTGTTCTCTTTCTCGTCTGTTTAATAAATTTGGAAGTTCAAATAAACATTTGAACAAATGAGTGGATTAAGTGTACGTGTGTGGTGATGGGAAGGTATTTATGATATTTTAAGGGTTTCTGGCCATCGTGAATAAAATATGTTTTTTAGGACACTCACTTTGAGGGATCACTTGACCCTCCCAGCTGTCTTACTTATTCAAGTGGTTTCGCATTTCGTCATTTCTGATGTAGTGTGGTTCTGTCCTATGAGAAGGGGGTTATTTCTAATTTGTGGCAGTTCTGTGCTCTGGTTGATCTGCTGGTGACGAATTCCAATATGTTTGACTTCAAATTAATTCTTTAAACGTCTGGAGTTTCCCATTTTTGGCATACCCGTGATCGATAGGCTATTTTTAGTGACGCTTCAGAAATATGTTGTTTCGCATATTTAGTTTGAGGGGTCACTTGACCTACCCCGCTGTCTTACTTTTTCAGCTATTTAACATAAAAAATACCTAAAAATTAAACACACTTTAAATATTTAGTAAAAAAATTTAATATTAAATTTTCATCGTGTTCCTTTTATCTGCGTCGTTTCCCTCGAAATTTTGATCCCAGGTTGGCAACTATATTGCTCAGATACCCCCTGGGCGTAAATTTTACTTGAGGTAGCCCCCAAATTTCTTATCTCGGCTTCTAATTTAGCGATTTTGATTTTAACGATGGTTATAGTCTCTGCATCCTCTGTACGTGTCATCTGAATATACATATTTTGTATCAGACCCCTGAGCGTAACTTTTAGTTTAACTAGCCCCATAATTATACATTTTTAGCGAGCAATTTTCTTAATTGAACGAATTTAGTTTTGCTAGTGGCTATAGTTTCTGCACCATTTGTACATGTCATCTGGTTATGCATCTTTGTTGTGACAGCTCTCTGAGAATAACTTTTACTTCAATTAGCCCCCCTCCCCAAATTTCCCATCTCACCTCCTAATTGAACGAATTTGCTTATGCTGATGATGGTTGTATCTGCACCATCCGTACGTCTCAGTTTGATACACATATTTGATGGATATATAATATACATGCGTTTTTTGTGTCAACTCCCTGGGCGTAAATTTTAGTTTAACTAGCCCCCACAATTTTACATCTCAGTTCCTAATTGAGCGTTTTTGACTCTGCTGGTGAGTATATAGTCTGAGCATAATTTGTACATTTCACTTGGATACACATATTTTTGTGTCAACCCCTGGATGTAGCTTTCAGTTTAACTAGTCCTCACAATTTTACATATCTGCTCCTAATTGAACGATTTTGGTTCGGCGTGTGGCTATAGTCTGTCCACCATTTGTACATGTAACATGGATAACTTTCACGTGGCAAATTCCTGAGCGTAACTCTTATTTTGGTCCCCCCCCCCCCCCAAATTTTCCATCTCGCCTCCTAATCCACCGATTTTGATTTTACTAGTGGCTATAGTCTCTGAACCATCAGTACGTATCACCAGAATATGCATATATTTTTAGTCAACTCCCTGGGCATAACTTTTAGTTTAACTAGCCCCTACAATTTTACTTTAATGTAAATTAGGACTATGTAATGTTTTTCCACTAGGAAGGATACGTTCCATGTGTCCAGGATCTTTATGAACAAGCGAGCAGATGGGAGGTACGTTATTTTACTTAATACATCCGTCGTTTATATTTTTAATACATATATATATATATATATATATATATATATATATATATATATATATATATATATATATATATATTTCAGTCCATCTTATCATTTTTGTTATAGAGAACATTTTCACTTAATGATTAATCTCAGGTATATATAATACAAGTAAAATAAAAATTTAATTATATATATTACTAATATATAGGCATAAATACATAGATCAGCGCCTCCCTCTACATGTCACTCACGAGCCGCCACTGGGTTTATCCTAAAGTATAACGGAGTGTGTTATATTCTTTTCCTCGTCAAAAATTGCGTATAAAACAAGAATTTAATTGATACATTTCAGCATATGTAGTCTTGTTTTTTTTTTTTAGACTTTGGCGACTTTTGCGGGCCATTTCGTAAAAAAAGGCAGATTGTTAGTTTTCAAATCGTACCAAAATGGAATCAGCACCAGAGTGTCCCACAAGTAACTTATCTACCAAATTTTGTAAAATTTGGTAAATTAATATTTTAAATAGAGCGGATAAATGAAATTTTTGCGGGCCATTTCGCAAAAAAAGGCGGATTCCGTTTTTACGAATCGTACCACAAACTAATCAGCGCCAGGGTCATATCCAAATGACTTACCTACCAAATTTTATGAAATTCGGTCTATTAGCTTTTGAGTTAGAGTTGATACATACATTGCACAGACACACAGACAGACATACACACAGATAGACTGACAGACACACACACACAGACGTCATTCTAAAAATAGTTTTTTTGTATTTTAGAGGTCTCGAAACTTGTGGATCTGTGGAAAACTCGAATTGCGATTTTCGACATGATTCTAATACTTTCCCTATACATTACCATGTATCGCAGGGAAAGTAAAAATCTGATGTGGGCAGCACGTAGCTTTCTCTGCAAACGCAAATTCATTTTTACTTTATTTCTGCAAGAACTCATTAAATTGTGTTTAATTTCACAAAATGACACTAAATTTGCATTTTTAATTCAATTTCTGCTTTTATTTAGTAATTGGACATTTTTCCAAAGGCGGCATAAAAAAAAATGCGAAAAATCTCAAATATCTCGAGAACGGTTAGTGCTAGAGTAATAGAGTTGTTCGTATTCTTTTTCTCGTCGAAAATTACGTATAAAACACGCATTTAATTGATATATTTGAACATACGTAGTCTTTTTTTAGATATTGGCAATTTTTGCGGGCCATTTTATAAAAAAAAGCAGGTTATTATTTTCCGAATCGTACCAAAATCTAATCAGCACCAGAGTGTCCCACATGTGATTTATCTACCAATTTTTGTGAAATTTGGTCCATTTGCATTTCAGCTAGGGTGAATATATGAGATTTTTGCGTGCCATTTCGCAAAAAAAGGCAGGTTCTTTTTTTCCGAATTGTACCCAAAACTAATCAGCACCAGGGTCACACCCAAGGGTTTTACCTACTAAATTTTATGAAATGCGGTCCATTAGTTTTTTAGTTAGATTGGATACATACATTGCACAGTCACACAGACAGACACACACACAGACGTCATGTTAAAAATAGTTTTCTCGTATTCTACAGGTCTCGAAACGTGTAGATCCGTCGAAAACTCGAGTTGCGATTTTCGACATGATACCAATACTTTCCCTATACAGTATTGCAGGGAAAGTAAAAATCTGATGTGGGCAGCACATGACTTTCCCTGCAGACATATATCCACAATCTCTTTATTTTAATTAAATTTAATTCATTTTTAATTCAATTTTCGTTCTCATTTGATAACTGGACTTATTTTCAAAGGTGGCGTAGAGAAAATACGAAAAAAACTGAAATATCTTAGGAACGGCTAGTGTTAGTGTAATGCGGTTAGTAGTGTGTGAATGAGAGAGCTGGACCACAGCCATAAACCCTCCATTAAAACCACACCCACTTTTAGAATGTAATGGCTCTATTTTATCCACACCATTGTGATTACACAATGGTGTGAAACCTCCCATTAAATCCACACCCACTTTTAGAATGTAATGGCTCTATATCACCCATAAAAAAACCCACCCACTTTTAAAAACAATGGTGTGAAACCTCCCATTAAATCCACACCCACTTTTAGAACGTAATGGTCCTATTTAACACCATTAAAATATCCACCCACTTTTAAAACCAATGGCTCGCAAAACCCCCATAAAAACCGGACCCACTTTTAGAACGTAATGGCCCAATATCACCCACACAAATTCGACTATACAATGGCTCTCAGACCTCCATTGAATCCCACCCACTTTTAGAAATGTAATGGCTGTATTTTACCATTAAAATTACCACCCAATCTTAAAAATAATGGCTCGCAAAACCCCATAAAACCCGAACCCACTTTAGAAAAGTAATGACTCTATTTCAGCCATACAAATCCGATTAAACAATGGGGTAAACCTCCTCATAAAAACGGGACCCACTTTTAGAAAGTGATGGCTCTATTTCGACCAAATGAATTAAACAAAGCTATGGTATCAAAATCATCCATTAGCAAGGTTCTAGCGCAAGCACCCCCCCGAGAAAAGTGATGGCTCTATTTCGACCACACCAATTTTCCGGAGCGAGCAAGCGAAAAGTCGTTGGAGGTACCCCCTTCGGCGCCGCGGACGGCCACCCCCTAAGCATGCCGCGACCCTAAGGATTCTAAAAGCATTGCACCGACATGGGTTCGTTGCTTTGCAACCATCATCTGCCAAAAGTATGCATACATTCCGAACAAGCGCTGAGCCCTACGCATGCCCCTTTTAGAATCTGCGTTAAAAAATGATACCCCAACAACATTTTAAGCACTTAAAGAAAAGAATTCTAATGTAAATTAGAACAAAAACCATGGAACTGTTGGACAAACTAAACGCAATTAGTACATTGGAAGGAAGTTTCAAGAAGATGCATGAGCTCAATATCGACGAAAAATACCCTGTCATGGAAATTAAACAGGTCAAAACCAAATATGGTGACAAACTAGTAGTGGAGTTAGAAGACGGCACAAAAATGTATCTACCGAAACGATGCGATAAAAACGCGTCCGACTATATGGAGCTTAATGAGATCGTAAAGAGAAAACCTCTATACTTTGTTTATTTGGGAGCTAAAGATGTCGGGAAAGCACAACCAGGGCAAATGTTTAAATTTGAACAATAAATTTTCTTTTAATGGTATCACCACCATTAAAAAATATACACCGATTTTCAGGCGGCTGGTGATTTCACAATTGGACAAGCCTCGAATACTATAGCTGCCGCTGTGATCACAGCGGCAGCAGGCTGGTGATTTCACAATTGGACAAGCCTCGAATACTATAGCTGCCGCTGTGATCACAGCGGCAGCTTTTACGAGAGACCAACAACAATCATTGGGTGGGAGGTGTTGTGAGAAAATCTAAAAGCGGCATAGTCCCGAGAATATGCTGCTTTTGAGACAATGGCCACCATAACTCCTTGAACCAGTCGATGTCAATGGATAGCGCTTTACCCTTAATGAATCAAAAGGTGGACTTTAGTTTAGAGTTCACCCCATAACTCCTAAAAATTTTTGCAAAATGCCCCCCGGTAGGCTCAGAGTATATTCAATCTCAAATTCAACCCACCAAGGGGCCCTTCTTGATGAGCCGAATTCAAGACCAAATACACTCTGAGCCTACCGCCACTGAGGCTTACAAACAACATATAAGGACAACACTGTAAGACTTTGACGCCTAGCGTCGGGCCCGCCCACCACTTATTATCGATGAGTGCTTGCTTTATTGGAACAACGACTAAAGCAAGCTGACATGTCATTTTTGGCTCGGTATAGTTCAATAAACCATCAACCCGGATTGATTAACAACCTGGGAGAGGTCGAGATTTGAACCTGGGACCTAGATGTTAATAGGTCTGAGCGCTAACCGTTTGCCATGGGTACCCATCTAAATATAAACATACCTTTAATTTAACCATTACACCACAGACGAAAATCTTCAAAAATAGCACTTTAAACAAGTTATAACCCTCTAATAATGTAAGAATTCTTCAAAATATCTATCACTATTGTATATCTGATTAAAAATATAGAATAAAATGCTTAAAATCAATCGCGAAAAATAAATACTATTCCCCTCCATATAGTGCTGCCATCTCCCTTTGATTCTCGTAATCTCCGCTTTTTTCTACCGCTACCTCTGAGAGAACTCTTCTTTAAAGAGGAAGAGATGTTAGTCAAGGTCAGCGCTCGCTACAGACGTTATGAAAGCAGGAAGTAGAAAACAAGGTCGAAACTCTCCAAGCGGAAAATAATACTGCTTCGTATTTTATCTGAGTTAAAGAAAAAAAAAGATATAGATAAATGAATGAAATTGAGTCTGAGATATTTCGCTATAGAATTCTTTATCAGTATGTTCAATTAGATGTTTATAGCGATGACATTTCAGAAGTGAAAAAATCTTTAAAAAAGTTGCATGATCAGTTTGAAAAAATTGTCAAACTTATAAAAGAATATAATGATCGAAGACAAAACATCGAAGGAAATGTTGGAACTAATAAGAATGTTAGGTCTGGACAATAAAGTTACCTCAGACGGAGACTTGAAAACTCATGAATGTGAACACAAATATGTAATTCAAAATGATGATGGCTGGTACATTTGCCAAGCATGTCACGAAGAGCTGAGGTATAATCCAAATAAACCCCCTATCAATTATCTCGATATGTATTTAAACATGCAGAAACAACAGAGGCGAAAACATCGAATGAAAAATCTGGCTAAATGGTTAGGTTTGCATAACCTACCCTTTGAAGAAGAAGAGCTTTTGAACGACTTTTCTTCTTATATCCATAAATATGAGGAGATGTACCCAGAGCGAAAAAACATAATCAGCAAAGACTATATCTTATACCATATATTACGGAAAAGAGGTTACGACATCTATATTTCACACCTTCTAGTTAAGTTACCTAAACTCAAGAAGACGCTTATTCAGAATGAAGAAATCTGCAGAACCATCTTCGAAGCATTAAATTGGAGTTTTTACCCTATAAATTAAAAAAAAAAACGGCTGATACGTCTGAACAACATGTCACGAAGAGCTGAGGTATGACCCCGATAAGTGATTATAATTTTTAATAGCTTATTCGGCTATTAAAAATTAATTAACTAAATCTTTTTTATCAATCCAGCTAGTCTCAGGATAACCTAACCATTTAACTAGATATTTGTCCCCTTTCTTTTTGATGATTTTTTCAATCTTATACACATTGTCTTTCTTATCATATTTTACTAATTCATATTCATAAAAAGTGCCTTTAACCTCATCATTATTTAAATCCTGAACTCTATAAGTGATTGGGTCGGTTTCTAATACTTCAGAAATGACAAATATTTCATCTGTAAAAGTTGCTTGATACCCCCTTCTGAAGGTAGACTTATATATAGATATTCTTACTTTATCGCCTACCTGGTATTTATGTTTACGTATGACCTTTTCTTTAAACAAATTGTGGTAGACTTCACTACTGTTTTCTTCTAGACTGGCTTCAACAGGAGTCATTTTTATACTTCTGTGGTATGAGTTGTTGTAATTCTTCACTAATACATCCAATACATCTATGTATCTTTCAGTGTTATTTGCACACAAGTAGAGCTTTATTTTATTACCAAGAGTGAGATTAAATCTTTCAACCATAGCAGCTTTTATTTCAACATTTTCTGTAGTGAACCATTGGATATTATTTTCTTTGAATAATTTTTGAGTTGTTTTTCCGACGAACTCTAAACCCTTATCTGTTTGAACCCTTTCAGGTATTCTTTCTTTGAAGATCTTTTTAAATGCTTGAGTTACTTCTTCTGCTGATTTATCCTTTAGAGGAACAGCCCATGCATATTTACTGAAACAGTCAACAGCTGTTAATAAGTACTTGATACCATCATTAAACTTACTTCTCGCAAATTTATAGACAAACAGTAAATCAGCTTGCCATTGGTCATCGATATGTGACACGTAAATTCTCCTTCTTTTGAACTTACGGATAAGTGGTTTATGCTTTGTGTATACATCCTGTCGGTGTAAAATATCCGAGACTTCTTTTCGACTTAAACCAGTTTTTCTGCTCAGTACATTTATGCCACAAAATCCTGTTTCGGGATCGTAATAAACCTTTTCGGGGCAACCCTTCTCAGTTACCCCTTCAGCGGTAAAAAACGGCACTTCTTAGAACCACAACCCACACAAATTCCTTTCAACATAGGTCTAGCGTTTTTAGAGGTGACATGCTGTTCATCTTTAGTGTCGGTGTGTGTTTTACATTTGAGACAATATATTTTTGAGCCCATTCCAAATACCTTCTTTGCTTTGATAATAGGCTTCACAACAGCTCTATCTAGCCTTTCACGAAAACTTGGATTGGGAATGTCGTCCAATTCTTTAATCATGTTTGAGTCACACACTTTGTTTCTGGTTTCGGTATCTTTGTTTTTAATGTAGCACACGTCATGTTTATAGGCACTATCATCAACCCTATTAATAGGCTTACTCCATTCTTTGTATGTTAAATCGGGGTTCAGTCTAGTTTTTCCTCTGAGCAGTTGAGTTCCTGGTCCTGTAAATTGATGCCCTGGCAGATGCATTTCAAACGGTAAATTATTAATTGCTGCGTTAACAACACCTTTTCCTTTATTGCAAGTCTTTTTACTACACATTTATTTATATATAAAAAATTATTTACTCATATATTGATATCCATTCAGCAGGGTTTGTTTCATATATTTTTCTCTGGGTAAGTAGACTAAATTATTGATGAAATCCTCCTCTCGCTTATACACTTCCTCTTCTGATAGGGTATTCGATTTGTATGAATTGAGCAGCTGTTTGTAAAACTTGTAAGACTGTTTGTACTCTTCTTTCCTTTCCGCGATATTCAAAGCTTTATCAAGAACTTCAACAATACCGACGCTTAAGCTCAGAGCAGCTAAGGGAACAAGTACAAAAGCTGATAAACCCAATGAACTTAAAACGAACTTGCTAACGGTCATAGTGACACTAATTTTATGGTAGTGGTGGTAGCTCTTTCTATATACGTAAATTTTCTTTTGCAAGTATTCTTCCATCTTTATTTATAGGGGTGAAATATTTCTTCCGATATCTCAGAGCCGGATTAACTAAATCAAGCATAAAGAAATCATACGGCTGTTGCATGCACTTTTTATATAATCTACTGAATTCTTCTTTTGTCAAACTACCATCTATCTCTCTTATGATCTGTTGAATCTCCCTCGGTTGAATATTAAAAAATATCAAGTAATTACAGTTTCTTCTGATAACAATGGGTGTTCTATAATAAGATTGAGAAAGATAAATGATTGAGGCGTTTTTCTTCCGACCTCTGATGAAAAAATCTTCTATGCTCCTCTGGTCCTTGTCAGTCATGCAGTCATCAAAGACAACAACATTTTTACAAGATGGGTCCAGGTCATCCACTTTTATAAATTCTTTTGTATCAGAGGAGAATAAAGTTCCTTTCTTGCCGAATCTTTCATATAACTCTAGGATAATTTTCTTCTTCTTTTTGGGGTACTTTATCGAGTCAATATCCACGCCCTCAAACATTGTGTACTTTTCTTTCAGTTTGCCATACTTGGGTTCGTACATATCTTTTGCACAAACGAACAAATTATCAAATTCGAGATAGTCGTATATAAAATTCAACAATAAGTTCGTTTTACCAGTACCTGAAGCTCCAGCGATTAGAAGTCTGAAAGGGTGTTTAGGTAATAAATAATGTTGATTTGCATCGACAAGTTCTTCTGCTTCTGTATAATTTTTAATTTGAATCATCTTTATTTAATGTTAAAAATTTGCTTCAGTAAAAATATAATTTGCTTAAGTAAAATTTTTCTTGCATAATAATAAAGATGAATGCTATACAAAAAGAACGAAATAAGAAATTAAGAAAGGAAGTTGAATATGAACTTAAAGTTTATAAGCTTCAGGCTGAAATTAGAAAAAACAACGAACAACAACTAGAGCAAAAATTAGGTATCCAGAAAGCACTATCGGACTTTCACAAGCCTGTAACTGAAAAGCTACAAGAACAAGAAATTAATCGAAAGGAGAATATTCAGGCTATAAAAGATGCTGTTGATCACATTCCTCTAGCTATTGAACCGCCTTTAGAAGTCTATGATTTTGATAAAAAATTGGATGTAGAGTTTTTAGAGAAAAATAACTTTCCAAGACCCTCAAAATTGTACCATGAGACCAAGGAAACTTTGCAAGAAATTATGAGTAAAGTAAATGATACTTACCTAAAAATGTCTCGTCAAAAAGGAAACATTATGAGTCAGATATCTCGAATGACTAAAAAGGATGAAGAAAGAGAAGATCGCTTATTAGCTAAGGTTGATTATTTGAGAGATCATATGACTACGTTAGGAGATTATCGGGATCGACTCAGAGACTTGCAAAGAAAAGAAATTTATATCGGTAAAGGAGTAGAAGACAAAATGGAAATTTTAGCCCGATTGACTGATAAGATATGTAAAGGGTCCAAAAGTAAAAAGTTACACAATCAAGTCGTTGATTTATTGGATGCATTGTTGAGAGAAGGAACTATGACCAACGAGCAAGTAAAACAATACTACAAAAATTTTTCATTAAATAAATGAGTAATTACATAAAAACTAAAATACATTTAAGCGATCATCAGATTGCTAAGCTAAAATCTGCATACCAGAAAGGAGAAGAAGTATCTCTACAAATAGATAAGACAAAAGCCCCCAACAAAGATATACATTTAACTCGAACACAGATAGCTCAAATTGGGAAGGGGAAGCGTATCACTATCAGTAAGACGCAGCTCCAGAAAACGGGTGGTTTTCTACCTTTTCTATTACCTGCGTTAATTGCTGGGGCCAAGGCTTTAGCACTAGGTGCTGCAAGTGGGGCGGCTGGATATGGAGCAAAGAAAGCTTTGGAAAAAATTTCAGGATCTGGATGTGTAAAAAAAAGACCCATTGGAAAGGGCGTCTATCAAAACTGGGAATATCAGACGAAGTAATTAAACAAAATATGAAACATGAACAGGGGTTTAGGGGCGTCTTTACTTCCGATCTGTTGCCTAAAAAGATGAGTCGGTTTGAAAACGGTATTATTAATCTGGACATTGTCACAGGACCTGGTACGCACTGGGTCTGCTACTATAACGATCCTAAAAATAACTTTGTTGAGTATTTTGATCCTTTTGGAGAACACGTATACAAAATTCATCCTAACATTAAGAAGTATCTACTGACTTCTGGAAAGAAAAATATCGGGTGTAACTCGAGCTTTCTACAGCACCCTGCTTCCGTCAAATGCGGCTACTTTTGTATGAAGTACATTCGTGAAAGAAACAAGGGTAAGCCAGTTGTAGATGTGCTATATTCTTTTACCCAAGAACCCAGCGACTTCAATGAAAAAAATGTTCTCTATAAATAAAATGGTTCTATTGATATTAGATTCTAAAAACGCGGAAAAATCAGAAGATTTTACGATTGAATACACTAGACCTTTCACCTTTAAACAGATTGCCCTTCAGTCCTTTTCGATGTACGTTTCATGGGACAATATCAAAGATGAGGAATTATCATACTTTGATGGTCAGCAGTGGTTAAATTTGACGATACCAGATGGAAATTACACTATCAAGGGGCTGAATCGTTACATGATTAATTTTTTTGGAAGCGATCCGCCGATACAATTCGGTATAGTGGAGGAACGACAACGAATAGCCATTAAGTTAAAAGACGGGTATAAGATCGATTTAACGAAAACCAAAAACCTGCATACACTTTTAGGTTTCGAGCCTAAAATCCACGAAGAGCTTGAACAAGTAGGAAAGTACATTGCTGACTTATCTGGGGGAAACGATAACATTTATATACATTGCGATGTCGCAGAGGGGGCGTATATCAACGGTTTCAACTCTACAAACGTCATCTATTCATTTACAAACAGTAATCGTCCAGGTAGTCAGATTATAAAATCATTTGACAAACCTCTGTTTTACCCTGTTCGAATGGATAGTGTTTACCGAATCAGAATGCAAGTAACCAATCATAGAGGTGATTTAATACCGCTCAATAAGCAAGAAGTACAATACAATTTTATCGCCCTATAATAAAGAAATGAATAAACACAGACTTCAAAGAAAGAGTAAGAAGATACAAGGAAGAGGGTTCTTTTCCGACGTACCAGTCCTGCAGGAGGCCGAATTAGAAGGTAAGTATGTGCAGGATAAAATAAAGGAGATATTATCAAAGCAGAAAAAACATGGAGCTGGACTAAAGTTTTTCTAAATTCGATTTAATAGCCATATAGCTATTAAATTGAGGAGAAGAAAAAAAATTATATTATAATAAATGAATAAAATATTTGAATTAAACAGCACCAATTATTATTACGATGATGACATCGAAAGTTTCGAATATAGAGAGGTAAGGCATGAAAATAGTGATAATTCTATGGAAAATGCCTCTTACCATTTCTTTATTCAAGACACCAACGCCAACATTTTATACTCTAACGGTTATTTACAGCAAAAATTGAAAATTGTTAACAACGATGGTACTGCCATAGTGAATGATAATGTAGCTCTCGTGAATGGAGGTGGTTTGATCAATGCTAACAGGTTTACATTAGGAACCACTGAAATAGAATCCAACATAAATTATTCCGCTCTTATGCGACAAGTGTTGGGCTTAATACATTTTACGCCTGACTATTCTTCTGCCGAAGCTACTAATATGCTGTTCTACACTGATACGTCGGACACAGCTGATAGAGAACGCTTGAAATATGATGGCACGTTAGTAGATACCACAAAGATTACTGAGTTTTTCGAAAAATTCGGAATTAATGAGAACCATAACCAGGGATATACAGAAAGAAGCGAATTCACTAAAAATAGCAAGGTTGTAACTATATGGATCCCACTAAAGTACGTGTTTGATTTCTTCCGTGAATATAAAAAAGTAATCACGGGGTTCCAAGTCAAATTTGAGTTCCAGAGAAATCACAGTCTAAATATGCTGTACACCAACGAGCAACATAAGATCTATAAAGTCGTTGTAGAAGATTTATCACTCTGGCTACCTTACGTACGATTTAAAAATGCGGCGGCTTCAATATTTAACGAATTAAAGTTATCGAATAAGGATGTAGAAATAAACTGGAACCAACACAGCATTGTAAAGTCTAATATTTTCTATAAAAACGCTAGCGGCTCTTATACCATAAAAGCTACTTCTGATGAAGTCTTATCTTTGTACGTAATTCCTCAGTACACTGAAAGATACGAAAATTCGAAGCGCAATAACATGCTGTTTGATAACTTAGATATGACGGAATGTTGGTTAATGATCAACAATGTAAAAGTGCCAACTGTCAGTTACATGATGGATTTTGAGAAAAGTGATTATAATCGATTATACACAGCCTTTTTGGAATCTGGACTCAACACCATCACGTCTGAAACAGGTTGTATGGTCAATTATTCGAATTTTGGTAAGTTGTATCCAATCATCTGCTTTAATCTCTCTCATCATCAAAACTATACCGATACGAATAACTTAATGATTGAGTTTAACTGGAGGTTAAGGAACGCTGCCCCCAAAGATTATGTTTTTTACTTCATCTTAAAAGAGCACAAGAAATGCCTCTTAAATATTAACAATCAAAATATTACCATGATCAAGACTTTGAAATTATAAGCCATTTTTATAGTCCATTTTAAATTTTTATAGTCCATGACTATAAAAATTATTTTATATTTAAATAAATGGCTGCCTACTACCCGCTTTTCGATGAAGAATTAGAACAAGGACCTCCTGGTATTCCAGGCATAGGGTTTAAACTCACACACGACGGTAACTACGATATGGAAAATAAGATCTTGAAAAACTGTCAGACGCCGATTGAGAGTCGGGATGTAACTACTAAAAGTTATCTGGAAGCTGAGTTAATTCGTAACTCCACTACCGTCACTCACACGCTGGAGGTTGAACTACGAGAAGAGATAGCAAAAATTATGGAAGGTTTAGATCAGAAGTACCTGAGTTTAGGTGATAGAAGACCCATTGACGCTAAAGGTAAAAGGATAGGCAATGTCGCTGACCCTATTGAAGACATGAATGCGGTTAATAAAAAGTACTTGGAAAAATATGTTGACAATAAAGTATGTTATGCAACCACCACATCAGGATACATAACTATTAGACCTAGTACCAATGCGAATGCCGTTATTTTTACGAAGTTTTCCGGTGATGCTTTGAACTCAGATTGTAAATTCTCTCGGGACGGTTTTTTTAGACTGGGATTGTACCTTGATCCTCAAAAGATAATCGATGAATTAATCGTTGTTAAGTTATACATTAATAACAAGCAGTACGTTCACAAGATAAAAGTAGCCACTGAATTCGTGTTAATTCTCGGAGAGGTTAAAAAAGATGACCAATTAAAAATTTTCTTACGATGTGATGCTGAGTTCACAGTTCAACCATTTCTAAAAATTGAAGAAATCAAGTGGACACTCCAGCTGCCGTAAAAAATTGTACATATAATAAATGGCGTGGAACGAAATATCAAAAAGCGGTTTGTCGGAAGAACAAATCAGAGTTAGTAAAAATTATGTTAACTGGTCGCTCATAAGTCAATATTCAACTTTATCGGAAGAGTTTATCGAAGAATTCGAAGGTTTGGTAAACTGGATGGTCATCTCTCAGTATCAGAAGCTTTCGGAGCCTTTTGTAGAAAAACACAGAGGTCTATTAAACTGGTACTATACATCCAAATATCAAGTTCTATCAGAGGATTTCATGGATAGAAATACTGAATATTTAGATTGGGAAGTAGTTTCCAGATATCAGATAATGTCAGAACCCTTCCTGGATAAACATGCTTCCAAATTAGATTGGAGAATGGTTTCTCAATTCCAAGTACTCTCAGAAGAATTTATTCGTCGGCATATAGACAAAATCGATATGGAACTCATTTGCGTCAAACAAAAGCTCACTGAAGATTTTATGACGGAATTCGCAGATTACCTTGAATGGGGTAGAATTGTTCAATGGCAAACCTTTAACGAAGATTTTATTATGAAAAATCTGGCTCGTATAGATCTTTGTCACCTCATGACTTATAAAGCCCATTTGCTCTCAGATACCTTTTACGAACTCCATTTTAAAAAGCTGGTTTGCATCCTTCTGACAAACATATGTAATAGATTTGTGATACAATATGAACCTGTCGACATACCTCCCGAGTTGGGTAAAAATGATCCTATCGACAAACAACCCGAGTTGGACAAAAATGAACCTGTCGACATACAACCCGAGTTGGACAAAAATGAACCATAATTATATTTTAATGGTTGATCAACCATTAAATGTTTAGATACCCTTTGTTACCTTCCTCAAGTTTGAATATATTTATCCTTTAAATAAAGAATATGGATCGTATTGTAAAAAAATTAAACGATTTGAGTACTGATAACTTTGAGTCAGTGGATGGCTTATATTTGGTTTCTGACATTACTGAGCACGGGAAATCTATCCTAATACGTTTGTCGAACAACTCAATTTTATTTTTAAAAAATGATATACCCAGGGTTGGTATGATTTTGACCAGGGATGAAATAAGATTATTAAGATTATATGTTGGCTTCAAGGTTTTATATTATTGTACACCATTAGAGGGTTTCGTGGTAAAAAAACCACCTTTTCGAAACCTCTACGAAACCTTTTCAATATATCAGGCTGACAGTGATAGCGATAGCGATAGCGATCGACCGACATCGATGACATGCCCTTCCATCATTGTAACTTAGATTTTCAATTCTTTTTCCGAGGAAAAAGGTGGCTGGGCCCACCTTTACCGTTCATTTAACAGATGTAGATATGACTTTATTTTTAATGATTGAAATACTCATTAAAAATTGAATCGTAAAAAGTTTACCCCTTCAATAATAAAAGCATTTAAAGAAACGATTTGTAGTTCTAAAGAAAGACAAAATGGATTTTCAATCTAAAACCGTTCGACAGTTGCAAGGCTACTGTCGTGAAAATAATATTCGAGGTTACTCGAAACTTAAAAAGTTGGAGCTGGTCGACCTTATTCAATATCATAACGGCTTTTCCAGTTTCCACAATGACTTGTTTAGCAAGCCAAAGAAGAACAGAGTGCGTAAGATCAGGTGTTGCGGTAAGTTATTTAAGGGATCAAGCATGAATAAGCACCTACAATCTAAAGGGCACCTAAACTATAAACCAAAGAAGGCAACCGCTCTCCCAGAGTGTGGAAGGGTGGAGCATCGACTACATCACATGACTCTCCCCCAACTACGGGAATTTTGTCGAACGCATGGCATTAGAGGCTATTCCAGGTTAGGAAGGAGGGCAGACATCATAGCATACATAGAAAGCGTATTGTTCAATCGTCATTTCGGGTTTGATTCAGACCTGTTTTTAGATACGCGAGAGAGAAGGCTCTACACCCTTCACAAAGTTAATACAGCCTTTGAATCTCGCTTGAAGACGTACGACATCCAAAATGAACACAACCTGATGCTTCCCGAAGACTTTTTGAACGATGTGGCATCACTAGTCCGGGGACTCATCACTAAACACATAAAGAGGCTGCATGGTTTGAAGGTTAATTTCGAATTCCTCTGTGACTATCAAAAGGGTAAAGACGATGCTATTATAGAAATGGAGAAAAACTTCAAAACAGAAAACGCAGTCATCTTAGAATCAACTGATTTGGTAGCTTATTACAGATCGGTTATCCAAAAATTATTGACAGAAATGGAGGAGTTTGTTGCAAAGGGTTCGGGATGGACGCTTGTTAGAATTAAAAACCTTGAGGTGAGGATCAATAAATACAACCCACTGAGAGGATCATCCTACATTGATTTACCGAAAAGAATTAAAGATAAAAAGGCAGTCATTAACGTGAAAAATGAAAATGATAACGAGTGCTTTAAGTGGGCGATACTGTCCGCTATTTATCCAGCTGATAATCACGTAGATAGAGTCTCTAAATATAAGCCATATGATAATGAGCTAAATTTCGAAGGTATCGAGTTTCCAGTGAAGATGGAAGATAGAGTATTTAACAGGTTCGAAAAGTTGAATAACATATCGGTGAACATATATTCATACGAAGGTAATGATATTTACCCATTGAGAATCACTAAAAATAAGGAAGACAAACACATCAATTTGCTGTACATAAAGAATAAGGAAGGAAACAGTCATTACTGTTGGATAAAAGACCTCTCCAAATTGATAAGCGGACAAGTGACTAAACACAACGGAAAGATATTCACCTGTGAGAGATGCCTGCTGTATTATTACTCCGAAGAGGACCTCCAAGCTCATGAAACGGATTGTAGGAAGAATACACCAGTAAAGATTGTAATGCCCGAGGAGAACGAATCTCTGCGGTTCAAAAACTATCAAAGGTCTTTACGATTACCCTTTGTGATGTATGGAGACTTTGAGTGCTTGACAAACAAGATAAACACCTGCTGCCCTACAAAAGACAGCTCATTCTTACATAAATATCAAAAGCATGAACCTATGAGCTTCACTGTCTACATCAAATATAAACACGCAGACTATAAGGCACCAATCACATACAGAGGACCCAATGCCACCAAGCTGTTCTTTGATACAGTGAAGACTGAGGCGCTAGCGATAAAGAACATTTATGATAAGAAGCAACCCATCAAAATGACCACCGAAGATGAAGAGCATTTCCAAAGGACCCATGTTTGCCACATCTGTGACGAAGATATCAGGAAGAAACCTTCACCCTATTCACCCAAGGATAAACCAGACTTCCGAAAAGTTAGAGATCATGACCATCTTCTCAATCCGGCGAAATGTGAATCGAACTACAGAGGACCTGCTCACAACCTTTGCAACCTAAAGTATCAAGAGCCTTCGTTCATTCCAGTGTTTATCCACAACTTATCTGGCTACGACGCCCATCTCTTCATAAAGGAGCTCGGTAGAGACCAAGGTGATATCGACGTCATCCCGAACAACGAGGAGAGGTACATTTCCTTCAGTAAGGAGGTCGGGGCAAAAACTGTAGGCGATGGGAAGAAAGTAAAGGTACCTGGTATAAAGTTGAGGTTTGTCGACTCATTCAAGTTCATGGCCGCTAGCCTCGACAGTCTTGCGAAGAACGTAAAGGAGTTCAGGGAGACAGCCAAGTACTTCCCCAAGGACAAACTGGACCTCGTCACCCGAAAAGGCGTCTATCCATACGATTACATGGACTCGTGGGACAAATGCGAAGAAACCAAGCTGCCCCCAAAAGAAGACTTTTACAACCAATTGAATGAGTCACACATAAAGGATGAGGACTACGAGCACGCTAAAAGGGTATGGAAGGCCTTCAACATTAAGACATTGGGTGAATATTCCGATTTGTATGTGAAGACTGATGTACTCATCCTAGCCGACATCATGGAACACTTTAGAGATGTCTGTCTAAAGACCTATAAGTTGGATCCTGCATGGTACTTCACTGCACCCGGACTCTCGTGGGACGCCATGCTCAAAACCACAGAGGTTGAGCTAGAGCTGTTGACAGACTATGACATGATACTCATGCTAGAAAAGGGGACCAGAGGAGGCATCTCTCAGTGCTGTAACCGATATGGGAGGGCGAACAACAAGTACATGAGGGACTATGACGAGAACAAGAAGTCTAACTACCTGATGTACCTTGACGCCAACAACCTTTACGGATGGGCCATGAGTCAATACCTACCGCATGGTGGCTTCGAGTGGAGCACTGTGTCAGATGTGACCCAAGTAGAGGATGACTCAGACAAAGGATACATCGTAGATTGCGACCTACAGTACCCGACCCATCTGCACAACCTCCATTCAGACATACCTCTAGCACCTGAGAGCAGGATGCCCGATGGCTCAAAACAGCCAAAACTACTGACGACCCTCTATGACAAAGAGCATTATGTGGTTCATTACAGGGTTTTGAAGCAACTGTTGCAGTTGGGGGTGAAGCTCAAAAAGGTGCACAAAGTGTTGGTGTTTCAGCAGTCTCCCTGGTTGAAGAGGTACATAGACCTGAACACTGATATGAGGACCAAGGCAACCAACGACTTTGAGAAAGACTTCTTCAAACTTATGAACAACTCGGTCTTTGGCAAGACGATGGAAAATATCAGGAAGCGACTCGATATTAGGCTAGTATGCGATCCCCAGAAAGCGGAGAAGCTAGTTGCTAAGCCCAACTTCAAGGGAAGGACCATTTTTGACGAAAGATTAGCCGCCGTGCATATGAACAAGACGAAAGTGATTTTTAATAAGCCAATATACGTCGGCATGAGTATATTAGATCTATCGAAGCATCTGATGTATGACTTCCATTATAATCTTATGAAGCCTAAATATGGGGGTGATATCAAGCTATTGTACATGGACACTGACAGTTACATCTATGACATACAGACCGAGGACTTTTATGAGGATATGAAGGGATTGATTGACTACTTTGACACATCAGATTATCCAGAAAACAATAGGTATGGTTTGCCCCGAGTAAATAAAAAGGTCTTGGGGAAGATGAAGGATGAAAATGCAGGGAAGATCTTAGAAGAGTTCGTTGGCTTAAGATCTAAGATGTATGCCTGTAAAACTGAGGTTGACCTGGTGAAAAAGTCGAAAGGAGTAAAGAAATGTGTCGTGAAAAACAGGATATCCTTCGAGGACTACAAGAACTGCCTATTCAAGCAAGAAGTACAGCATAGAACCATGAATCTCATCAGGAGCACAAAGCATGAGATTCATTCCATACAAGTCAATAAGATTGCCCTATCAGGAAAAGATGACAAACGTCATATATTGGAAGATGGTGTCCATACCTTGGCTCACGGTCACTATGCGATAAAGGAGTAGGCGATCATAATCTTTTAACAGTTTTCGAACTATTAAAAGATAATTAATGGTCCTCAGTTCGAAGGACACATTCTTCTGTTCTGAATGCCTCTTTAATAGTGTCTATATCACATCTAAAGTACTCCATGTAACCGTCCTCCTCCTCTTCTGAGGCCCTATTTCATTTAAAAGGGGGTGGCCGTCCGCGGGGGTGCTCGCCGAAGGGGGTACCTTCGCTCCCAACGACTTTTCGCTTGCTCGCTCCGGAAAATTGGTGTGGTCGAAATAGAGCCATCACTTTTCTCGGAAGGTGCTTGCGCTAGAACCTTGCTAATGGTTGATTTTGATACCATTGCTTGTTTAATTTGTATGGCTGAAATAGAGCCATCACTTTTCTAAAAGGGGTGTAGCTTTAATGGAGGTCTTTACCCCATTGTTTAATCGTATTTGTATGGATGAAATAGAGCCATCACTATTCTAAAAGGGGGTGTAGTTTTAATGGGGATTTGAGAGCCATTGTTTAATCGGGTTTGTATGGATAAAATAGAGCCATTACATTCTAAAAGTGGGTCCGGTTTTTATGGGGGTTTTGCGAGCCATTGTTTTTAAAAGTGGGTGGAAATTTTATGGGTGGGTTTCGCACCATTGTTTTTAAAAGTGGGTGGAAATTTTATGGGTGATATAGAGCCATTACATTCTAAAAGTGGGTGTGGTTTTAATGGGGGGTTTCACACCATTGTGTAATCACAATGGTGTGGATAAAATAGGACCATTACATTCTAAAAGTGGGTGTGGTTTTAATGGGGGGTTTATGGCTGTGGTCCAGCTCTCTCATTCACACACTACTGCGGTTGGTCTTATTCTATTGTTCGTTAAAAATTACGTATTAGTCAAGCATTTAATAGATATATTTGAGCGTAGTTTTTTATTTTAAATTTTGGAGATTTTTGCGGGCCATTTTCCGAAAAAGGCAGGTTATTTTTTTCCGAATCGTACCAAAATCTAATCAGCACCAGATCATCCTACAAGTAACTTATCTACCAAATTTTGTGAAATTTGGTCAATTAGTATTTTAGCTAGAGTGGATACATGAAATTTTTACGGGCCATTGCGCAAAAAAAAAGCGAGTTCTGTTTTTACGAATCCTACCAAAAACTAATCAGCACTAGGGTCTCACGCAAGGGACTTACCTAACAAATTTTGTGAAATTGGGTCCATTAGTTTTTTAGTTAGAGTGTATACATACATTGCACAGACAAACACACACACAGACGTCACGCTAAAAATAGTTTTTTCGTATTCTAGAGGTCTCGAAACGTGTAGATCCGTTGAAAACTCGAGTTGCGATTTTCGGCATGATTCCAATCCTATCCCAAATTGCTGAAATCCGTACCCAAATTGCTGAAATCTGAAATTTTGAAGTTATAATTGTAATTTTTTGTATTCAGGTAGATTTTGAGTATAGTAAACAAAATGTGATATTTAAAATTTTAGAAATTTAAAAAAGTCATTTTTTAAAAATTAAAATTTCAAAAATTTGACACGTTTTTACTTTCCTTGCAATACATGGTAATGTATAGGGAAAGTATTGGAATCATGCCGAAAATCACAACTCGAGTTTTCGACGGATCTACACGTTTCGAGACTTCTAGAATACGAAAAAACCATTTTTAACGTGACGTCTGTGTGTGTGTGTCTGTCCGTCTGTCTGTGCAATGTATGTATTCAATCTAACTCAAAAACTAATGGACCGAATTTTATAAAATTTGGTAGTTAAGTCACTTGGGTATGACCCTGGTGCTGATTAGTTTTTGGTACGATTCGTAAAAACAGAACCCGCTTTTTTTTGCGAAATGGCCCGTAATAATTTCATGTATCCACTCTAGCTGAAATACTAATTGACCAAATTTCACAAAATTTGGAAGATAAGTTACTTGTACGATACTCTGGTGGTGATTAGATTTTTGTATTAATCGGAAAAGAACAACCTGCCTTTTTTTACCAAATGGCCCTCAAAAATTGCAAAATCTAAAAAAAGCTACGTATGTTCAAATATATCAATTAAATGCTTGTTTTATACGTAATTTTTGATGAGGAAAATAATAAGAATAATTCTATTACTCTAGGACTAATCATTCTCGAGATATTTGAGATTTTTCGCATTATTTATGCCACTTTTAGAAAAATGTCTAATTACCAAATAAAAACAGAAATTAAATTAAAAATGCAAATTTAGTGTTATTTTGTGCAATTAAACTTAATTTAATGAATTATTAAAGAAAAAAATATGAATTTGAGTCTGCAGGGGAAGTCATGTGCTGCCCACATCAGATTTTTGTTATATTAGTAGAAAAATAATTTTTCTGAAATTTTAATTTGAACATTTTTTAACTTAGTAATATGTAAGAAATAAATTGTCTTTACAGTTTTTGTACAGTCTTACAGTTTTTGCAAATATGAATCAGAAAAAATTTAGCAAAAAGTAATGTAAAAAAACGTGATTTTACACCACAAATATTGTTTTCCAAAATCATAATAAAAAAACAAACACATATTTCAGTAATTGCTGAAGACAAATTAAAGAAAAGTATATATATAACAATTGTTCCAAATTTCATTCATATCCGTGCTGTAGAATTTGATTTATATTAATTTAAATTTATAAAAATGTCGAAAATCACGTCTTTGATTAAAAAGGTAGTAAAGTTTAAAAATTATGCAAAATAGCTGTTTATGAAGGTATTCATCTGAAAAAAAATTTCAGTAATCCTTTACAAAGAAATATATTCCAAGTTTAAATTTTAACACAATGTTAATATGTACAAAAAATAAATTTTAAAAATTGAAATAAAGATAAAAAAAATTTCATTAAAATTTTTATATACAGAGAAAAATATGAAAATTGCTGCTATTGGACCATAATATATTATAAATAGCTGTTGCACACACAAATTCAAAGATAATACATTATTTTAAAATGTATAAATGTATGTAAAAGCAATATTGCTGACCAACACATTTTAATGTCCGCCATCCAAGTAAACAGAATCCTAGTTCAGTTTTATTTTTGCCAAGTTAGCTAATATATTTCATAATATATTGTTAGCTAATATATTTCACTTCGCTTCTTGCATCCAAGAAAAAGAAACATTATTTTCAACTGAGAGAAATAGATATGTAGAGGTTTCACTTTCGTTTGTTTATGTTACAGGAGCAGACGAAAATGGGCGTGACCGGTGACAACTTCAGTAGTTCAATTTTTAACATTGCTTTATAGTCGGTTCTATTTAACGCAGCAAGATGAATTTGGTGTCATTGGAATCAGAAAATTATGAATTTTTTTTAAATAATAATAAGAAAAAAAATATGAGATTTTCGGGATTTTTTGGATACTATACCCGACTGTATCATCCTATAGCGCCATAGGGGTTTCCCATACACCTGCATAAAAATATATGATAACTCTAATACTTCTCCCGTTGTTGGTTTTATGGCAGCCTGTATATTGTAGGAAAAGAAAAATTGAAAACGCTATATAGAAATGAAAAATTTCAAAATTCTTTATGTAGTTATGCATCCAGGTTTATAGTCACAAGAATATACTTACACAAGAATTTGAAGTTTATTTGAAACACACGAAAAATGAACCATAGTTTCTCCCTGCTGTTTTTTACTTTCCCTGCAATACATAGTAATGTATAGGGAAAGTATTGGAATCATGTCGAAAATCGCAACTCGAGTTTTCGACGGATTTACGCGTTTCGAGACCTCTAGAATACAAAAAAACTATTTTTAGCGTGATGTCTGTCTGTGTGTCTGTCTGTGCAGATTTTATATCCACTCTAACTAAAAAACTAATTGACCGAATTTCATAAAATTTGGTAGGTAAGTCATTTGTGGGCGAATCTGGTGCTGATTAGTTTTGGGTACGATTCGGGATAAAAGAACTTGCCTTTTTTTGTGAAATGGCCTGCAAAAGCTTGTATCCACTCTAGCTGAAAATCTAATGTACCGAATATCACAAAATTTGGTAGATAAGTCGCTTGTGGGTCACCCTGGTGATGATTAGATTTTGGTACGATTCCGAAAAAAATAACCTGCTTTTTTTTTCAAAATGGCCCGCAAAAATCGACAAAATCTAAAATAAAAAACTATGTATGCTGAAATATATTCATTAAATTCTTGTTTTATACGTAATTTTTAACAAAGAAAAGAATAAGACCAACCCCATTACACTAAGACTAGCCGTTCTCGAGATATTTTAGTTTTTTTGTATTTTTTCTACGACACCTTTGAAAATAAGTCCAGTTACCAAACGAGAACGAAAATTGAATTAAAAGTGAATTAAATTTAATTAAAATGGATGCAGGGAAAGTCATGTGCTGCCCACATCAGATTTTTACTTTCCCTGTAATATATCGTAATGTATAGAGAAAGTATTGGAATCATACCATATATCGCAACTCGAGTTTTTGACGGATCTACACGTTTTGGGACCTTTTGAATACGAAAATACTATTTTTAGCGTGACCTCTGTATGTGTGTCTGTCTGTTTGTGCAATGTATACATCCACTCTAACTCAAAAACTAATGTACCGAATTTCATAAAATTTAGTAGGGTAGATTTTGGGTGACTATGGTGCTTATTAGAGTTTGGTATAATTCAGGATAAAAGAACCTGCGTTTTTTTGCGAAATGGCAAAAATTACCTGTATCCACTCTAACTGGAAAACACATTGACTCAATTTCACAAAATTTGGTATATAAGTCACTTGTGGGTAACCTTAGTACTGATTAGATTTTGGTACGATAAAAAAAAAAAAAGAACCTACATTTTTTAGCAAAGTGGCCCCCAAAAATCGCCAAAAACTAAAATGAAAGACTATGTATGTTCAAATGTAGTAATTAAATTCTTGTTTTATATTTAATTTTTGACGATGAACAGTCCAACTCCATTACTCTAGGACTAGCCGTTCTCGAGATATTTCAGTTTTTTTTTTTTGCATTTTTGTTACGCCGGTTTTGAGAATAAGTCCAATTACCAAATGAAAACGAAAATTGAAATAAAAGTGTCAATTCAGTGTCATTTAAAATAATTATGATTGTTATTTTGTGCAATTAAACTCAATTTAGGGAATTATTGAAGAAATAAAGAGAACGTGAATATGAGTCTGCAGGGAAAGCCATGTGCTGATCACATCAGATTTTTACAATTATATTTTAAAAGTGAAATCTTCGTTGAAACATAGCATAAAGCAACATTAGTAATGACGTTATTATTTTGTTTTATGCTATATTTTAAAACAAAATTTGATTTTTATCTATTTTTAGAGCAGTTAGAGCTATGTATTATACAATTATAGTTTATATTTTTACCCGTCTTTCCGCAGACTTCAACTACTGGTACAGGGTCGTAGCAAGGTGGGGTACAGAGGGGGCTGAGCCCCCCAAGAGGTATACCCAGGTCCCCTGATAAATATATTAACATTTTGGTAGCGTTAAGAAATTTCAACCAACAAGTCATCCAAATTTTGCATAAAAATTATTTATGAGATTTTTTCTATAAATTACTCATGTTTAAAGATTTTTAAATTTAGCTGAATTTATGGTTATACTGATGATCCATTTATTTACATATTTAATTTAAAAATATTTAAAAATTAAGACAATAGTATTTTGAAACTTTTGCATTATTGCGAGGTTTACATTATAGTGTCAAAATCAGCTGATAGGCAGTTAACAGTTAATTTTAAGTGTTAACTTGTATGAACTATCAGATTTTTACTTTCCTTATATACATAATGTATAAGGAAAGTATTGTGACGGGGTCGAAAATTCGAATTCGAGTTTTCGACGGGAGAGCACGTTTCAGGCATCCCTGATCACGAATCAAACATTTTTGAAGTGATGTCTGTGTGTGTGTGTGTGTGTATGTGTGTGTATGTGTGTGTGTGAAAGTATGTGTGTGTGTGTGTGTGTGTGTGTGTGTGTGTGTTTGTGTCAGTGAGTCTGTGGAGACGATAACTGACGAACGAATGGACCGATTTGAACCAAATTCGGTACAAAAATCACAATCCATAAACACTGGAAGCCTATTGTTTTTATACGCAATCGAATGTTCAGAACACCCCTAAATTTTCGAATGAAATTTTGAAAAAATCGTCAAAAAATCAAAACCACTAATAAAGTTACGCAAATAGACATTTCTTATGTAATTTTTCATTAGAAAACGATTGACATAAATTTTAGAACGCTAACATGAACCGTTCTCGAGATATTGTACATTTTTCAAATAAATTATCCAAAAGTCATATAAAGTAAAAAAAATATATTTCCTATTGAGAAACATGGTTACTTTTCATATGTAATACCATGCGATAAATTGAGTGACATCATTCACGTGGATCTAGCTCGTTCCATTCATGAAAAAAGATACTTTGAATAATACTTTTGTATTTGAACGCCAATAGGCATTTATCTGCTGTAATAATAACTTATTTCTTAGTGCATAAAGCTTGGCGAGAATTTGGCAGAATGTCGCCAACTTGGCGACTTTTTGAAATGTTACCAAATTAACGAAAATCTCGCCAAATGGATAAAAACGACGCTAAATCAATGAAAGTGACGACTAATTGTCGAAAATTCAATATCTTGGAAAGAATATTAGTATCTACTATAAGAAAAACCTATTACTTTCCTTATATACATAATGTATAAGGAAAGTATTGTGACGGGGTCGAAAATTCGAATTCGAGTTTTCGACGGGAGAGCACGTTTCAAGCATCCCTGATCACGAATCAAACATTTTTGAAGTGATGTCTGTGTGTGTGTGTGTGTGTGTGTGTGTGTGAAAGTATGTGTGTGTGTGTGTGTGTGTGTGTGTGTCAGTGAGTCTGTGGAGACGATAACTGACGAATGAATGGACTGATTTGAGCCAAATTTGGTACAAAAATCACAGTCCGTAAACACTGGAAGCCTATTGTTTTTATACGTAATCGAATGTTCAGAACCCCCCTAAATTTTCGAATAAAATTTTGAAAAAATCGTCTAAAAATCAAAACCACTAATAAAAGTTACGCAAATAAGCATTTCTTATGTAATTTTTCATTAGAAAACGATTGACATAAATTTTAGAAAGCTAACATGAACCGTTCTCGAGATATTGCACATTTTTCAAAAAAATTATCAAAAAGTCATATAAAAAAGAAAAAAAATTCCTATTGAGAAACATGTTCATTTTTCATATTTGATACCATGCGATAAATTGGGTGACATCATTCTCGTGGATCTAGCTCGTTCCATTCATGAAAAAGATATTTTGAGTAATTATTTTGTATTTGAACGCCAATAGTTATTTATCTGCTGTAAGAAGGAATTATTTCTTCGTCCATAACGCTTGGCGAGATTTTGGCGACGAATTTGGCGGAATGTCGCCAACTTGGCGACTTTTTGAAATGTTGCGAAATTAATGAAAATCTCGCCAAATGGATAAAAATGACGCTAAATCAATGAAAATGACGACCAATTGTCGAAAATTCAATATCTTGGAAAGAATATTAGTATCTAATATAAGAAAAACCTATTTTTTTTTTACTGCAAAATAGTAAATTTATTACATTATATAAGGAAAGTCATGTGTTGCCCACATCAGATTTTTTTTACTGTAAAAGTAGTAAATTCATTACATTATATAAGGAAAGTCATGTGGTGCCCACATCAGATTTTTTTGATTAATTAACAGCTTTGCTACTTGTTAATGCTTATATTAAAAGCTTATATTAATTATTATATATTATGATATTGATGGCTATATGGATTTTTTTTAATCAACTCTTAGCTTGCAAGTATAAATATGCAATTATTTGTTAATGATTTATATGGATTAAAATATAAAATAGTATCTGTTATGGTTAACAAATGCTAATGATTAACTGTATGCCCCTCCTTCCAGACTGTTGAGCCCCTCTTGAATTCTTGAATTTCGCCTGTAGCTACGGCCGCGTGCTGGTATAATGTAAAATAGAAGAGGGATCCAGAAAAGTTTTATAAAACAATAACTTTATTCAAACAAATACAATATTATTTAGGACAGAATGATAACAGAGAACCCGACAGTCCACCTTGCAGCTGTGAGAGTGGGTCTCACACATGCTTGAAGAGATTGGCGATTGAACAAGATGAACGGATGACGAGCACTCCTGGCCGTCAGCAGAGATCCTGCTCCAAATAACACGCATACCCCCAAAATAGCAAGAAGTACTCATGCGTGATGGAGCATGTTAAATTAAAAAAGCTATGTTAAACAGTTCATTCAGATGAGCACCCGAATACAGAGATGTAAAAGTGATATACACAGATATCGCCTAAAATCTCAAATGGAATGATGTCGGCGAGTCACCGTTCAGGACTGACACACTGTCCCGACAGTAATTCATTAAAGCTATTTTATGTGTAAAACATTACAGTTCCTCAGAATTTCTTTCAATATTTTGTTCCTTTTTGGTTTCCATAATTTCCTCCGGCTCCAGCACCAGCTCCAGCACCAGCCCCTGTGCCTTGGGACCCTCCATATCCACCAGCTGCCCCACCTTGACCCCTTCCTCCTTGTTGACCACCGTAACCTCCTGCGCCACCAGCAGCTCCGCCAAAGTTTCCAGCACCTCCAGCTGCACCACCATATCCACCAGCGGCTCCTCCGGATTTTCCGGCACCAGTTCCTCCAGCACCTGCTCCACCTCGGTTTCCGCCTCCATATCCTCCAGCGCCAGCACCTCCTGCGCCTCCAAATCCACCAGCACCGCTACCACTAGATCCTCCGTAACCCCCTGTTCCAGAACCTCCTTGTCCACCATAACCTCCAGCTCCACCTGCTCCTCCTTGTGCACCATAACCTCCAGCTCCGCCAGCTCCCGCACCGGATCCTCCATAGCCACCGGCTCCAGCAGATTTTCCAGAGCCAGCTCCCCCTTGTCCACCAGAACCATATCCTCCTGAGCCACCTAGTCCACCAGCACTTCCAGCACCACCCCCATATCCTCCTGCGCCTCCTTGTCCACCAGCACTGCCTCCATATCCTCCTGAGCCTCCTTGTCCACCAGCACTGCCTCCATATCCTCCTGAGCTTCCTTGTCCACCAGCACTGCCTCCATATCCTCCAGATGATCCCCCGTTTCCTCCTCTGCCTCCTGATCCCAAACCTCCAGCACCAGTTCCCCCATATCCTCCTGCACCACCAGCTCCACCTGCTCCGCCACCATATCCTCCTTGACCACGAGAACCAGAACTATGTCCACCTGCTCCGCCTTGTCCTCCTCTTGCTCCTGATCCACCAGCACCATAACCTCCTTGTCCCCCAGCTCCTCCAGAACCATATCCTCCTTGTCCACCAGCTCCTCCAGCACCACCTGCACCAGATCCATACCCTCCTTGTCCACCGGCGCCGCCTGCCCCTGATCCATATCCACCTTGTCCTCCAGCACCACCAGCTCCAGATCCATATCCGCCTTGTCCTCCGGCACTACCTGCACCAGAGCCATATCCACCTTGTCCTCCAGAACCAGCTCCGCCACTTCGTCCTCCGCCATATCCTCCAGCACCCCCTTGTCCACCAGCATATCCCTTTTGTCCTCCTGCGTTTTGCCATCTTGCAACAACGGCTGCTGGAGGTTCTTCGACTGTCATGATAACATCAGCAGGACTGTCTTTGCCGACGCCAGGTTCGTTGGTTTTGATGTTGGCTCTGAAGCCATTTGCGTCAGCTTCGTACTCTACAACTCTGTACACTCCATCGATATCAGTATATCCGTAGGTTCCTCTGATATTTCCGTTCTCATCTCCTTGCTCCTGACGATAATTAGTGTTGCCCTGTTCATCTTGAATGTTGTAGTCAAACTGGTAGGGTTTAGGAGGATACTGAAAAAATGAAGTTCGAATAAAGTTAAAATTCTAAAATCATATAATGAAACAGTTTATTGTGAATACAATGAAAATATAAGGCAACGTAATTAATTACATAGTAATATGCGGTTGATTACGCTGCTTAAGTTTGCCTATCCTTTGCACTAGGTATTTTGACTTTTTGACAATAAAAATAGCTTGTAGAGAGATTATGATTAGAGGTCTAGTCTCATGAAATCAAAGCTGACAACCGATTCACCAGCATTAATCGATTGGTGTTTCTCTTTTTACTGCTCCTTCTCAGTGTCAATAAGACAATTATTGTTTAGTCGGTGCAAAAGAGAGCTAAACAACTGAGCAACTAGTAGTCTGATCTCAGTCACTGCACTGAGATTGTGATTCTAAGTTTTGAAAAGGCTTCTTATCGGTGGGTTCTATGACTATGAACTTGTAATTGCAATTTTGTCATTGCAACTTTGTTCAGTCTTAACTCAATCTTTAAATTTGAAGACTGTAGCGTTATGTGACTGATTTCGTCTGCTACCACAAGGGTTCGAGCATTTGCAGCAATAAATATTTTTCTTGCTACCAGTGCATTTTCGGTTATTCGTTGAAGAGCGCTAAAATTCGCGAAACCGGTCCACTGATGCTGGTTGCTGCACTGGGAGAGGGATTTCAAGTTTCAAAAAGATCCCTATTAAAAGGTTCAATTTAAGTTTGAGAGGTTATAACTATCTACTTCATATTGATTAATTATAGAGAACATAATCATATCAGTTGTGACTTAAATGAGCGGGACTTATGGAATATAATAATATCAGTATTATTTACAGTTTACTAAACATAAATTTGTATACTTTTTAGAGCAATTTAATTTATTTTAGAGAAATTAAAATGTCTTGAAAATACTGAAAGAAATATTGAGAATAACTGTTTTACAATTAAAGTAACATTATGCTTCCTTTGGAAGATTAAATATGTTTCCTTGTCCAATTTTTTTCTATACTTTTCTTGAGTTTAGCTAATTAATAATATAAACACCTTGATTTATCTCTCTGTCTATCTATCTATTCTGGGCAACGCTTGAAGAAAATTTTGGCAGCGAATTTGGCGAGATATCGCCAACTTCGCGACTTTTTTTTAATGTTGCGAAATTCACGAAAATGTCGCCAAATCGATAAAAGTGACGCCAAATTGATGAAAATGACTCCAAATCAATGAAACTAATTGCGTTTTGAGAGGGAATAGTATTGTAACGATGTTTCGATAGCGTTTGTCTGTCAAGTCCAACCATCCCACTTGGCGACAAATTTGACGATTTTTTAAAATGTCGCCAAGTTTATCAAATGTCGCCAAATCGATAAAAATGTCGGCAAATACATAAAAGTGTCGCCAAATAAATAATCATGCCACCAAACTGATAAAAACGACGCCAAATGGGCGGTAATATTTTCAAATTTTGAATTCCGTTATATAACTGGCATGCCTTCTAGTTATTTGCATAACAAATTAAAAAAATCTAGATTGCTATGCGTAAAATGACTCGTTTTATCACAAAATTATTCTCAAATTTTAAACTATAATATATATAACACATAGCGAAATAAGTTAAAAAAATGTTGAAAAAGATATAGAAGACATATATATATATATATATATATATATATATATAGAGAGAGAGAGAGAGAAACTGCATGTTACCTCATGACTATTTATAGTAATTTTGCGCAAGGGAAGAAAATATGACATGACACTATAATATGACACAGTATTCACTTAATTTGAGTTGATGGTGCAAAGCAAGCGTAAAAGTGCAAAGGATAAATAATTATTTCACATACACAACAAAATATTTCTTTTCAACTCAATTTCACCTTTAAAAGCATAAAGCTGCGAAGAGCAGCTAGCTCACAAAGCATAAAATTTCAATGGATAGCAGATGTGACTGAAGTGCTGTGATTTGAAATTTATGTCACAAAATTTTAAGTTAAAAGCAGGGTTCTTTGAGCAGGGTATTATACATGGGTATAAGGCAGAGCATGATGCTTTTACGATATCATGGCAAGCTTCTTTTAATGCATATTAAGAAAATAAACTTACCCAATTTGACTGCACGTTGAACTCTGATATTTACACAGGCAATTTCCATATATTTCATTAATTTTCTAACTGGCAAAATTATTTAACTTATGCTTGCATCAAAGTTAACTTGACTGTGTATAGGAAAAAAATAGTAAAAAATAAAAAAATATTTGTTTTACATATAAATTTACGCAATAAAATTAACTCACTGCAATTAATCTAGATAATAAAAAAAATCGTAATTTAATATTTTACCTGCCCATTTCGTCTTCTTGACTTCGGGCTAGTTGGTTTATTTTGCACTAAAGAAGGAGATCCAACGCATCCCCGAAGCAGCTGTATGTGTTGCATTGTTTGTTAATTTTTGAATTATTTGTTCAAGTTTTCCCTAAAATTCGTAATTTGATTTTATCAGTTTCTCTAATTTATAATGCATTCATTTCTGAAACAAATTTACTTGCATATTTTAAAAGTAGATAACTTTAATTTATTTCTCAATTCTTTAGTAATAGGCTTAAATTCAGAAGGAAATAAATTTTGAATGCAACGCTATCATAACCAGATGATTCTGTCCACGCGTGCCCCGAAATGCATAACATTTAATCCTTACAGGAACTGAGTTTGTTCTATATTCAGAAAAGCTTCCGTACAATCAATTCCTTTTGATCTTTCTCTCACAAAAGGAAGGTGAAAAGTCAAGTCACACAGACGGGGTGATGTCTACAACTGCACGAATTACGCGAGTGAAAACGTCCAAGAATAACCCGACGCAATGCTGTTGCCCGTTAAAAGAGAATTCGAAACTGGTTTTTCAGAAATTCAATTCGTGTTTTTCCATCAAGCGTTCAAAGACCTAAGACAAAACTATTATTTTGATCACTAATCATGTGCAAACAGGTTCAGAGATCGCTTTGATCGAATTCTGTCGACGTTCATCCGAGTCACGGTCGAGGAAGGTATTAGTTAAAGTCAATATGGAATTTGTAATGTAATTTATGCTTTTGAGAATTTAAATTTCCTACGGGAACAGACAGCAAAAAGAACCCTTGTCTCAGATAGTTTCCGTCTTTTGTATAGTCTGTAGTTTCGTTGTCTAGGAATTCAGTGTTGTAACAAGACAAATCATGCCATGTCATGTTATTCATAAACGCTATGCCATGGAGGTATAGCAAAGGAGTTAAGAGTTTAAGTTGGGAAAACACCGCAATTATTGGATACAATCACTCAGGTGGCGCTGGGGTAAGATATATAACACCGCATTGCATGTACAGAATTCTAGGGCAAACATCTCATATTGAGTTAAATAATATTTATTTAAGCTGTCAATTCCGCGGAAAAAATTAACAATGCAAAGGAAATAGCACAAACAAAATGGAATATTACTACAAATTCAAATATATGTTATCTTCCAATTTATTTTTGTCGTCTTCCTATATTCTCTAACCCCGTTCCTCAACTAAGATAAAAGGCTTATTACTTCCGCTCATAACGAGGAAAGTTTAATTTAAAAATAATCAAAAATACTAAAGGCTACGCCTATCTGTTGTGTCAAATGAAAACAATTGAAATTTAATAACACTAGCGACACCTAGGTATGATTGTCAAAGCATTATGGTATTTCCAAGTGTTTCATAAGAGTTTCATATCTTTCTCTGTGATTCCAAGCGCTATGCTAATGATAGAAGCGTGGCCATGTTCTGCATTTTCTGTCATTACGATTACTGGGGCAAACTGCAATGAATCTTGCGAATGTGAGAAGAGAAAATTATCTATATTTTCGCGCAAGTTTAGCTTGACTGCTTAAATACAGAAGCAAATACAATTAAGCAATTGAGTCCATATATTAAGCGCCATTAATAATGCAACACTAAAATTTTGCTGTGGTATGAGTTTAAGTCAATTGAATTCTAAAATGAAAAATAAAAAAATTCTACTCGTATTTTTAAAAATAACAATATAAAAGTATTTTTAGTTAATATCCAATAGTGAATATATTACTATAATTACTATATGTTCATCAGACTCATAATTTGTGTATCATAATAATATGCACAGACTGACTGATGACATCTGACTGAGTGACATGAACATTTTTGAGCTAGAATCTTAATTTGGGTCTCATTTGATCTATCTCAGCTTCCAGATGAATGGAAGCTTTTAAAATTTGAAAATTCTAATTAGGAGTGACAATACAAAAGGATCTTCAAAAAACTTACACGACTCTCCCTATAAAACTTACACCCAAACTTACAGAATTATGAAATGCGTCCCATTTTTATGCTTAAATCTGAAAGGGCCCCATATTAAAAGATATTCAAAACGTTATCCACACTTTTTATTAAGTGTTTAAGCGTCACATTTAATGACCTTTATCCATCTCCAATATACAGAGTGTTGGTGGAAACGACTATTTAATAGATAAGGCTGAATAAAAGAGTAACGGCTGCAAGTGTATTTAAAATAGCTTTGCAATTGCCGCAAACCTGACTTGATATAGGAAAAATTGTGTATAAATTGTGTATATGAAAACTTGGTATAGAAAAAACTAAAATAGGGCCAATAGGGAATAAAATCCAATGTGTTTAACATTATAAATAGTTAAAATTTAAAATATTTTATACAAATCCGATGATTTTAGTTTAAAAATTAATTAATTTCTAAAACAGCAGTTCAAATTCTAACCCTATTTTAATAAAACGAGTTTTATCATTTTTAAAATCGATGGTTGAACTTGAATTTGTTTGGCAAGATTTGGCGAATCTAATTTTGTTGCAACCAAATTCGAGATATAAAAACTTATTTTAAAGGATAATTTCTTAATTCTTTTCAAGATTGACTTATCAATTAAAACATATTTATAATATCGTCTGCTGTTTAAATTATAGTGGTTTAAAATTTCCTATTCTTTAACACAATTATCGCTGCTTTTATGACGATATGTTTTATTTAATTAATTTATATGGCAACATAAAAATTTTTAAATAATCTGGCAACTACAAATTGTGACAGAGTAGAATTTTAGAAGCATGATGAGATCTGATGAAATGGAATAAAACTGATCTCTGTTTTATTTAGAATATTTTCTCTAGTTTCCTGAAATTACTTTTAAGAAGAAAGGTATGAAAATGCTTGCTTGATTTTAAGAATGCGTGCATTTTTTATTTTTAATATAATTGGTTATTTCTCAAGGACTAACTTAGTCTTAGAACAGATCACGAAATAGAATTCCCGCTCTACATTTGTATGCGGGACATATATCATGTTCTTTTCTTATAGTGCAGTTCGATAGCGTAAATAAAATATAATTACAAACCTTTTAAAATAAGTTTGGGACTTATAAATTTCAAATGTACAACATTTTACAGGTAATTTAAGTAAGTGTCAATATTTTGATGATTTATATTTATGTTTTGGTACATTTTTTGATGTTACCAGCCTATCGTCAACGAAATAAGATCCACAAATCTGCTGCAATTTTATAGAATTTTCAAATATTTTGAAATAAGAAAAAATGTTAAAAGCTTTTTTAAACGTCCACGTTTAAATATATAAATGTTTAAAAATACTTTTGACATATTAATTTGATTGTAAATAATAATTATATTTAAATATTAAAAAAGGAATCTTTATTTATTTTGAATTTTTGTTATGCAAAAATTTAAATTTCAACAGTGAACGAGTTGATTTTTGCGTCAAATTAAAAATTCTAGTTTAAAATTGGGACGCTGAACTTACTTTTTACTACTATGCAATTATAGTTTGCAAAACCACAAATGGAGACGCAAAATTTGGATTACAAAAATTTAGCATTTCAGAAATCATATGTTCCTTTATCTATTTCATTTATATATCTATTATATCTATTATATCCATATAAATCTATTTCCTTTATACTTCTATCATTTTTAAAATTTAATGGCCACAAAATATAAAACATTTAAAAATGATGAGAAATAATGGCGTATGTTCAAAAAGTTGTCTTGTTGCCGAAAATTTAACAATGTCAATAAATCTATTAACTTTACATAGTGGATAATAATGTGCTGAGTTTTATACTTGTATATTACTTACTGAAATCTTTGTGTTTATAGGTTTTAATGATGATAAAATCCACGTTAATTTTGTTCATTTAATTATAATATTTATTAGATATCTTACTTAAACTGTTATGAAAAGAAAATAATAAATTACATTTTAATCTGAGGAAGCAAATTTTATGAATTATGAATTTTGTTTATATTGCTAAATGTTTTTAGTTATCTTTATGACAAATCCTCCGCAATTTTATGATCGGAGGTTTAAAAATTGAATTTTGAGGCTAGCTTTGTAAATAAAGTCTTAACGTGTGTGATATAATTTTCTGTGACATAAATTTCGCCTCCAGCTCTGTCTTTTACTACCTACTTACGTTAATATCGTTCCCATATCCGCCATCCTCTCCCTTGTAGTTCCCTTGTCCAACTCCCGCAAATCCTCCGGAGCTGACACCCCTGATACCGTTGTCTCCTCTGAGTCCACCAAATCCACCTTGCTCGCTGACAAAGCCGCCGCCAATATTATTTTGGTTGTTATAGCCACCACCATATGCCGTAAAAGCAGAACCATCACCTCCAGCTTTACCTGCAGTGCCACCATAACCTGATTGAAGACCACGTCTAACCTGTTCATCTCCTCCAGCTCCTCCTCCATACCCTCCTTGACCTGCACCTCCAGCTCCTCCTCCGTATCCACCTTGTCCAGCCCCACCAGCTCCTCCTCCGTATCCACCTTGTCCAGCGCCACCAGCTCCTCCTCCGTATCCTCCCTGACCGGCACCACCAGCTCCTCCTCCGTATCCTCCTTGACCGGCACCACCTGCTCCTCCTCCATAGCCACTTTGACCGGCACCTCCAGCCCCTCCTCCATGTCCGCCTTGACCGGCACCGCCTGCTCCTCCTCCATACCCGCCTTGACCGGCACCGCCTGCTCCTCCTCCATATCCACCTTGACCGGCGCCGCCAGTTCCTCCTCCATAACCACCTTGACCTCCAGCACCTCCAGAGGATCCGCCATATCCACCTTGCCCAGCGCCTCCAGCTCCAGCTCCTCCAGCTCCAGCTCCTCCATAACCACCGGAGCCTCCTGATCCTGCACCGCCGGCACCTCCGTAGCCACCTGATCCGCCACGATTTCCTCCGGCACCACCAGCTCCTGATCCATAGCCTCCAGAACCTCCGGCACCTCCAGCTCCTTGTCCGCCTCCGTAACCTTTCTGGTAACTCTCACCGAGAGCTGATACCAGCAGGAGAAGACTTAAGAGAAATGCCTAGAAAATAATAAATGTATTTTATTATTACTGTCTCCTAACCATCAACTTAAATTGGAATCTTAATTCGACGCGTCACGGAGTGTTATTCCGTTCAACGTACATGTATAAACATTTATATTTTAGATTTATATATCCAGTGTAATACAGATCACGAGGATTTGTTCCCATCGTGTAACTATTAGTAGCATGTTCTCAAGTAGTTTTCAATTTTATGCATTTATATATTTATTAATTTTATACATTTTAATTTTATGCCTTGGAAAAGATTTGATACTGATGAGCAAATGATGTTGTAAACTCTGGTGCAACGAAATAAATGTAGCATGTATATAAATTTTAAGAAACGATATGAAAACGCATTTCTTTTTTTTTATTTGCGGCCAAGGAATCATGCCCTAGAAATTAGAGAAAGAAAATAATGTTCTGGATAGCTCAGTAGGTAGAGAATCAGTAGGGTGATCTAGAGGCCAAGGGTCCAGTTACTCCCTGGGTATGAGTTCAATTGTAGAATTTTAAGGTGAAATAAATTTCATTGAAAAATATTTAGTAATGAACGCTATAGTGTCAGTATTGTTGCGAACGCTGATGTTCTGTTCGACGACTCCTCTTTCGTCTGTCTCGAAAATCAGATGAAGAAAATACAGTGCATGACGTTAGCATGACGTGAGGATGACGTGAACCCAGGTTTCCAGGATTTCCCAGTTCGAAGAAGGGTTTCTAGATTTGGTTATTTATCGCCAATTTTGCGACATTTGGCGACTTCCTGAATGTTCCAGAAATTTTCGATAGAATGATTATTCTTTAAGATATAGAGATTTCCAGAAGTTTCTATGGAGAGACTATAAAAAGGACTCACCCCCTCCGTTGCAGTGGAACTGACGAATGCACGTGACACGCGCTACCTTGGACTATGATTTTTATCAATGTTTTGAGAATAGTAGCGGCTGTTTGTGAAATTATTTTCGTCAGTATTTTGAGAATAATATCGCTTATTCTGTGAAATGAGTGGAGCATTTAAATGCTGTTTGATTGTAATTGTTCCTGTTTACTTTGTGCTTGTGAATAAATGTAAGTTATCCAGAAACTTGGACTCGTTCTTGTATCCTGAGTGTACACACGATTCTAGTGGATACGTTTCGTAACAGTATTAAAGACAACCCACACTATCTTATATTAGCTACTTTTCAGATGCATTTACACAATGAAGTACTTTAGTGTGATTAAAGGTTCGCTTCCTGTTTTGACATTAATACGCTTTACCTATTTACAGATGTGCTCATTAGCGTACGAGTGGAAAAAGAGAAGCATCATAATAAATGCAACTTCAATACAGACAATCTCGAGGCCTAATAAAAGTTGTAAAATATATCTTTTATTACCTACTCCCAGAGACAATCGGGATGTCTTTATTAGTCTATATCGATGTTGAAAGATTTAATGACCTTTTCCCATCATAACGGCATAATAAAAAGAATGATAAAATATTTATATGCTGCTTCAAAGAAGTCAATTGAATGAATTACCTGAGGATTAAATGGGCAAGGATTAAATTTAATTAAATGCTGTATTTTTGCTGTACTTTTTTTTACTTTTCTCATGTTGTAATGGAAAAGAACCCGTGAGAAAATGTGTGGTAAGTATCTGAATGAAGATTGCGTTCAAAAATAGCGGATGTGTATGGATTTGGATTTATAAAATTATCTAACGCGTTTGAATGCTGAGAAATTTTATGTACAAGATGTATGGTTAACATGCATTGGCTGTTAATGAACTTCACAAATATAAATTAATTTTAAAATTTTTGGGGTACTTTGTATAATTTTATATAAAAATAAAACAATAGATTTCATAAACGGTAATAGAAACGAAATAAAATGCAATTTATAACGGCGAAGAATTGTAGATAAATGTGAACACTACGACTCTATTTTTTATTAAAATTGAATGATATCAAATGATAATTGAAAAAATATTACTCGGAAAATACTTTTTGTCTATTTTGAATTGAATTTTTCTGTTGGGGATTCTATTTTAGGGTTGCTATAGGATAACTTATTATCTTGTAAGAAAATCTATCATATATTTTTAAAGAGAATATTCCAGTTATTATGAGCATAATGATAGCTTGAGAAAACCGTTATGAGTATAATGATTCGCGATATATAAATGTAAATAGCTTGCATAATCATTCGATTTAATAAAAAAATTATAATTATATCTCATTTACGGGTACATAGAATGTTATTTTCTTCTCTTCTCTTGGTCAACGATTTTCATATGCAAGTGTTATGTAATTTACTTTGCGTGGAACTAGATTCATGCCCCAGTGCACAACCAATACTGAAGGATCGGTTTCGAACTCGTTAGAGATCTTCGCTATGGAGTAGCTGTTAATTGCACTGGCGGTAAGAAAAAATCATTTTAAAAAACTTCTGCGGTAAGAAAATCAGTTGTACCATGCAGTTTGAAAAATTGAATCACATAGAAAGTTTATTGCTTCTAGTGCAGTAAATGGCTGTTCATTACTGATGAGCTTTAATGAGGACACAGCAGGTTCATGGATACTAGTTTTTGCATTGGGAGCATGGTTTTAAACTTTATATTCTGTTGCTGAATTTTGGACCATGTATGCGGACTAGGATGTATTTTCTTTTGAAATTTTGTCTCACATTTATATGTGAAAAAAATAATGAATTTAGTACTGGTTTAGTAGTCTTTTGAGTCAATAATATTGAAATAATAATTCCCATAAAATAACAGTGATCCTCAAAGAAACCAAATTTAATTTTCAGAAATATTGAATTTTCGCTAACTTAGCCACCATCAAGAAAAAGTCGATACTGCATGCCTGTCACCAAATTACCTTCCAATGTGACTTCAAGTGGGATAGGCAGGTTGAGATAACGGCTTTTCTTATATAGTATGCTTTTAAAAATGATAAATGCAATTCTATCGCAGGATATAAAATAGGGCACCCCGGAAAATAAGAGATTAACCTTTTGCTTACGGGTGGGACAGCGTTCATCCCAAACGAAGAATCTCTAAAAAAAGACAGGGTATTTGACATACCCTATCCCAAACAGTTCGCCCCTCCCCTTTGCAGACACTGGCGTCCACATGCCTGCAAAGGGGGATCGAACTGTTTGGGATAGGGTACGTCAAATACCTGTCTGTTTGAGAGGTGTTTCGTTTGGGATGGATGCTGTCCTACCCGTAAGCAAAAGGTTAAAATATTTTACTTCTTCAACAGTTTTAGATTGAAATAGAGAGTGTACAACACATTTTAAAATAAATGAAAATTTGTAATTTATACATTATTCTTTTGTTTGTAATTTATGAAGTTAGCTTTAATGTATTTGTGTTCATTTTCAAAAGGAAGTAAAATTATAATTGAATAAAATAATTTAAACATAAAATGGAAGTTAAAATGGCATAAAATAGCAAATTATTAATTTAAATATTTAATAAATGCAAAGTTAAAATGCGGAGAAAAATTACTTTTTGAACAGGTAATCTGTTTTTACTAAAATTTGTTAACAAATTCAATCTAGATCATTTAATGTAAACATATGTATATACTTTTATATATGTTTTTACTTTTCATTAAAGTTTCTCTTGGATATGTTCGGCTCATGAAATCTAGTACAAAAATAATACTTTTGAAGATATGACAATATATAATTGTCAAATATATTCTATATTGTAAAATGATACTTATTCGTTTGCTTTATAAATTCATGCTTTGCTTGTAATTTATTTAATTTTATCATTTTTTCGTTCGGAAATTAAAAAGATTATACTTAACTCTATAAGAAGAACTCTTTTATAAATGCCTTATATTCTACTTTTGTGTTCTTAGCCTGTATCAAAATATGCAAATGGCAAAATTTCCAGCAAGCAGTTTCAAATGAAATCTTCAAACGGTAAGTTCAATTAAATATTAAGAAATTTTCAAATATATACATAACATTTTTGTCTGGTTGTCTAAGGATTATAATTAATATTTTATGATTAAAATAAATTTTAAAATGATCTATTTTATGCAAATATCTTAATATCAATATAAATGAATAAATAAAGTTTAAAATATTACAACGCAATTCTAAAAATTGTACAATTTAAACATACACACACACTTTATACATAAATTTATAAAATTTCTACAACTAAAAACGCCGTTGTGTGGCACATAAAATCAGAAACCCTTTAGGTTTGTTCTAGAATTTACGAGAAGCAGATGCATTCTCATTTTGATTGTCAGATTATGAAATTAAAAATTTTAAATACAGAAAGGATTATTTAAAAAACATATTTTAAATGCATTCATGAATCTGTATGTTTAAACAGATCACGATATTTGTATTGTGCTCAAATTTTACATCTTTATATTATCTAGTTGTTCTAAGTTTTCAAAATGGTAGAAAATTGTTGTTGGATAAATTTGATGGATTAAAATAATTTAATGTGTCATGAAAAATTATTTTATAACAAATTTGAATGCATTAAGAACCACTGTCAAGAGGCATAGCTACACAAGAAGGATTTTTATTTTCAAGAAATTTCAGAAATTATATTTTCATGAAAATTTCTACCTCTGTAAAAACCATACCTACTCTCGATAATATTTACTCTGAAGAAAGTCAATGTTTTTTTAATAAAATGTAAAAGAAATATAATAAATGTCAAAGAAGTTTCAAATTTTATGTTAGTATTGAAGGAATGTCGTTTGAATGTTTGTCTGATTCAGAGTAAAATTGTATTGAACATGATATTTTATCATAGTATTACTTTTTAGTCCTTTTTATCATAGTTTTACTTTTAAAAATATTTTTAGCCTGAAACATTTTCTAGTTAAATGATTTTTAAAATGACAGAAACGCTACTTGGTATGCACCAGAAATATATATGCTACCATGAAGGTTAGAAACGCCAGATAGATAAAAGATTAAGAACGCTGGCATGTTCAACTGAAAATCCGAAATTGATCCTTAGCACCCCTTTACTTACCTGGGTATCCATTGCAATGTATATCCCTTTACAGTCCCTAACCGAAAGCGAAAAGATATCCGAGCTGCGCAAATGTCATTGAACATAGGTTGACCACATGAAACGGCGACTTTATATACACAATGCGTGAGAAAGGTCCATCCCCTTCATTTCCCTCTATGTTTATTTCCTTTAAAGATGACGAGTATTGACAGGGAAAACTCGTTTTCTCTTTTATTTTAGGGATAAATATAAATGGTTAATATTTAATGATTAATATTACTTAAGAACTTAGAAGACTAGAAACATCAATATTCCATAGGTTTCCGTTACAGCTTTATCTAAATTTAAATTTGAATGTATAGAAACTTTAAACTTATTTTGAGATAAAATCACTCGGAATCGGACATCGAACTAACCCTCTTAGATTGAGAAATTACCAGTGACACCGCTTTTGCCATGTGAGAAATTAATTCAATTAGTTTAAAATTTTTAAACAATGGAATTTTACTTTTTATTAGTAATAAATGTTGAACTGTAAATAAATTTTGAAAAATACGTTCTATTATATCGCTTCATGAATTAGGAGAAATTTTAAATTTTAGTAAAATGGTAGATAAGAATCATTTTCCTTTATTTCTGTGACTTTACTCAATTTTTTTATCCTCCACTTTTATTTACTTAACTTTTACATTACTGCCAATTTAAAAGAATAAGCTTATTTAGAGAAGAAACCGTTTTTGAATTATATAAAGTTTTCTCTATAAATATAGAGAAAATACTCAAAGAAATGTGAATATGCTCAAAGAAATAGATTTATAGATGCTTAGTAAAATATTAGGAAACTAAACAACAATTACAAATTTCTGTTACAATTATACGATAAAGATGAAAGTTAAACTTCTCAAATAGCAAAATTTAATTTACTAAATTCAGGAGTGATAATAACGGAGTTATGTCTGACAAATTTGTATGTAAAATAAGGTTCATATTTTAAGATTTTGATAAAATGTCTAAAATAATATTCTATATAGGAACTTCTATGTGTAAAAATGATTAACAGTATCTTGTTACAGTAAACAGTATTGAAGCTATTAGTACTAATGTTTTTGCAAATTTTTACAAAATTTAAAGGAATCAAGTTTCCCAACTCATTGTTAAAAATGACTACTATTAGACCGTCTGATTACAGAAACTTGGGCTATCATTTTAATTGCGGTGAATATTTATAACTGAAAGAAATTATTAATAATAAAATTTTTAACAAAATATCAAAATAAAAACTGGAAACAGCGATCTTTTTCGAGTATTCAGTAAGCACGCTAAAGACCAATAACCAGTTCTTTAGATAGAATAAATGGTATCGACTCTATCAAACCAATTTTCAGTTTTTTCTTTAAAATAAGTAACACAAAAATGTGACTGACTATCCAATTTTAAAGAAATCAATTTTGCCTCACTTTTAAAAATGAGCATCATTAGGCCGTCTGGCATTAATGTTATCCCTACAAATGCAAAGGGATTTTCAAATGTACTATGGAAATAACAAATTGTAGGATCCAATGGAAGTATCATCGTCTCATCCCAATGGATAGAGTATCATCTGGTCAGCAGATCAGTGGCTCGATTCCGCGCTGAAACAAGAGTTACCTTTCCAAAAAAAAAACGGCTTCTCTAGACAGAGGTTCGATTCAACTTTGAAACTAGAGTTCTTTAAAAATTAACATTAAAAAATCCGATTCAGTTTTTAATTGAATAATTTCGATACAGTTGCTTTTAATGCTCAAAATGTCTAACATCGAACCGTCTAGGAGCAGTCAAATGGTACTGGCAAATCCCCATTGTTTCAACAACGGCTAACCTGGCCTGGATATCTCTAATCCTTAATCCATTGGACTACATACCTTGCTTTCCATGTCGGTGTATGTCCTTTGCTAAACTGTAGATTCCTTGAGGAGGAGGCTTACTGACTCTTCAGAAGCCACTGAGGATGTGATGTCCAGCAAAGACCAGCAGGTCCCTTATATACCCAACGAGCGAAAAGGTGCCATCCCTCTCCAGATCTGACCCTATCACAGATTTCCCCCCTCCCTCCCCCCTTCCGATGTCCTTTTGTGTGCCCCGAGACACGTTCTAGAAATCAGGGCAAGTGGAAGATCCGAGAAGATGGACTTACCTCATCCAGAGGGATGAATTTTCGCTTTCTTTCTTTGGTTTGTTCTTGTTCTGCGAGGGACTTTCGGTTTCTGCTCGTTTTGCTTTTTATTGTTTTCTTGTTGGTCGCTGGTGGAAAATGAAAGTGATTGTAAGGGGTTGGGTACATATTGCGTTGAGGCAGATGTCACCCGTTGGAAGCGATGGATCTGTTTCGAAAATGGAAGGCACTTATATCGACGGCAAAGGTAACTTGACTATAGAGAGGTGTAGGAAAAAATATAAACTTCCGATAAATCCATATATTAAATTCTCTTCATTTTATTAAAACTTCAATTTTTAATGTATTTAGTAAATGGCTTGATTTCAAATTAACCGAATCCTATCACTGAAATTCAAAATTATATTCTTAGTTTCTTATACTTCAATAACAAATTTATACTAAAAGGGGCATTCAAAATAAATTTTGTTACAATGCAAACCATCTAGTCTTCATAATGGTCGTATGAAGACAAAATTGAATCAACAGTCAGTCATAATTTCCATGGTGTATTCAAGTTAGGCTTGCCCAAGATATAATCCTTTATTTATATTGTTAGTTCTTGATTAAAATATTAGGGTTATTTTGGCATATTACTTTCTCTTTATATATAGTATATAATGCATCGGGCATTATTGTGACAGCGTAAAAAATTTGAATTTAAATTTTTGATAGAAGAGTACATTTCAAGCATCTCTGAATTCGAATCGACCGTTTTTGAGGTGATGTGTGTATGTGTGTGTGTGTGTGCGTTCGTGAGTCTGTGGAGATAATTTCTCACAAACGAAATCTGGTGCAAAAATTATAATCGGTGAATACATTGAAGCTTATTGATTTTAAAAGCAATTAAATGCTTGGAAGATCTCCAAATTTTCGAATGAAATTTTGAAAAAGAAGACAAAAAACACCCAACATTCAGAACCTTCAATAACGTTACACACATAATCATTTCTTATGTAATTTTTCACTGTAAAGAGATTAACACAAGCTTTAGAACGCTAGCATGAATCATTCCCGAGATATTGCCACTTTTCAAATAAATTTTTCAAAAAATCACATAAAATTAAAAAAATTATTACCTATTGGGAAATAGGTTCACATTTCATATGTAATACGGTGCAGTCAATTTGTCAATATTATTTTTGTGGATCTAGTTCGTTCCATTCACGATAGAAGCGAGTTCTGTAATAGTTTTGTACTTTTACGACCCACAATTCGCCAATAGACATTTATATATCATAACCGCTCTTCTCTTCGTCTGTGTGTAACGCTTGGTGATAAATTTTGCAAACTTGGTGACTCATTTAGCGAAGTATAGCCAACTTATCAATATTTCGCCCCAGATTGATGAAAATTTCGTTAAAATTGCAAAAATGACCCTAAGTTAATGGAAATGATTCAAAGTTGATGAATTAATTATTAAAATATTGTAATATGCGGACTCTACTGCTTATTGTGGATTTTATCAATATTGATCATTGTCAATTTGAAAGTTACGCGAAATACAAGTTAATTGGACACTTCGAAATAGTTTTACACATTATTATCCGAAAACGTGCCAAGGTACAATTCTACGTTAAAAACATTATGACGTTGATATTATTATTTATTTGTTTACTGTGACAGAAGTCAATTAATTACATTACATAGTTAAGGTCATATGCTGGCCACATCAGAAATTTATATACTGCGAGAATGGCGTATTTTAGTCTAATGGGAGTGGTTTCATTGCTTTGTTGTCATGAATTACATGTAAAACAAGCATTTAATTAATATATTTAAACATAGTTCTATTTGTAAGTTTTTTCCGTATTTCTGCTATTTTATTTTCTGTCTTTAAGTATTAAAATTTGAGGACTTCATCATTATTCAATCTTATTGAAAATATAAAATCCTCTTACATTTACCGACTAAAATAGTGTTCACGGACATACACACATACATAAAAAACAAGAAAGACTAATCAAGTTTTCAAGTAAAATGAATTATTGTAGTTCTGTGACAATTAAAACAAGAACGATCAATCGTGCATAAAGCATTGATTATAAAACATTTTCCAACTACAATGCAATTTTATTTAAACATCTCTAAAATAGGTCACATTCAGCGGCGAATTTTTTTAAATTATCACAGTAGTACAATAATGTATTTTATTTGGAAACTTAAAACCATGAAGGTGAAAGTACTTTCTAACTCCGTGCTTAAACCTTCATCGGAAAAGGTAATGCTATAAAATCGTCTGCTTCTCTATGTGAAATCAATGAATGTTTCATTCATATCGCCTATATTCCGGACTCCAGAGCTAAATAATTTTGCGTTAAAAATATTTAGCAATTCTTATACAGCTCATCTTGCAGTTTGATTTGTTTGCATTCTGCATACGTTAAAATTAAACTTTGCTGTAGAAATAGTCAAAGTTGTATGATCATTTAAACTCAAAAATAGTGTCATTACGTTGGCTCAGAATAGAGATGCACAGAAAATACGCAAAAGTAAAGTGGGTTTTAGGACGGATGCAACACTCAATATAAATTTAAAAGAACTTTAAAACTCACGATTTTTACATTGGGAAAAAAATATATATTTTATTATGCTATATTTTATTTTTATTTATTTTATTTATTTATTTATTTTATTTTGAAAAAAATTACTAAAAGCTACAGGATGTAGTCCCAGTTACAGCATGCGGGAATAAAAATTCATTCAAAATATACAGATTAAAACATTCTAAAATACATTAAAAAGTTAAAATACATTAAAAAGAAAGCACGCCCTCAGCAACAAATGATCTTCATAAACAGATGCACATGAATAAATACAATAAAATACAAGATGTTTACAACAAATGCTTTTTAAAATCCATCTCCGATGAATAAAAAATATCGAGATAATCAGGGAAATTGTATAATTTACAAAAATTTTGAAGTGGGTCACGCGATCTCTTCATATGTGTCATTATTATTTTAATTTTTATTTAAAAAAATACCGAACCTATTTTGCTGAAATTTTTTTTTATATATTTTATGGGATCATTTGAATATTTCCTAAAATTTTCGAAGCCATTTGTGAATTTTAACTTCGTTTAAAAAAATGTTTGAAAAATGAGGTCCCACAAGGTTCAATGTATTTCACTTTTTCAACACGGGATCAGTCCAAAACTGATTAGGTGATATTATTCATTTACGTTCCCATAGGTCCCACAGACCGTCTCAGCAACTTATTAAAATTTCACTTTGATAAAGTCATTTTTACGGTAGTCATCGTGCGAACGGACAGACAGAATGAACAAAGTCATAAATACTTTTCAAATGTGTTAATAAACTAATCACTAGCAAAATGTTGGATGTTTCGCGTATACGAAGTATGCGTGCTGTGAAAGATTTCAAATTCAAACTTAATGTAACAAATAATTACGAAATTAGAAGTAGAAGAAAATTATTTTCAATATTAAAGAGAATCCTAGAAAGAGAACCAATTAAAATACAGGAAACAATGAAATCAAAGTGACACATTTAAATCATGAAAATGTATTTAATATACAAGGACACGTTTAAATCACAATGGATGTAAATGCTTTGATTACCCATTTAAAAGTGGTTGTTTACTCGTTATTTGTTCGAAGCTTATTTGTTCGTTTGCTTGAGCATGCGCATTTTAAAAATGGGCGTTTTGCGCTGTTCCAGTTCGTTTTGATAATTGAAATTGTGATTCTGCAAATCTGCGTGCCATTTCACTTATGTAAGCAAAATTTTGTCTTTCTTCCTATTGTAGCTTTCGAGTCAATGGAATAACAAGATTGAGGCAATTTTGATTTTGCATCGTTAAGAATGTAGAATGGACTTCGCTCATCCATAATTAAGTTACTGAGATAATTATCTTTGCTTTGCAGAGTCCAGTTCAAAGATAAGAGTTTGCAATGTCCCAGTAGCTCAGCGGTACAGCGTCTGCTGGCTCGTTCGGAGATCCAGGGTTCGATTTCCAGTTGGAACAGAAAGGTTCTTTACAAGTTCTCATATTTGAAGTAGACTTTGTGTTCTCTTCTTTCAGATTTCAGATCGATTTGAAAGTTTGATATGCACTACATCCTCATTCCTCTTTTGCTTTTTTACGGGACAGCTTTGTCTTCAAATAGACCTCAAAAATTCAGTGCATCTAACCTGAAGGTTTAAGTTAAGAGGTTTAAGTTAAGTTGTAAGGAATCATTATATCCGAGCGGCAACTCCGAGCCTAATGATTCATCTGTTGAGAAGATTGTATTTCTTTCCATATATGAATTGGTTCTTATAATATATTATTAATTATAGTAAACCTGAGCTTGCTATTTATTGGTGGTAAAATTTTTGCTATACTATTGTTCTTACTAAAATTTCCTTTCCAAATGAAACACTTCTTTCTCAGGATCTGCTTTAGATATAGATTAGATGATCACTAATAAAGCTGCAGCATTAAAATTTGGAAAGGGATTATGGGTTCATCAAGGATCATCACATCAGGTTTTCTTCTAATTCCTGTTCAAAAATTTATTTCTCTTTTACTTGAAATATCTATTTCTTAAGATTGGCTATAGAGTTTGTTAACTAATATGAATTTAGCATCCAATTGTGGAGAAGATAGAGTAGTTTACTAAGGATTTTAACTTTTCCCAAAATTTTTTCTTGAAACATCTATTTCTTAGGATTAACTGTAGATAGAGCTCAGATGATGACTCATGGATTCGGTATAAAATTATGAAGAAGTAGGGGTTCTTTGAGCATTTCGTTTTTCGGGTTTGGATGTGGCGCTTCCAGTTTCTCCTTAAAATTCGTATGGTTGTACGGAATAAGTATGCAAAAGAGAATAAAAATGCTTAATAATTCTGTCAAAAATAGAGTATGAATATTATTTGGATCTTTCATAAATTTTGGTTGATATATATATATTTAAATATATTATCCGATATATATATATTTGTTTTACTGTCCAAATATTTTAGCTACATAAGTTCCAATATTTGATTTTTTTAATTTTTGTTTCTCCTTAATTAACACTGAATTTGTAGATATGTACATGTCTTTTTAAAGTTGCGATTTTCCTATTGCAATAGCTAGTTTTCTTCCAGTGATTACATGCTTGGCGTAGTACGACGTAGCCTATTCAGTATATTATAGCTAGAAATACAGTATCTACAAAATGAAATTGCCATCTGTCATATATCTATTGATGGATTATTTTACTCGCAATTGAGATGCATATTCTTTCTATTGATAAGTTGGTTATCATCACTACAGTATGTGCAAGGACCGAAAAGAGAACAAAAATCATTGCATTTTCTAATAAACGTTCGATTATGGTTTAGGAATGGACAAACGAGTTTAAAAGCAAAAAATCTGAATTTTGCATTTTTCATCCTTTCTTAACTTTTCTAATCCTTTCCTATATACTAATTTTTATATATACTAATTCGCAAGTGTCCGTCTGTCACACTTTTCTTTAGGCGCTTGCCCTATAGATAGACAATTACATGGGTCAACCGTTGAAGTAAATCCCCAGGTAAAATTATATATGTTGTTAAAATGCTCAGTTGAGAGGAAGGGGGTGGGGTTGCTCGAACAAAAAGTTCGAAATGCGAAATGATAGGTAAACATACTTCGCGATGAAACTTTAAATTGGGTGTGTAGATAAGTTGTTTGAAAGAAAGAAAGAAAGAATACAATTTCAATTTTCTAATATACGCTACTTTAGGGTGCTTTCATAATTAAAACAATTAAAATAAAAACTTGGAAATTACTATTAGATAATCTGATATACAGACACATTCCATAATTCTAGTCATTTAACAACAAAAAACATTTTGTAAGGAGTCTTGCTGCCCCAACCGGGAATCGAACCCTGGATTTCCGAACTAGCCAGCCGACGCTCTACCGTTGAGTTACAGGGACAAAATGGCAAACTCCTATCGTCGAAGTGGACTCTGCAATGTAAATATTCCCAGTTATCTATATAAATGAAATTGAAAATCTGTCTGTTTGTCCCGTCATGACGGGAGAACGGCTGAACCGAATTTGATGAAATTTCGTGGGTAGCCTGGAAATAGTCCCACTTAAAATTTAGCCCAAGTTTCGAGTATCTAAAACCAGGGGTTGTCGAGATATTAATGAAAAACGAAACTTTTCCCTAGGAGTTCTACTCTCTAACTCCGTGGTTTATCCAAACGAAAAGCTTGAAAATCGTTTGAAAGTGAATTAAAACTTTATCTCTGAGTTTGATGGGAGATTTTTTGAGCTAATTAGTCACTTTCTGAAAACATGAATTGTTTGAAACATGATTTAAATGGGAAATCTATCTCCATGGTTTATTTTTCACAAACTGTTACTGAACAATGAAAAGTTTAAAGAAATCAAAATGGTTATTTAATTTCGCAGTTTATGAGGAAGATTCTATCTTATATCATGTTGTTCAGAAACGCAAATTAAATCTGTCTGTTAATTTTAATTATTATTTTTTTGATTTGAATAATAAATAAATGGATATAAAAATATATTTTAGAAAAGAACTGTTTGATTTTTTTTATAGAATTTTTGGCTGGATAATATCAATTACGGTCTTCAGGTTTAAACATTATTATTGATATTTTCGGGGATTATTGATTCAAGGATTATTAAATATTTTCAAGTTATTATGCAATTGTTTTCTTGTGACAAAAATGGTTTAAACTCATATATTGTACGTTGTACGAGTAATCTTCTACAAATACACGGCTATATCTTCTAATCTACGAGAATATAAGTAGTACAGGTATATTGGCATATGTTTTGATATATATTGGCATATATATATATTGGAATCAATTACGACCTTATGGTATAATGAGTACGGGGATTATTTATATTTTCAATTTATTACGTCATCTCTTTTATTTTGGCAAATATTTTTCAGACTCACATTGTAATACGGGTAATCTTCTACTAACACACTGGCATATTTTCTAATCTGCGACACTATAAGTAGTACGGGGTTGCATATTTTGATTCAATTCCTTTTTTTTTTGTAAATTTGCTTACAAAAGGGACTAGGATGTTTTATTCTTGAGATCTGCCCGTGAAGATAATTTTGCATAGTGAGAACAGATATTCTTTAACTTCTCTTTAGGAGCAATAAATTTAATATTTTAACAGAATTTGCACATGATTGCGAATTATAATTTTCTTTATATTATATACTCCGTACGAAGAACGGGTATGCTGCTAGTATTTAATATGTATTATATTCACTGTTCAGTATCTGTTTATTGTGACACTTTTGATTCTCAAGGAATATTTTACTAGTACGTGTAGGAAAAGTAAAGGACCTTGTCTGCCATGATTAAGACGTGATATCATAGGTGTTACACGCCTTAATTTACATTTCTTATGGTCTTTTAATTGCGTTGTAGTTAAGCAGCTCCAAATTTCTCAGCTGTCATTAGGAGAAAGTATTTCCCAACTTAAAGAATATTTTGAACTCAATTTTGCATTTAAGTCTTATGAAGTAATAGCGTATTTAGAATTTAAGACGTATTGCGTGAATTATTAAAATAAAACGTATTACGGTAAAAATTACGATGATTAATAATTGTATGATTTTTGTAACATACATAGCACAATGCTCCCAACAGTTTTACACGTCGCGAACCCCTTAAAATATAAATTTGACACCGCGAACTACTTATGACCAGGACAGAAAAAGAAAGAGACAAATCCAATTCATAGCATACATATTAGTTAAAGTGTAGTAAAGATATGAACGCGCATAAATGAATTAAATATCTTTTAGAGGAAGGGGTGTACAAAGTTCTGTAAAATCCCTGCCATCTGACCGCCTTCAGCGCTTGTGCTCAAATACCTGGGTTCTATGCATATCTCCCATCAGCATAAATAAATACTATACTACTTCTCAACAAATGCAATTTCTATACAACTCCTTAGAACTCGCTGTATTCAAAATAATTCAAACCATGATTTAAGAATTATCAATTATATTTAATTTATTTTTATATATTATTGAGCTATTGAATAAATAAAACCAGTCGCTAGTTGGTGATATCACATCCCAGGGTTATCAAATTCTTTGTCTGTCCATACTAGTGTAATAGACAGACCAAGATATTGACTGTTATATATATATATATATATATATATATATATATATATATATATATATATATTGTGTGTGTTGAAAGATATCCCGCATTTTGAAATGTTGTGTGTGTGTTTAGAAATATTATATTAAACCAGGTGTTTAGAATAAATAAAATTTGTAATGACAATTATAAATTAGCACATTTTATTGAATTATTAAAATACTGCAACTAATAATGCATATCCTTTCAAATTTGCCATTAATGTTATCAACTCAGTGTAACAACTACCACCACTCGATACCATCTATGACAATATTCCCAATTATGATGCCTACTAACTGTTTAGTTCATCATTTAAAAATAAAGCATCACTCATTATTATTATTTATTATGTGTATATATGAAAATGAAAAGTAATAAAATAACAATAAAAATTTAAAAATGAAAAATAGAAAATACGTTTCATAAATGTTTAATTTAAAAAAAAATTATTTTCATTAAAATTATGTAACTTTAACCAGCTTGTAGAAATGACTTTTATTGGTGTTAGGTATACTTTTTATTTTTTTTCTTCTGTGCCTCTTATTTATTATAGTAAGAATGTACAACGTTTTGCGATAAAATAAAATGGAGGACTTCCCTTGGTCCGTTTAACTCGAAATCTCTTAAGAAATCACCCATTAGAATAATCATAACGCATTTTATTCGATTTTATGAATTTGTTTTAAAAAATATCGCGCATGCAGATTATCAGACACACAGACTTCATTGGAAAAAATGGTTGATTTAAATTCAGGGATGCTCAAAAAGTGTAGATAGCCGAGTATCAAATGAATTTGGTGTTACCGATTACAATAAGGACTTTTATTGTCCAGCAGGCTGAAAAAGATACAGAGTAGCTGTTCGGTAGGATGCAGAAAGTTTCTATCTTAAATTCCTCATTTAGCAAGAAAGCTAGCAGAAAGGTTAGTGTCAAAGGTGTGTCTCCATCTACTTTAATGACTTCCTCTTATTAGAGAACACATTGTTTTACTGAAAATTATTTTTGCATTCGAGATTGTGCGAGAAAAATCTGTTTTATGATCTCCTGAACCCATAGGAAGCACTTTCGGAAAAAATGTGTGTGCCCGTATGTGTATATGAGGTATGGATGCAATTACTTTAGAACTAGCGCTGGTATTCGGTTCTTTTGAGAATTGTCTCATTAATTCTTCCTGTATTTCAATTATTATTATTTTTTCTAAAATATATTATGATTTTTGACAAATAATTTTTGATTATGAATTACGAGTATCACTCTTCAGCTTAATCGTTTGGATCGTTTCTACGGGCTCTAACTTTTAAATACATATTACAATCAACATCAAATTTTGAAAATCGATTTATTTATATAAAATCTTGTTTTGTATTGATTTTCAAGACGATCGGTTTTGATTTCTGGTTCTGCCCAAACCATCCTACGGGCACGTTAAATTTGTGGGTCCGAGAAGTTGGTGGTAGGGAAAGAAGGGTACTGTCCCTGTAGATGTCGCCCACATTTCGACTAAGGTTCTGGTCAAAATTGGGTAGTACTGTCCCGGCTGTCCAAACACTTACATCATCGGGTAGGTCGGATGGTCTGGATCGAGAGAAAGACGACCAGTTGAATTAGCAGGGAATGTTCATGATCTTTTGGAATGAAATTCAATTTTATACAAAATAAAGATGTGGAATTTACTTTTTGAGTTTTATTAGAGTAGAAGATTGAGTTTAAAAAATCAGAAAGAAAAAAAGAAGAAAACGTATTAAAAAAATTAAAGTTTTCACTAACAATTTTTGATCTGATATTTTAGTTTATTTTGTTTATAAATTTCTTAGTATAAGTGTTTTGAATTATTAAATCAGCTGGTTCATATATTAATTTTTAGATATAATCAAATTATAATAAATATCTGCTTACATTTTATGAATATTAAAAAAAAAAAACTTATAAACAACCAAAGTGAAAAAATTATGTTTATTATAAATTTATAAAATATATATATATTTTAAGTTCATTTACCTTGAAAATGACACATTTCGTAATGACTCATTTTTGGAGCGTTGTGCCATTGTCAGCGCCAAATTTCCCCTGGTGGGGACTTTTTAAACTACTATTTCCATAAAATCGCTTCAGCAGATTTAGAAGGATGTTTATTCAAAGTTTAGTTAAATTTCAACAAATAGATATTTTTACAGAAGTCTTTAAATAAGGATACTTTAATCAAAAACACCCCGTATAATACGAGCACATGCAAGTTGTGTTACACACTATTTATGAATCCGCTACATGATGCATAAATGGGCTTAAACCAGTATAGAAACTAAACTTAAATATAATTTTTTTGCAATTCGCATGGTTACAACACAAATAATCTGAAATTCAAGAATTTTATAGCACTACCAATAACAATTGAATAATTCACTAAAGTTGTTGATGTTGAATCCATATCAGTCATCATCTACGCTCTATCTATAGCCAATCTTGAGGAATAGATATTTTGAAAACACTATTTGAACCAGAAGTGGGAAAGATACCGGGAATGAAAATCCTTAGTAAACCACCCTGCCTCCCTCAGAATTTACTGCTGAGTTCATATCAGTTATTTTCTATGCTCTATATAGTATAGCCAATATCGAGAAATATATATTTTAAGTAAAATAAATTTTTTAAACTGGAAATTGAAAGTAATTGGAAGCGGAAGTCCCTAGTGAACCCTCCTAGCTTCATCGGAGTTTGATGTTGGATACATATTGATCATCCTCTAAATTCTATCTATAACAAATCCTGAGAAATAGACACTTAAAACAGATTTTAGTTGAGACAGAATATAGCTGCACAAAAAATACGCAAAAATAAAGCGATTTTAGGACGTATGCAACTCTCAATATAAATTTAAAATAACTTTAAAAATCCCAATTTTTTCTCTGGGGAAAAAGATGGGTGCCCTATTTTATTTTGAAGTGGGTCACGTGATCTCTTCATATTATATCGGTGTCATTATTATTTTAATTTTTATTTAAAAAGCTAACGAACCTATTTTGCGCCAAATTTCTTTTATATACTTTATGGGATAATTTGAATATCAGCTAAAATTTGCGCAGTAATTTGTGAATTTTAACTTTGCCTAAAAATGTTTGAAAAATGGGGTTCCACAGGGTTCAATGTATTTCATTTTTTCAACCGGTGTTCAATCCAAAACAAATTGGGTGATATTATTCATTGACATTCCCATAGGTTCCACAGCCCGTCTCAACAACATACTGAAATGTCACTTTGATAAAGTCATTTTTACGACAGTGATCGTGCGAACGGACAGACAGACAGATTGAACACACGTATAAGTCATAAGCACTTTTCAACTATGTTGTAAATTGTCAAAAACTGCCTGCGTGACCTTCACGAAGATAGTATACCTCCACGCAGCTATTCATAATTTGTATACAACCCCTAGCTAGGTGCTCGGAAGTATTAATATACATGAAAGGAAGAAACTACAACTCTCCACGGATATGACCTCAGCCCCAAAAAATTAGAGCGTGCAGAAGAGAATCTGTTTTTCTTGAGCTTTCCCCATTATTTTCATTCAGATTAATGCAAGGATGATTTCTTCTTCTTCCATCGATTACCATCGGCCTGCGATTGTCATCATTGTCGTAAGGATATAATCGATTCGTCGTGAGGACAGCGATGAATGCGTGAATCGATAGATGGTTATATTGTTTCTTCTGTATAAATCAAATGGTCATTACGTTAGGAAATACTTTAATCCTTCAGTTAATAATACGTTTGAAAGCAATAAACATAATATCGTCTGATGCGATCTTTTTCATTGACCGTATTGGCAATACGGGTTAGGATTATTTTAATTGTTTAGAGATGTATTTTATTTCATTGCAATTGGAACAGGCGACTTATTATTTAGATGTTTCAATTCGAGTTTGTCCAACTTCAGATACAGTAGTTTCTCGACAGTTGACTTTAACACGAATATAAATCATACATAAATCCAATTTATATGCTTTATCACATACTGAGAAATAATATCTTTCGAAGTTTTGAATATTGTAACTCAATGTCGAGTGAAATATTTATTGAGTTGAATAATACCATTTACAATGTTTTTCATAATAGATATAAATTCCATTCTTGATATTTCACGTGATTCATTTATCTAAATTTATGTAGCTTTAGTAATTACTTTTCTTATACTAGAAAATGATGTAAATCCATATTTTTAGAACTAATTTTGACAAAAATTGAAGTTTTAGAAGTCCTTAAAGAGAGTTTTAGAGTTTAAAAGCTATAAAAAATTTAAGAATTTATGAATTTATTTGATTTCTTTGCCCTAACAAGACTGCAAATAGTAAACAATTTAAATATCATAGTGCTCTAACTGCGTATAGGTTGCTGACACTGTCTTTAACTGTGGTTTATTTATACGCTTTTAACATTAGTTAACTGTAGTTAATTTTTACGCTAACAGTAACTTATTTTTACATTAACTATAGTTTGACTGTAGCTTATTTTTATTCTATGTATTCCTCTTATAAATTACTAGCCATTTTTGTCCACGCTTCATGCTTTCGAAATACTCAGTGGTCCATAAATATGACATATATACACTAAATAAAAGTGCTTGATCACTTTTCTGAATATGAAAACTTTTTCAGATGGAAGCATAAAAGTGGTGCACATTTTATTCGTATAATTCTGTCAACATGTTAAATGGGATTATATATTGAATTTTATTTTTGAGCGCGACAAAAGGATAAAATTGTTTAATATTTCCGATCAGGAATACAGATTTTAAGCGTTTAGAATTTATTAACGGTGGTCGGGGCTAAATGTTCCCTCTCTCTTTATTGGATTCAAAGTTATCACACTTCTGCTACAAAAATTCTAAAATTCAATTAAATGAGTCTGTCGTGTTTTCATATCAGATTTTTATTTCAGCTTCAAAAGCCGAATGTCATGTTAAATCTAGTCTCGTATCTCTTATCGTATCCTACGTTTCAATTTGAGTGTTTAGAACTTATGCATGTATCCATGACGACGAAGAATTTAAAAAATACAGGGTGATTGAAAAATGATGGGCCAAACTTGACGAGGTGGTAGTACACACAAAACCAAGCATTTTTCGTCATAGTTTACCGAGTCGAAAATGAAACGTAAAGGCATTACAGAGCTCTTACTCTTTGGGAAGCTCCGCTCCGCAATTTTAAGTGTTATACTGGTTGTTATTTTCTGGTTGAAGAAGAAAACCACGTATGAAAATTTCATCTGCGGAAGAAGAACCTTTATGCAAATTTTCGTAATTTGGCGAGAAGTAAGGAACTATATATGGACATCACTTTTTCCGGCCGATGGATTGGGGGAGGTGGTCCCATAGTTTGGTCCCCACAATCGCACAGTCTGTCGTGTCTTGACTTCTTTTTGTGATTATATCTTAAGAGTTTCGTCTATGACACTTCCCTTGAATCTGAAGAGGAACTCGTCTCCAGAATTTCGGTTGCTGTTGCTGAAATGTGCGACATATCAGGTCTATTCGAGAGAGTTCGCCAATCCCTCCATCGCCGCTATGAGACGCACTCAGGTAGGGGGTCGCTCTTTTGAGTCATTGCTGTAATTATTGTTTATTAAATGTCATTTTATAACTTCATTATAAAGTGACATTTAATAAACAATACTTCTTAATATTTTATAACTTCATTTTATAAGTCATTCTTATGTTTTCGCCCCACCTCATCGGTTTCACAATAAAGCGCCTACTGGCGGCTTTACGTTTCATTTCCGACACGGTAAACTATGACGAAAAATGCTTGGTTTGGTGTGGAAGACCCAGACCACACGACTGACCCGGGGGCTTACAGTAACTGCTTGTGTGACCGGGCTTGGTTTGGTGTGTACTACCACCTCGTAAACTTTGGCAAATCTTTTTTTTTTAATCACCCTGTATATTTTGGGCAAGGTTAATTTGAATACACTGTGAAAACTATGAATCCGGCTGTTGACTGCATTGACTATATGGGTCATTTTTCCTAAACGGGTTTTTTCATCTTTTCTGTTACACTATTATCTTTCAACCTGTTTTCTGCATTATATTTTAACATGGGTGGTTTAAACTAAAAAAAACAAAAACAAAACAAAAACACAGCAGTGACCATTTTGGGGAATTTAAATGGAAAATGCAAATTTTTATTTTCAAGAGAAGTAAATATAGAATGACAGGGGAATGACATTTAATATAGGCAACTGCTTTGTTAGCATGTATATATATAGAGAGAGGGTGTCCCAGAAACATTGACCTCGGCTTTTATTTCTTAAATATTGATTTTAGATATATATAATAAATTACAAAGTTGCGTAAAAAAAGTTACAGAATTTTATAAAATCGATAAAAATTTTCAGGGGATTAAATTTGAAGAAATACAAAATTTAAATTTTTATACGGCCCCGTACAAAAACATTTCCAATGAGTAAAATGTGCCCCATACACTAATAAGGTGATGTACAAAATTTCAGCATTTTATCATAAAAAGTCCCAGAGATATGTTTAAACAAAGTGGGTGAGGGATTCATCACATATTAAAATGTAAATGTTTACAGCAAGAGTGCAAATGACGCAACCCAGAAATGCATAATAGGCAAATAATATCTGCCTCTTATCTCTAGATTTATTTACAATTTTTCAAAATTATGCCTCCTGAAAAATACCTTAAAATTTTACATGATTAATTACAGAATAAAACTTGGAAATGGCACAATCAAAATGAACATTAAAAGAGCTTAGAAATGTATGCATATGCAAATATCTGCCTCTGATCGGTGCGTCACACAATCGCAACAGTCGCATCGTAACATGAGAAAGTTGTTTTTGCTCTGCCATTGATCAATCGCCTCGTCTGAATTGCAGAAGTCTGAGCGACCCTCGAGTATTTCACATTTTTGCTACATTTTGAGAGTGTTGCCTGTATCGACAGTATGTCGCAATACAGCAACGAAGAACTTTTTGACATGCTTATGCTGTACAATTTATGCAATCACAATGCTAACGAAACTGCACGGGAATATCAACGTACTTTTCCCAATTCTCGACATCCTTCTGGGAGATTTATATCCCGATGGGTGCAACGAGTGCGTGGAAGAGGAAGCGTACATCGTGTAGGTGGACTAGGTACAGAATGATAGCTAGTACATAGTCAAACTCTTGAAATGGTGACTATGCACTTTAGTAGAGAAGAATAATACTTTAATTATATTATGTTGTCATCTATGTACAGAATGAGGTGTTAAAATCTGAGGTGAATGACAAAAAAGCTAGGGGATAGTTGTAAAAAATTAATTTAAAATATTGCTCTAATGCATAGCGGATTTTTTATTGCTGTTCTTATTTTAAATTATTTAATTAATATAAAGCATTAAATTAAAAGAGAACTAGAAAATGAAGGCTTGCAAATGAAGTTGTGATTTTATTTTTTGGCTGTTGGGACACACAGGGAAACGACATTTAATAAAAAAACTACATTTTAAAATATTAAACATATAAATTGTTTTAGTTAATGGGTGACACATATGAACTACAATGTAGTAAAACTGATCAGTGTCCAAAATCCTTTCCAAGTCATGCAAACTTTTATTACCCTTTTGCTTACTGGTAGGGAAGCTTACGGGTCCATCCTAAACGAAAAACCTCTAAAAGAGACAGGTATTTGGCATACCCTATCCCAAACAGTTCGACACCCCTTTGCAGGCATTTGCGTCCATGGATGGCGTGAACGTCATGGCGTCCATTGATGCTAATGCCTGCAAAGGGGGATCGAACTGTTTGGGATAGGTTATGTCAAATACTTGTCTTTTTGAGAGGTTCTTCATTTGAGATTGACGCTGTCCCACCTGTTATGCGTACGTGAACTAACTAAATAGTTTTTATAGTCAGAGAAATCATTTTGAATATCTAGTTAGAGTCCCGATTATCCGAGATAATAGTGACCGAGAGCAGATCGAATTCGGTCAAACTCGGGTATCACAGAGAAATCTTCATATACTGCATTGTGCAATTGAATCCTACATTTCCTTCCCCTCTAAGTACTCCTGTATTCCTGACATTAAGGAAATATGCACTGTAAGAGAAAATATATACAATTGATACATATGCAATTATGTGTTTATTTGTTTAGTACATCCTGTACATACTTTTAGTCTCAGTCTCATCCGACTGTTTGATGTATTGCAATGCAGTCTTAATCGCATTTATAGCTTCCGTATACAAAATTCTGAAGCCTTCTTTTGAATCATCCTCCTCTTCACTCTCTTGTTTCCCCCCCCCCCTCCCTCTCTTTCAATTTATAATTATGTCATAGGCGAAAATGGACGTAAAATTGTACATTATGTCATTTCAAATAATGATCCGTGTTATCTGTGCCGCCATTAACTTCAATTTACCGAACTGCAAAAGAAAGAAAGAGATTACGAATTCGAGTCTGTAGGGAAAGTCACACGCTGCCCACATCCAATTTCCTTTGCTTTCAAAGCAGTATAGTGGCTACGTCACGAAAACTATCCACTATCAACATCCAATAGCGCTTATTTGCATAATTATGAATAAAAGTTAAATTCAAGTCTTTAGAACGTGCAGCCTTCATTTGAAACACTTACGCTACCAAATTCTTTTAACTTTACACAATAGAACCAGTTAGGGATAATTGCCGTCATTCCCTGTCCCCCATTATAATTGAGTTGCGAGTCATTTACCTTGGTGGATTTCATAAGGAGGGCACGGCGCCTCGTTTTAACCCTTCTTGGATCGCTTTCCATGAAATGAGCGCCAAAATGCCAACCGTGTGTCAGATGTCCATTCTTTCTACAAAGTGTTTATGGCCACCTGGCATAGTAGCATTTCTAACACTTTACAGCATAGTTGAAAAGTGTTTAAGACGAAAATTTTAGGAAATATTCAAATTATCCCATAAAATATATAAAAAAGATTTCAGCAAAATAGGTTAGTTTTTACTTTCCTTATATACATAATGTATAAGGAAAGTATTGTGACGGGGTCGAAAATTCGAATTCGAGTTTTCGACGGGACAGCACGTTTCAAGCATCCCTGATCACAAATCAAACATTTTTGAAGTGATGTCTGTGTGTGTGTGTGTGTGTGACGACTAATTGTCGAAAATTCAATATCTTGGAAAGAATATTAGTATCAACTATAAGAAAAACCTATTTTTTTACTGTAAAAATAGTAAATTCATTACATTATATAAGGAAAGTCATGTGTTGCCCACATCAGATTTTTTAAATAAAAATTAAAATAAGAATGACACCCATATAATATGAAGAGATCACGTGAACCACTTCAAAATAAAATGGGGTATCCATCTTGTTTTCCCAGAGTAAAAATCGTGATTTTTAAAGTTCTTTTAAATGTATATTGAGTGTTGTGTCTGCCCCGAAACCGCTTTGTTTTTGCGTGTTTTCTATGTATCTATAGTCTGCGTCAAAGCAATTACAATATTTTTTAGTTTAAATGATCATCCAAATTTGATGAATTCTACAACGAAATCTGATTTCAATGGATGTAGAATGTAAACAAGTGATTGTAAAATGAGTTGCATAAGAATTCCTGAATTTTTTTCACACAAAATGATTTAACTCTGGAGTTTGAAATAAAAGTGTATGAATTAAATATTCAGTGATTTTACATAGTGAGCCTGGCGATTTATATTTCGATGACATCATTTGAATAAAATTCATTTTTTTCGATGACTTTTCAAGTTTTCAAGTAAAATAAATGATTGTAGTTCTGTGATCATTAAAAAAATATCACTGTTGAATGTATCGCATTTTAGAGGTGCGATACATTCAGCGGATTGCATTTCAGTTGGAAAGTGTTTCATAATCAGTGCTTTATGCATGATTGATCTTTCTTGCTTTCTTTTCCCCCTGGATATCAAAGCCTTTGTTATCAAGAAATGAAAATAAGCCTCATTTAATTCCTTCCGAGTTTATTTCCTTTTTCATGAAAACCCCATTAATAGGGAAAATTCGATTATACGACGCTTGTTTATAATCTCTGAGGTCGTGATGAAATGCCATTATTTTTCAAATGTGAAATATATGCCTGAATATATATGACCACACAAATCGATTTGTAAAAGCACACGGAAGAAATGGATACACGCATGCACCTAAACTCATTTCTTTCTACAGACACATTTTCAATTTTCTATTTTGTAATCCTTCGAATGAATCCCAGTTAATTTAATTTTCCTACAATGCACAGTCTTTTTTTTAAGTTTAGCACTTGACGGTTGTTATTAGACAGCCGAAGTGCAAAACACGTTTCTCAGGCACACCACAGGAAGGAACAACACACTACGTCTTTACGCCACTCAATTTAGACCGGTACCCAGTGGGGGTGACAACTACCGGGACCATACGGGGCCGGCGGGATTTCTTCTTGTTATCGGGCCTAGATGCAGGATTCGTGACGTCACAACTTACATCCCATCCACGGTGTTTACACTTTGTTCCAGTTCTTAATCAGCGTCGATTATGGAGTCGGTATTTGAGAGTGATAGAAGCTGGTTGAAGTAAAAATGATTTAATTGAATAAATATAACGAAAACAAATTATATATATAAAGAAGGAATATAAATAAGATTGTAAAGTAAAAAAATACTGAATATTTCCATAGTTACGAGTTTTTTTTTCTTCTTCTAAAAGATTCAATGCCAGGTTTTAACCTTTTGAATTTTATTTTTTCATAAAATTCATTTACTTGAGAAATCTGGCTTTTGTTCTTAAATAACCTAATGCACAGAAACACATTATGACCTCTTATATATATATAATAATGCTTTTGGGCAGAGTTAATTAAATTTCTAATTACATAGTTCTCCTAAAACATTTTTGTAATAAGGTCTTTCTAAAGTTTTAACTGTCAGATTTACATAACATATATCCTAATATACATACATATTTAATAATAATATTTAATAATTAATATACTATTAATAATTATTTAATACTATTAATTAATATAATATTAATACTTATTTAATAGTAATATACATACATACTTAATAATATATATATATATATACTTAACAATAATACATACTTAATAGTAATATACATACATACTTAATAATAATATGCATACTTAATAATAATATGCATACATAATAATAGTATGCATACATACTTAATAATAATATACATACATAATAATACAGACATTAGATTTATATTTTAAGCGTCAATAAGTGATCACGCCCATTATGAACGACTATTTCGGAAGTTACATTTGTAATTGACAACAGGGTTGTGATATAAACATATTTATTTTTTGTTATTGTGCACTTTCAGATTAAATTGAAATCCCTGTTTTGGTAAAATGAAATGTAGAGATTAGCGTGAATGACAGGAAAAGACAGTAGTCTCAAATAGTAATAATTTAAAAAAAACTAAAAAATCGCTTTCGGGTGATACGCTTTTTTACAACAGAAATAATTTAATAAATTTGAATAAATCGGTTAAATATCAAATATAATACTGTATTACAATGACAAACTATTTTGCCAAACTTATTTTAATAGCTTAAATCTTACCTGTTTTTTTTTTCAACGAAAATAATTTTAGACGTTACTTACTGACAGACCATTTTCACCTGTGATGTGAAGTTTTGAAATTCTACTTTTAACACTTTAAGGTTGCTGAGTGTTGACATCTGCATTTTAATGAAACAATAATAAGCTAAATAATCCACGAAAAGTTTTCGGAGCCAATATGAATTTCAGTTTTTCCAAAAAAAAATTATGAAATTCAGATTTTTTTTTTTGTAATTACAAAAATGCATGCAAAAAAAAAAAAAAAAAATGATTTGTGTATTTCACATTTTTATATTTAATACACATGTGCATAAAATAAATAAAACCATTGGGTTCCAGTCTCTTTGGAGGTCAGATGATTGAAAGAATAAAGTTACATTATTCATTAATTGATAGTACTGTAGCAATAACATTCTCAATTTTAATCTTGCCTTTTGCTACGACAATATGACAATTGCCCATAGACCATTTACAAATTGCAGATCAATGATTCCTTTTTGACTCACTAATAAAAAATCAAAACACGTACACAAAAAGAACAAGATAACGTAAAAATTTTATTTACATGAAATTTTCTGCACATTTACTTTTTTAATTACTTACACCAAAAAATTTGAGGGTGTATAATCCATGAATTTTGGGGGAGGGGGGTACCAAAAATTTTAGGGGGTGCAACAACAATCCGCAAAAATGTCTAACTCTACACTTTACATATATAAATCGAACAATTGTTTATATTGACAACAACAAACCTTACTAAGAAAAATTTCAATATGCTAATGCATAAATAAAAAAACATGTATTTGCATTCTACTTATTCCATTAAGGTATGTTTATTTATACCCGATTTCCAGCAGCTTCTTACGTAGCAAAAATACTCGTTCAACGGACGAATTTGACGTTGGATTTGAAAAAATTACGCTACCTAAAATTTTGACATCCATGAATCTAGTTCTAGATCACTTTTAATCATGTTCTAGATTTTAAAAATACACTTAAAAGAAAACCCCTTTCGGTGATACGTTCGTTAGACCTATACAGCATGTGCATCACTTTAAGTATCTTGAATAAAGTGGACAAATTGATTACATTTTCCCTTAAATATTAGAAATTAACAACACCATACATTATTATTATTACCTAGATAATAAAAATATTAACGATATAGCTTACTTATTAGGATACATCTGTATCTTCGTCAATATTTACACCATCATACTTTCAAACACATGCTGTAAGTTGCAAATTGTGGGATGTACTTTATGACGTCACGAGCTACAGCAGCGCCGCAGGCATAGGCCCGATAAGGAGCAGAACTAATCCCGCCGGCCCCGGACCATACCCTCTTTATTCTAGTCCGCCTCTCGGAAGGATTTTCAGACCTACGAATTACCGTGCTCATACTTCATAGGCACGGGGATAGTTTTGAATGGCGTTTAGGATCAAACTCGGGATCTCGAACTTGCCTGAATGACTGAGCTATCCCGGCCTGCATTGCATACGTAATATAAGGGAATAGTCTGTCTTTCTCTATCTCCCTTCATCCCCCCCCCCCTAAAGAAATAAATAATGTTTACGAAATATTTAAAATAATAATAACTTGGGCATGAAATCTGATAAAGATACATAGGTTTTTATCATTCTGATAATGATTGCGTTACAATTGGAACGAAATAGAACATAACTGCATAGGAAAGTCGAGAGCAGACATTTTTATATATTTCTGAAAAAAAAAAAAAAACTTTTGTCCCCCTCATAAGATAACACTTATATTTCAGAGCAGAAAGGCGAAGTGCAATATTTACATTTCAAGTGTAGTTTGACTGTATTCCAACCTTAACCAATCCTTTATGTAAATTGCAATTCGCACATTTCTCTGGTCATGGTTTTTCCTATTTATTAACGGTACCTTAACAAATATTGAAGTTGAAGGCCACGTACGGCCATGCAGTGCAATCAATTTGAAAGAAAAAATCTGATATGAGCAGCACATGACTTTCCCTGCAAGCTCAAATTATTTTTTTCTTTATTTCTTTAATAATTCATTGAATTGAGTTTAATTGCACAAAATAACACTAAATTTGCATTTTTAATTCAATTTCTATTTTTATTTGGCAATTGAACTTTTTTCCAAAGACCGCGTAGCAAAAATGCGAAAAACCTCAAATATATCGAGAGCGGTTAGTCCTAGAGTAATGGAGTTTGCCTTATTCTCTTTCAAAAATTACGTATAAAACAAGCATTTAATGGATACATTTGAGCATATGTAGTCTTTTTTTTAGATTTTGTCGATTTTTGCACGCCATGTAGTAAAAAAAGGCAGGTTGTTCTTTTCCGAATCGTACAAAAATCTAATCAGCACCAAAGTATCCTACAAGTAACTTATCTACCCAATTTTGTGAAATTGGGTCAATTAGTATTTCAGCTAGAGTGGATACATGAGATTTTTGCGGACCATTTCGCAAAAAAAAGGCGGGTTCTTTTTTCCGAATCATACCAAAAACTAATTAGCACCAGAGTCATATCCAAGTGACTTACCTACCCAATTTTATGAAATTCGATCTATTAGTTTTTGAGTTAGAGTGGATACATATATTGCACAGACAGACACAGAGACAGACAAACAGACACACACACACACACACACACATACGTCACGCTAAAAATAGTGTTTTCGTATTCTAGAGGTCCCAAAATGTGTAGATCCGTCGAAAACTCGAGTTCAAATAGTCTCGAGTAAATCCAAATAATATAAATATATGTTTAAATGGCTATATTAATTTTCCAAATAAATATTTAAAATAATTAAAAATTTTATAGTAAAAAAGTTATATGAATTTGTATAATAGGATAACATGAATATGTAAAAGAATATGTAGGAATATGTACATTTATCAATATGTAAAATTTTTTTAGAAATTAAAACATAAAAAAATTGTGTTGTTGTTGTTGTTGAAACCCAGACCGTCCGACCTACCAGAAAGGTATATAAAAATTGTGTGTACAACAACGTATAATAACGTTGTACATTATCTTACACACAATGGTAAATTAAACGCAATATTATTTTAAAAATAATTTACAATAAGTTATATACATAAGAAAAACTATTAGATTTTTGTCTACGTGTATTTTGTCTTACCTACTCAGACCGACTGACCTACCCTAAAGTGCAAGGTTGTTTGAGTGACCAGGACAGTGACACCCAATTTAGACAGGAAATCAATGGGGGTGGCAACCACAGAAACTGTCGGAGGGATTTTCGGACCTACAGATTTAACATGAGTATCTAAGGCGAGTATAGGAACGTTCAGTATCCATACTTTAGTAGACAGAGAGATAGTTTGGGGAAGCGTCAGCAGTTGAACCGAATCTACTGTGTGCGATCTTTCCATCTTAACCACTGGGCTATCTTGGCCCTGTAAATATATCGTTATAACTCAAACCGACTGACCTACTCGAAAGTGTAAGGTAACTGCTTGGACGGCAGGGAAAGTACCAACACATTTAGAACGGAAACTAGTACACATGACATCCATAGGGACCGTATCCTTCTTCTCCTACCACTAGCCTCTCGGAGGGACTTTCTAACCCACAGATTTAACGTGCCTGTACTCCGCATAGACACTAGGATAGTTTGAGCAACTTCAGGAACCTGTTTGTTAGTCTGCTTGTCTGGCTTAACGTCAAAGATGGCGCCATTTGCGACAAAGTTGGCGCAATATCGTTTGTGACTTTTACGAAATGTCAACAAGTTGGCGATAATTCAATATCTTAAATATTGTAAATTTTTGAATCGGTAGGGACATCTCCAGAACCGTCAGTGAAAATCCTTAATGAGTCACTTTTAATACAATTTTCGTTCTCATTTAGTAACTAGAATTACTTTCAAAGGTGGCGTGGCAAAAATGCGAGAAAACAAAAATATTTCGAGAACGGCTAGTCCTGGTGTAATGGGGTTGATCTTATTCTTTTATCTTTAAAATTAAGTATAAAACAAGTATTTAATTGATATATTTCACCATACGTAGTATTTTATTTTAGATTTTGATTATTTTTGCGGACCTTTTCGCAAAAAAAGGCAGGTTAATTTTTTTCGAATCGTACCCAAAATTAATCAGCACCAGGGTCACCTACGAGTTATTTACCGTCCAAATTTTATAAAAGTTGATCCATTAGTTTTTGAATTAGAGTAGATGCATACATTGCACAGACAGACACATAGACAGGCAGACAGACGTCACGCTAAAAATAGTTTTTCGTATTCTAGAGGTCCCAAAACGTGTCGATACGTCAAAAAATTGAGTTGCGATTTTCGGTATGACTCCAATACTTTTCCTACATATTACCATATATTGCAAGGAAAGTAAAAATATTAAAATATGACTATGCTGGGGGGGGAGGGAAATGAATCGAATTTGATATAATACTTTAAGAAGAAATCCACGAAATTATAATACACATATCTGTATTAAGGGATTACAGATTTGTCGCTTCCTAATCTAGAAAGAGTGGGCAAATATTCTACTGATGTAGTTGAGAAGGGAAGCTGAACAAACCACAAATACAAATAATATATTCGTTTGTTTATACTCTTGTGCTGTAGCCTATCGTTATGTATATTTATAATTCATTGTTTTATATTCATTAAGCAGTTAAGATCTGACGGTTTAAGTGCAGGGGAAACAATACTTGTCAGTTTCGCTCTTTGTTTGGACGACGGTACACTTTTTAAGAAGGATTTTTTTCTTGTTTTCGGATGGTTTTTCTTTTTCAACAGCTTTAAATATTTGTAAATGCGTAATTATATTATCAATAATGGGAACTTTCCCGACAAATTTAAATTCATGTTTTTCGATATTACTCTATATTTATGGCAGTTTCATAGAATAACAGAAAATCTAATGTAGGCAGCATGTGACTTTCCCTGCATAATGCAATGACTTTATTACTTTCCCTGCAATACATGGTAATATATAGGGGAAGTATTGGAATCATACCAAAAATCACAACTCGAGTTTTCGACGGATGTACACGTTTTGGGACCTCTAGAACGCAAAAACTATTTTTAGAGTGACGTCTGTGGGTGTGTCTATGTGTCTGTCTGTGCAATGTATGCATCCACTCTAACTCAAAAACTAATGGTCCCAATTTCATAAAATTTCGTAGGTAAATTTTTTGTGGACGGCCTTGATGCTGATTAGCTTTGGGTACTATTCGGGATAAAAGAACCCGCCTTTCATTGCGAAATGGCCCTCAAAAATGACCCTTATCCACTCTAGCTGAAAAAATAATAGATCAAATTTTACAAAATTTGGTGCATGAGTCACTTGTGAGTGACCCTGGTGTTCTTTAACTTTTGGTACGATTCGAAAAAAAAATAATCTGCATTCTTTTGTGAAATAGTTTCGAATCATCATAATCTAAAATAAAAAACTGCGTATGCTCAGATATAGCAATTAAATGCTTGTTTTATGCGTAATTCTTAACGATAAAAAGAATAAGCTTAACCCCACTACATTCGGACTAGCCGTTCTTGAGATATTGTTTTTCCGCATTTTCGCTACTCCGCCTTTGAAAACAAGTCCAGTTACCAAATGAGACCGAGAATTGAATTAAAAATTTAAATAATCATAGGTTTTGTTTTGCGCCATTAGACTCAATTTAATGAATTATTGAAGAAATAAAGAGAACGTGAATATGAGTCTGCAAGGAAAGTTATGTTCTGCCCACATCACATTTTTTTTTTACTTCCCCTGCAATGTATAGGTGAGGTATTGGAATCGTGTTGAAAATCACAACTCGAGCTTTCGACGGATCGACACGTTTTGGGGCCCGCAGAACACGAAAAATTATTTTTAAGGTGACACCTGTGTGTGTGTGTGTGTGTGTGTGTCTGTCTGTGCAATGTATGTATCTTCTCTAAATCATAAACTAATTCATCTAATTTCATAAAATTTAGTTGGTAAATCACTTGTGGGTGACCCGGGTGCTGATTAGGTTTTGGTACGATTCGAGAACAAAGAACATGCCATTTTTAGCAAATGGGTTCGCAAAAATCGTCAAAATCTAAAATAAAAGACTGGGTTGGCTCAAATACATCCATTAAATGCTTGTTTTATACATAATTTTTAACACCGAAAAGAATAAGACCAACCCCATTACTCGAGAACTAGCCGGTCTCGAGATATTTTAGTTTTTTATATTTTTGCTGCGTCGCATTTTTAAATGCATCCCGTTACCCAATGAAAGCGAAAATTGAATTAAAAGGGGCAAATTAAGTATCATTTCAAATAATAATGAGTGTTATTTTGTGCCATTAAACTCAATTTAACGAATTATTGAAGAACTAAAGAAATCCAAAAGAATAATCGACCCACCCGAAGGTATACAGCAGATAAGAGTCCCTTAGACGGCGATGATACGACTTGGTCCCCACGACCAGCGCCCCCAAGAGCACGACAGGGCTCCCAGACGGACCCCCAGCAACCAAAGCAGACTGACAAGAAACAGCGCGGAAAACACGCACACACACACGACGCGAACCAACAACTGATCTGTTGAGACTCATCCTCTCCTACCCACTTTATTAGGATAAAATAATTCAACTGATCCACTTGGTTAGGAAATCAAAACAGAACATACACATATGGGAAATATATCCCCAAGAACAGCATGCACAGTAGTCAACAAGTTTCAAGCCACTAAACCTCACAGGTAAAAACACTGTCACAGCAGCACAAGCATGAAGGAAATGGATCATTTAAAGCAGATCACAATAAAAGTTCATTTAAAAGAGCAGTTCAAATAAAAGTTCAAAACAATTCAAATTAAAGAAAAATCCACTTCAAAACTAAGGTTTCTCATAGTTGACTTTGGTAGATGCAAAGAATAACTCTTTAAATATTGAATTCACGATCTGTACATCTATGGTCCGTTTTATACATCGTTTTAAATTTAGCATTGTGCCTAGTGCAATCCATCCACACATTTTCCCCTTCACATTCCACCGCCTTGTGACCCTTTTCATCACAGTTGGTACAAACTTCATCATTTGGACAAAACTTACTAATGTGGCCATAGAGTCCGCATTTGTAACAAACATTAGCTCTAAGAAACTCTTTATAATCCACTCTGGTCCATCCCACATTTACCTTACCTCGATTGATCAACACACCAAAGGTCACTGGATCTAAAGACATCACCTAATTTTGCCTTTCTTTCCTCTGAAATGACATCTAACAGTAAATTCCGTAATATTATCCATTCCTTGATTATGAGAAATAATTTTCTCTTTTAAGTTTTCCTCTGTAATGTTATCTTCAACATTATACAATATCATTATACAATATATTTTTGGGATTTCCAACTTGAAGACATTTTAACACATATTGGTCCGTAAACTCTTTAATGAGTCGATCAATATCTTCTTCCTTGCCTGTTTCAACTATAATTCCTCCTTTAGCTATCTTTATAACGCCCCTTGGCCTGATATTAAGTTTTTAAGGATTAACCAGGCTTAGAACATCAGACTTGGGTTTTGTTTGAACTCTGCTGTACAGATGGATGAATTGCATACGTAGTCCGTTTCTTACTCTTGTATCTGCTTCTGTTTTTCCCTTTCTCCACCCTTTGTGCGTAGGAAACATCTTTTTCTGCTCCATTTAATTGTCGCATCTGGACCGCAATTAATGTTTGCTGCTCAATCATAATAGCAATTTATATATACTAATTGCCAAGTGTCCGTCTGTCACGCTTTTTCAGGCACTTCCCGAATAGATAGAGACCTGCAATTTGGTACACGGCTCGGAAGTTCGATGGAACCCCCTGGAAAAATCGAATTTTTCGAAAACGTTCTCTTGAGGGGGTGCTCCACTCCAAAACGTTCGAAAGTGAAATGCATGCTTTGCGATAAGATAGACACTTCAAATATGGTGTACGGGTAAATCATTCGAAAGGGAGAAAGTATGTAATTTCTGATTTCCAATATTTTCAACTTAAGGGGTGCCTCACACCAAAATATTTGATTTACCGAATAAATGAGAAACGGCTCCTTTAAAATTTAATAGAGGCTTGGAATTTGGTATATGGGCTAATCATTTGACGAAAACACCTAAGACTAATATAGTTTTTTAAAAATATTCGTTTAGGGGAGTGCTCTAGAGAAAAACGTTCGAAAGGTGAAATAACTAAAAACCATGCTTCAGGATAGGATAGAGACTTCAAATTTGTTATACGGGTAGATAGTTCGAAAGAAAGAGTATGTGCAATTTCAGTTTTCCGATATTTTCCACTTTAGGAGTACCGCAAAATCAAGCGTTCGATTTTCCGAATAAATGAGAAACGCCTCCTTTAAAAATGTAATATAGGCTTGATATTTGGTATATGGGGAAATCATCTAATAAAAAACAAAAGAATTGAGTTTTTCAAAATTGTTTATTTAAGGGGGTGGCTACTCCACACGAAAACTTTGGAAAAGTAAAATGATAGCAAACATATGCTTCACAATGAAATAGAAACTTGAAATTTGGTACATAGGTAGATAGTTCAACAGAAAGAAAGTGTGCAATAGAAAATTTCGTAATTTTGAGGGGTATTTCGTTGTAATTTTGAGGGGTTTAGCCCACCAAAACGTTCGAAAAGTAAAATGATAGAAAGACATGCTTTGCGATGAGATAGATACTTCCAACTTGGTGTATGGTTGATATCGTTCGAAAGGAAGAAAGTTTGCAATTTCAGATTTCCAATATTTGCTACTTTAGGGGGTGTCACACATTAAAATTTTCGATTTGCTTAATAAATGAGAAACGCCTAATTTAAAATTTGATAGAGTCTTTAAATTTGGTATATAGGCTAATCATTTGATAAAAAACCCAAGACGAATAGAGTTTTTCATAAATTTTCATTTAAGAGGGTGCTCCACATGAAAACGTTCGAAAGATGAAATTATAAAATTACATGCTTTAGTATGAGATAGAGACTTCAAATTTGGTGTGCAGGTAGATAGTTTGAAAGGAGGTAAGTAAACAATTTCAGTTTTCTAATATTTTCTTCTTTAAGGGTTCCGCACACCAAAGTTCTCGATTTTAAGAATAAATGTGAAACGTAAATTGTTCAAAAAGTTATGTTATTCAGGGGTTGCTTATTGTGAGACCGTTGAACTTCACGGATATTCGGCTAGTATGATTATAATAGCACATGCTCAATCATAATAGCAATTATCAACAATAAAACCAACTCGTTTCTCATTCTCGTTAGGACAGGAACTGAAACTTTTATTTTTCCTAATTCAGCCACTAAATTGTTATGACAGGATACAAATCTTGTCATGGGCTCAATATTGGTCCTCGAATCCACCTTTAGAGTAGAAACAAAATCTTCCTTGTCCCCCATATTCGCTTTATCCTACTGATGGAAAAGGTCGATAAGATTGGTCAAGAGCAGTGAGAGTGCTTCCTTTAAACTCAGTCTTTGTCGGCTTTCGACCCCTAATCACTTAGGGGAGCCTCCCCCCTTCCACTCCTTCAAAGCGCTGACCTGGATCTGGCTAGTCTTCACTTGTACACCCTTGGCAGCAGTAGCTTCTTAATATAACGAAAACGCTTTACTTTAAAACTCTATGATAAATTAGGTAAACAAACGATTAAGATGCAATAAATATAACTTGATATATCTTCACTGGTCCACCGGGGAGAGCAAGAAATAAAGGAAAACGAATTTTAGTCTATCAGGCATGTGCTTCCTCATCAGATTTTTACGGCACAAATGATGATGCAGAAGGACCACGACGCAATGTTTTTGGCATTGATTTAGCGCCAAGCCCATTGAAATGGGGCGCTTTTGGCAATTTCTGAGTCCAAACAGAGCCCGTGGTTAAGGCACGGGGATTGCACTCAGAGGATCCGAGTTCGATTCCTGGCCCTGCCCAAACTATCCCCTTGTTGATGTGGAGTACTGACACGTTAAATACGTGGGGTAGAAATATCTTTCGAGAGGTTAGTAGTAGGGAAAGGAATATACGGTTCATGTATCTCTCACTGGGTTCCAGTCTAAATTGAGTGGCACTGTTCCGGCCATTCAAACAGATACCTTACACTTTCGGGTAGGTCAGGCTGTCTGGGTCGAAAGAAAGGAAGAAAAACTTTATTAAATATTATTAACGTTAACATTTTGCTTACGGGTGGGACAGCGTCCATCTCAGACGAAGAACCTCTCAAAAAGACAGGCATTTAACATACCCTATTACAAACAGTTCGATCCTCCTTTTGCAGACATTGGCGTCCTGAATCCATTATTGAATACTTTATAAAAACATTTAGCCTAAAATGAATGGGCATCCTTGTTTTGAAGCTATTTCAAGTTGTTATAAAGAAGCCTGCTGGTCGTATTGGTGAACCGACGCTTTACTGTTGAGAGACTGAGACAGAATCGCAACTTCTTGTTGTCAAAGTGGACTCTGTACTGTCCGCACTCTAATAACAGATTGATGTGCAACTGATTATCTGACTAACCACCTTCTGCTACTTTTACATTAGATTAGCCTCCTGCTGCTATTTTTATCCCCCGGGTTAGCTTTTTGTGTGTTCTTTGACCTCCTAATTTGAACTCGGCGCTTAATATACTAGAGTACACTGAATCCATACTAGTAATGGTTGACTATTGACAATCTGACTAACCACCTCTTGCTATTTTTACCTCAGTTTAGCCTCCTGCTACTATTATTTTCCCCCGGGTTAGTATCCTACGGGATCGTTATCCTCTCAATATGAAATGGGCGCTCCATCTTCCAGAGTCCACTGCCATACTGGCGCCATTATAAAGAACCTTGTTGCGCCAAACCCTTGTTGAGCCAAACCGCGGATCTTCGTACTGCCCAGCCGACGCTCTGCCATTCAGCTGCTGGGACAGAATTGCAAACTCTTATTTTCAAACTGAACTTTGCATCTTTCTCAACACATCTGAATTTTTTCTTTACCAAAAGATTTCGTAACCCCCCCCCCCCCCTCCACACACACACACAAAAAAAAATCAAACGTCTTCAATAAAATTTACATAACACTAGTGATTGGTAACAAAATAAAATTCATGGATGTTTATGATACTTAGTGATATGAAAGCTTGTAGGGAACGTTACGTCTTGCTTGCATAAGAATTTTTCTATACGGTGGATAAAAATTCATAATAAAACAGTTTTCGATGATCGATATAAAAATTTCGGCAAGTAATTTGGGCGATTTTATAAGTGATACCACACATGGCTCACAATCAACAAAATTCTGCAAATTCAGGATGTTGTTCATATAACGTTTCGGAAATTTCGTCGTTTGTATCTGGCGCAAACTTAACATATAAGAGAAATAAACACAAGGTTTTATTTTGTAGTGCGAGGGAGTTGGGCAAGTCATACTTCCGGTTCAAAAATCACTGAGCGTCGACACATTTGTTTGGGTTGAACACTCTCACGAAGTTTCGTGATAATCGCAGACAGAACGAACACTTTTCGTGAAGTAAACAAATAAATTGAGAATAAAAAAACGGTTATATGAAATATATTTTTCATCGATAAAAATAAATATAAAAATATCCTGTTCGCATTAACCTTGCCCTCTACGATTTGTGACCCATTTTAATGCTTATGCACCAACATTTAAAATAAAATACAGTACATTCTTGTTAATCCAGCTGTTAATAATCCGACCTCTCAATGTTCACATGGTTATTTATTATTTATAATTATGGTTATTTATTACTTATTCTTAAGGTTACATACAGGTAATTGGTAAACTTAAATTTAATTAAGAACTAAACTAAATTCTTTTAAGCGTGTCCAGTAATCCTGCACTCTCGCTAATCTGGAACTCCCCAACGTAAGGAATGGCCGTATTAGCAAAAGTTTATTGATAGTTTTCGGTCAAATGAACTGATAGTTTTTGATCGAAATCTAAAAACGTTCAAAACCTGCTGTAATAAAACTATAGGAAAATTTCGTGAATACAGCATGCACACCGATATACACCTTCTTTTTTCGGATAAACAATTCCTTCGAAACCAGCCGGTTTCCTCATGTTTGATTTGTATTTTTATTCTGTTTGTTCTAATTGTTATGTCGACGTTTTTAATTATTTTCTACTTACTTTTTTAGTTTGTATTTTTTACATCCTATTTAAACTTTCCATTAGTTTTCATTGTCATTTTATTTAGTCACTATTCAGTTGTTTCTATTTTCCATGTTATCTGCTCTCTTACCGCCCTGTTTACTTTCCATTATGTCTTTATTTTCTGCTTTTTATTCTTTTCCTTCGTGGATTTTACCGTCTATTCGTTGTATCCCACCTCTCGCATTAGTTTTTCTTCTTTCACATTAGTATTACTTACTACTTTCACATTAGTTTTACTTTCACATTAGTGTTTCTTCTTTCACTAGGGAATCCGCCCCATACTCGCTAGGCTCGCTAACCCTCGTAACTGGTTTCGCCAGTCAGCGGTTTAGTCTCCTATACGCTGGCGCTTGATGAGGTCGTTTCACGATCTCGTTTCTGCCACCTATTACGCAGGTTTAATACGCCCTTTGGGTGTCCACCCCTTGTTCTCCGGCACTCACTAGCCTCTGGAGCTCGCTTTGAGAGCTCTTTCAACCCGTCCATCGCACAGGACCATCCTCTTGATTCCAATCGACTCGATCTATTACATCTTTGCCTATACTGAAGAAAAATCTGCAATTCAGAACTGTATAACAAATAGAATGACTCATAAACTACATTAAAATTAAGAATCTAATGTGGGCATCACATGACGTTCCCTGCAGACTAAAATCCATTTCATCTTTATTTCATTAATAATTCATTGAGTTTAATTGCACTAAATAACACGCTTAATTAATTGAAATGACACCAAATTTGCACTTTTACTTCAGCTTCAGTTTTCATTTTTAACACTTTACAACATAGTTGAAAAGTGTTTATGACTTTGTTCATTCTGTCTGTCTGTCTGTCTGTCTGTCTGTCTGTCTGTCTGTCCGTTAGCACGATAACTGCCGTAAAAATGACTTTATCAAAATTAAATTTTAGTATGCTTTTCAGACGGTCTGTGGGACCTATGGGAATATAAATAAATCATATCACCCAATTAGTTTTTTATTGAACCCGGGTTGAAAAAACGAAATATATTGAACCCTACGGGACCTAATTTTTCAAACATTTTTTAAGCACATTTAAAATTCACAAATTGCTTCGAAATTTGTAGGAAACATTCATATTATCTCATAACATATATAAAAAAAGTTTCAGTAAAATATGTTAGGTAGTTTTTTAATTAAAAATTATTTAATATAGGGAGAAAAACGAATTCAATTAAATTCTGACTTTTGCGATATCCCCCAGAAAGAAAAAATAGATACATTATATAATAAATATATTTCCAAGAGTTTAATTATTTTGTATATGAGAGAGACTTCACATTTTAAAATAAATTTGGTAGATAACAATTTTTCAAATTTTTTTTAATTTTATATAACTTTTCATGATATACTTATTTGATGGCGTTTTCAATGCACTTTCCTACGTCCTAGAGAATTAAAACTTGGTACACAGCTTAAATTTGTAGAACATTTTATTCTGCAACAATTTGCTGGATCTTTAAATATAGATCCTACATTTTTTGCGAAATGGCCTGCAAATAATCCCCGTTCAGTTCTATAAATCATTGTTGTAATATTGTTAAAAATTCTGATGTGGACAGCACATGTCTTTCGCTGCAGATTCATATTCACGTTCTTTTTATTTCTTCAATAATAATTTGAGTTTATCTGCACAAAATAATATACATAAGATTATAAATGACATTCTCATGGTTCTCATTTGGTCTCTCATGGTTCTCATTCTCATCTCAAATGGTTCTCATTTGATAGCTGGACTTATTGTCAAAGGTGGCTTAGCGAAACCGCAAAAAAAAAAAACTAAAATATCTCAAGAATGGCTAGTCCTAGAGTAATGGGGTTAGTCTTATTCTTTTTGTTGTCAAAAATCACGTATAAAATAGGAATTTAATTTAACATTTTTTTATATTTAACGATTTTTGCGGGTCATTTCGCAAAAACAGCCCTTTCCTTTTTTCCCGAATCGTACTAGAATAACCTACAAGTGATTTATATACCAAATTTTGTCAAATTTGGTATATAAATCCCTTGTAGGTTATTGAAATATTATACACCAAATTGTGTTAAATTTGGTCCATTAATTTTTAGCTAGAGTGGATAAAGGCAATTTCTGCCGGCCATTTCGCAAAGAAGGCAGATTCTTTTATTACGAATCGTACTATAATCAAATGAACATCAGGGTTTCCTACAAAATATTTACCTACCAAATTTTATTAAATTCGGTCCATTAGTTTTTCAGTTAGAGTGTATGCAATATCCTCACAGGCACACAGATACACCCTTACACACACAGACGTCTTCCTAAAAATAGATTTTCGTGCTCTGGAAGTCCCAAAACGTGTAGATCCATCGAAAATTCGAGTACCGATCTTCGGCACGATTCCAATACTTTGAATACATTCATACGCACACACATATAATATCTGTGTATATGTATTATCTGTGTATCTAAATTCTGTGCCTACGTAATTACAATAGTTGTGATTTTAAATGATCCCTAAACTTTTATTATTTCTTCAACGAAGCCTAATTTTAACTTATGCAGAATGCAAATATCTCAAGCGATTGTAAGGTGAGTTACACAAGAATTGCTGACTTTTTTTCACTCAAAATTATTTAGCTCTGTAGTCTGGATTGCAAGTTATATGAATGAAATATTCATTGATTTTGCATAGAGAATCAGATAATTTATATTTCGGTACAGTTTTAAATATTTAAGTATAATAAATTACTGTAGTACTGTGATAATGTAAAAGATATCACCACTGAATGTATCACATTTTAGAGATTTTTAAATGAAATTGCATTTCAGTTGGAAAGGGTTTCATAATCAATGCTTATGCATGATTGATCTTTCTTGTTAATAATTTACAACAAAGTTGAAAAGTGTTTATGACTATGTTCATTCTGTCTGCCTGTCTGTCCGTTAGCACGATAGCTCCCGTAAAAATGACTTAATCAAAATGAAATTTTAGTATGTTGTTCAGACGGTCTGTAGGACCCATGGAAATATAAATGAATAATATCACCCAATTAGTTTTGGATGGAACCCGGATTGAAAAAAGGAAATACATTCAGCCCTATGGGACCTAATTTTTCAAACATTTTTTAAGCGAAATAAAAATTCACAAATTGCTTCGAAATTTTTAAGAAATATTCAAATTATCAAGTAAAATGTGTGAAAACAATGTCATCAAAATATATTCAGTAGTTCTTTACATAAAAATGAAAATAATAATGATACTCATATAATATGAAGAGATCACGTAACCCACTTCAAAATAAAATAGGGCGTCCATCTTTTTTTCCAAGAGTAGCAATCGTGAGTCACAAATTGCTTCAAAAATTTTAGGTAATATTCAAATTGTTCCATAAAATATATAAAAAAGAATCAACGAAATATATTCAGTAGTTTTTTAAATAAAAATTATGATTAAAATAATGATTACACCTCTTATATGAAGCGATCACGTGACCATGATATAAAAAGATCACGTGACTCACTTCAAAATGATATATGGCATCCATCTTGTCTCAAAATCGTGATTTTTAAAGTTCTTTTTAATTCATATTGAGTGTTGTATCCGTCCTAAAACCGCTTTGTTTTTGCTTAAATTCTGTGCATCTACATACTGAAGCAACACAATTACAATATATTTGAGTTTAAATGATCATCCAGCTTTGATTATTTCTACAACGAAGCCTAATTTTCCCTTATGGAGGATATAAACACCAAAAGATGTAGAATGAGTTGTATAAGAATTGCTGCATTTCTTATTCGCAAAATTATTTAGCTCATCATCAAAATTATTTAGCTCATGAATGGCTCAAATTATTTAGCTCATAGAATGAGTTGTATAAGAATTGCTGCATTTCTTATTCGCAAAATTATTTAGCTCATGGAATCTGCATAGCTGATATGAATGAAATATTCATTGATTTTACAGAGAGAAGCAGACGATTTTTTTCGATGAAGTTTTAAGCATAGTGTTAAATTACTTGTACTTCTATGGTTTTAAGTTTTTAAGTAAAATAAATTATTATAGTATTGCGATGAATGAAATGAATGGGAAATTGTTTATGAATGAAATGCTGCTTTTATAGAGAGAGCCGAGAGAGCCAGGCATGTTATTTTTTCTATGACGTCATTTGAATGAATTTCAGTTGTTTTCGATGAAGTTTTCAAATATAATAAATTATGATAATTCTAAAATTATTACCGAGGAATGTATCGTATTTTAGAGATGTCTAAACCAGTCAATTTATATTTCAATGCCGTCATTTGAATGAAGTTCATTTCTTTCGATGAAGGTTTAAGTTTTCAAATATAATAAATGAATGTAGTATTGTGATAAGTTTTAAAATATTACCGAGGAGAATGTATTGCATTTTAGACATGTTTAAATAAAATTGCATTGATGTTGGAAAGTGCTTTAAGCATGATTGATCTTTCTTGTCATTTGGTAACTGGATTTAGTTACCAAACCGGCGTTGCGAAAACGCGAAAAACATAAAATATCTCGAGAACGGTTAGTCCTAGAGTAATGGGGTTGATCTTTATTCTTTTCATCTTCAAAAGTTACATGTAAAACAAGCATTTTATGGATATATTTGAGCATACGTAGTTTTTTATTTCAGATTTTGACGATTTTTGCGAGCCATTTTGCAAAAATAAGCAGGTTATTTTTTCCGAATCGTATCAAAATCTAATCAGCACCAAAATAACCCATAAGTGACTTATCTACCAAATCTTGTGAAATTTGGTGGATAACTCGATTAGTTTTTCAGCTAGAGTGTATACTGGCAATTTTTGTCGACCATTTCGCAAAAAAAGGCGGGTGCTTTTATCCCGAATCGTATCCAAAACTAATCAGCACCAAGGTCATACACAAGAGACTTACCTACCTAATTTTATGAAATTTGGTCCACTAGTTTCTGAGTTAGAGTGGATACATACATTGCACAGACAGACAGACAGACAGATAGACAGACACACACACACAGATGTCACGCTAAAAACAGTTTTTGCGTGTTTTAGAGGTCCCAAAACGTATAGATCCGTGGAAAACTCGAGTTGTGATTTTCGGCATGATTCCAATACTTTCCTTATACATTACCATGTATTGCAGGGAAAGTAAATATCTGATGTGAGCAACACATGACTTTCCCTGTAGACTCAAATTCATTTCCTCTTTATTTCGTTAATAATTCATTAAACTTTGTTTAATTGCACTAAATAACACGCATAAGTGATGGACTCAAAATCGGCATAGCGGGAAAAAAAAATAATATATATATATATATAATAGTTTATTTGTTCTAGAGCGTCGAAAATATGTTAATAAATTGAAAAAAACAACTTTTCAGCCTTTCCTTGTACGTTACCATACATGATAGGGAATGTAGAGAATAATTCATCTTCTGGTAAAATGCCATCATACTTTTTTAATTGTTAGAAACCAAAATATCATTCGTGTGATGAAGTCTTTATTAAGGCTACATACCAGTATTAGAAAAATTCGGAAAATAATTAAAAGCATTTTCAATTTCTGTACACCTAAGTTTTATTTCACATGCTGTATTTGCCGATATATAATTATAATTTCATTATTATATGAAATTATAATTTCATGTAATTATTTAAATTCTTGAAATTTTTTGTCCTTAACATAAATAGCAAAGCATATCATTTTAATTAAATTTTACAAAAATTCACGAGGTAATTTTCTGTGAGGATCTCACGAATTCATTTAAAACCGTCGTTTACCCTTTCTAATTGTAATCTCTCTTCTTGCATTTTAAACTAATTCCTGAAACAACCTATTTAGTTTTAAAATTGCATTCAGTTTTACATTAAACAATTATTTCGATAAAGGATTTTTATTGTGTTGCCTAACATTATTCTAAATCCTTATATCTTCAATATGAGGTTTTTAAATCAAGGAGTGAAATAATATAATTGGTGAAAGACTGTTATAGATAGTCACCATCACACACAGATATCACTCTAAAATAGTTTTGTGTTCTAAAGGTTCCAGAACGTGTAGCTATGTCGAATACTCGAGTTGCAATTTTTGACACGATTCTAATATTTTTCGTATACAATGCCATGTATTGTAGGGAAAGTAAAAAGCTGATGTGGGCAGCACATGACTTTCCCTGCAGACTCATCTTCACGTTCTCTTTATTATTTCAATAATTCATGAAATTGCGTCTATTGGAACAAAATAACAGACATAATTATTTTAAATGACACTGAATTGGCACTTTTAATTCAATTTTCGTTTTCATTTGGTAATTGGACTTATTTTCATAGGTGGCGTAGCTAAAATGCGGAGAAAACTAATATATCTCGAGTACGGTTAGTTCTAGAGTAATGAGGTGGGTCTTATTCGTTTTATCGTTAAAAAATACGTATAAAATAAGCATTTACTATATATATTTGAGTATACATAGTCCTTTATTTTTAAATTTAACGATTTTTTCGGGCCGTTTTGCAAAAAATCGTTGAATTTAGAAATAAAAGACGGACGATTTTGCGGCCATTTCGAAATAAAAGGAGGTTCTTTTTTCCTTGAATCGTACCAAAATATATTCAGAGCCGGAGTGAAATATATTCGAACTACAAGTCACTTATCTTAAATATTTTGTTAAATTTGACCAATTAGTTCTTTGACTAGAGTGGATATATGCAACTATGCCAAAATCTATTCGGCACCAGGATCACCCACAAGTGTTTCATACCTACCAAATTTTTTGAAATTCGGTCGATTAGTTTTTCAGTTAGAGTGGATACATACATTGCACAGACAGACGTTCCGCTAAAAATGTTTTTTTCGTGTTCTGGAGGTCCCAATACGAGTAAATTCGTCGAAAACTCGAGTTACGATTTTCGACATGATTCCAATATTTTCCCTATACATTACCAGCTGTTGTAGGAAAAGTAAAAACCACTAAATTTCATGTCACGGGATGTTATTTAACTGAAAACTGATACGCTCATTTGGCAACTTTACGATTGATAATTAGATAGTAACAAGAATTAGACGTTAACGAGAATCGTCGTTTCAAAATAGATAATGGAAAGTTAAATTCAGTATTGACAAATAATAACTTTATTAGAATTCAGATTTTTCAATTTTAAGTATCTGTTGACTGTAACTAAAAAAAAAGCAGGTTTTTTCCCCCCGAATCGTACCAAAATCTAATCAGCACCAGAGTGTACCCCAAGTGACTTATCTGTCAAATTTTGTGAAATTCCGTCCATTAGTTTTTCAGCTAGAGTGAATACAAACTTTTGCGGGCCATTTCGCAAAAAAGGCGGGTTCTTTTATCCCGAACCGTACCCAAAACTAATCAGCACCAGATTCGCTCACAAGTAACGCACATACGAAATTTTATGAAATTCGGTCCATTAGTTTTTGAGTTAGAGTGGATACAAAATTTGCACAGACAAACACACAGGCAGACAGACACACAGACACACACACAGACGTCACGCTAAAAATAGTTTTTTCGTATTCTAGAGGTCTCGAAACGTGCAGATCCGTCGAAAACTCGAGTTGCGATTTTCGGCATGATTCCAATACTTTCCCTATACATTACCATGTATTGCAGGGAAAGTAAAAATCTGATGTGGTCAGCACATGACTTTCCCTGTAAATTCAAATTCATATTTTCTTTATTTCTTTAATAATTCGTTAGATTGAGTTTAATTGCACAAAATAAGACTAAATTTGCATTTTTAATTCACTTTTCATTTTTATTTGGTAATTGGGCATTTTTCGATAGCGGCGTAACAAAAATGCAAGAAGTCTCAAATATCTTGAGAACGGTTAGTCCTAAAGTGTAATAGAGTATGTTATATTTTTTTCCTCGTCAAAAATTGCGTGTCAAACATACATTTCAGCATGTGTAGTTTTTTTTTTTTAGATTTTTGCGATTTTTGCGGGCCATTTCGTAAAAAAAGACAGGTTGTTATTTTCCGAATCGTAAGAAAATCGAATCAGCACCAGAGTGTCCCACAAGTAACTTATCTACTTTGTGGGCGCGGTTGCTCACTGGTCAGCGCGCGGGAATTGCACTCGGTAGACCCGGGTTCGATTCCCTCCGTTGGAAAAAGAAAAAACTGCCGCCGTGTTCACGCGGAGTACGATCACGCTAAACATGTGGGTCCGTAAGTCCTCAGGGGTGCGGAACTAAACCTGTAAACCGAGAGGTAGGCCAGGTCCGCACTGCTGTCTCCAAGTGACTTATCTACTAATATTGCGAAATTTGGTGAATTTTGCAGGGCTTTTCGTAAAAAAAAAAAAGAGCTGGCTCTTCTTTTTCGAATCGTACCAAATTCTAATCAACACCAGAGTATCCAACAAGTAACTTATCTACCAAATTTTGTGAAATTTGGTAAATTAGTATTTTAGTTAGAGCGGATAAATGAAATTTTTACCAGCCATTTCGGAAAAAAGGCGGGTTCTGTTTCTACGAATCGTACCAAAAACTAATCAGCACCAGGGTCACATCCAGGTGACCTATCTATCAAATTTTATGAAATTCGGGCCATTAGTTTTTGAGTTAGAGTGGATACATACATTGCACAGGCAGACAGACAGACAGACAGACACACACATACACACAGACGTCATGCAAAAAATAGTTTTTCGTATTCTAGAGGTCTCGAAAGAGGTCTTCTAGAGGTCTTTCCCTATACATTACCATGTATTGCAGGGAAAGTAAAAATCTGATATGGGCAGCACATGACTTTCCCTGCAGACTTGTATTCACGGTCTCTTTATTTTAGTTACATTTAATTCACTTTTAATTCAATTTTCGTTCTCATTTGATAACTGGACTTATTTTCAAAGGTGGAGTAGAGAAAATACTAAAAAACTAAAATATCTCGAGAACAGCTAGCCCTAATGTAATGGGGTTGGTCTTATTCTTTTCTTCGTTAAAAGTACGTATTAAACAAGCATTTAATGGATATATATGAGCATACGTAGTTTCTTAGTTTAGATTTTTGCGGGCCATTTTGCAGAAAAAGGCAGGGTGTTTTTTCGAATCGTACCAAAATCGAATCAGCACCAGCATGTCCCATAAGTGATTTATCTGCCGAATGTTGTGGAATTCGGTCCATTAGTTTTTCAGCTAGAGTGGATACAAGCTTTTGCGGGCCATTTCGCAAAAAAAGGCGGTTTCTTTTATCCCGAACCGTACTCAAAACTAATCAGAACCTGATTCGCCCATAAATGACTTACCTATCAAATTTTATGAAATTCGGTCCATTAGTTCTTTTGTTAGAATGGATACAAAATCTGCACACATAGACACACACACAGACGTCACGCTAAAAATGGATTTTTCGTATTCTAGAGATCTCGAAACGTGTAGATCCGTCGAAAACTCGAGTTGCGATTTTCGACATGATTCCAATACTTTCCCTATACATTACCATGTATTGCAGGGAAAGTAAAATTTAATTTCTTATTATTAAAATCGTTTAATATAGGGACTCCATTGCTTAATTCAATGGTATCACCAAGGAGGGCGGTGTCGTAATCCCCCCATTAACCCATCGGAAACCCATCGGAGAACCGATATTTGGAGAAGCCATTATACTTTCCCTGCAATACATGGTAATGTATAGGGAAAGGATTAGAATCATATTGAAAATCGCAACTCGAGGTTTCGACGGAACACGTTTTGGAACCTCTAGAACACGAAAACACTACTTTTAGCGTGACGTCTGTGTGTGTGTGTGAGTGTCTGTCTGTGCAATGTATGTATCCACTCTAACTCAAAAACTAATGAGCCGAATTTCATAAAATTTGGTAGGTAAGTCACTTGTGTATGACCCTAGTGCTGATTAGTTTTGGGTACGATTTGGAGTAAAACAACCAGCCTTTTTTTTTGGCGAAATAACCTCCAAAAATTGCCTATATCCACTCTAGTTAAAAAACTCTATCAAATTTTACAAAATTTGTTAGATAAGTCACTTTTGAGTTACCCTAGTGCTGATTAGATTTTGGTACGATTCGGAAAAAATAACCTGCCTTTTTGCGAAATCGTCCACAAAAAATCGTTAAAATCTAAAATAAAATACTGCGTATGCTCAAATATATCCATTAAATGTATCCATTAAATATATCCTCAAATATATTCATTAAATATATCCATTAAATACGTAATTTTTTACGATGAAAAGAATAAGACCAACTCCATTACACTAGGGTTAGCCGTTCTCGAGATATTTTAGTTTTTCGCATGTTTGCTACGTTACCTATGAAAATAAATCCAGTCACCAGTGAGAACGAAAATTAAATTAAAAGTGAAAATTCTGTGTACTTTTAAATAATTGTGGGTGCTATTTTGTGGAATTAAACTCAATTTAATGAATTATTGAATAAATAAAGACAACGTGAATTTAAGTCTGCAGGGAAAGTCAAGTGCTGCCCACACCAGCCTTTTCTAATTGTTAAGGTACATTTGAGCGAAATATATAAGTGAATTATGTACTTAATTATGTGCTAATTATGAACAAAATTGTTTTACATGTCGTCACCATGAAAATTACCCAATATTACTGAAGAATTCAATGTAAAAATGTTGCAACAATGTGAACAATGTACACCATTATTTCTCTGAGAAATAAGTAATGGCATTGATTGTATTATAAAGAGAAAGTCATGTGCTACCTGCATTAGATTTTTTTTATCCTAACTATGTCTCTCTATTTAAACGTTTAACACAAAGGAATCCTTAGTCGTGCAGACGCCATAACTCTACTTTCAAAATTATCAAAATCATATTTGTCGTGATCTACATTTTCTCCAACTGCGTAGCTTGTTAATGGGCAAAGATATAAACGTGTTTCTTCATATAATACCCCTGATTACACAGCATCGCGATACTTAGAGAGTAAATGACTTTTATGTAACGCGAGGTCTGAAGTAGTTGCGATAATGAAGAATAATAATGCTTCGCTGTGTCAACATGACTGCACCACTTGGCGACACATTTGGCGACAATTTGGTGACATTGTAGAGAAATTCAGCACAATATCCTCCATTTGGAGACTTTTGAGAAATGTGGCCAGGTTGTCATTAATTCAGTAACTTAATAACAATAAGTTAATCTTCTCTTTATTGTTTGAATTTTAAATTTAATATTTTTGGTTCAAAATAGAGCAAGTTTTAGTGGTCGTGGGATAGGTATCTTTTCTAGTGAGAGGGGGGGGGGTCTATAGGATCTACAAGTTTATAAGTATTTACGTAAAGTATTGATCGGAAGAATTGCGTGGTTCATATTGTTACGAACGCGCAATATTCCCTTTGGCACCTCCTCTTTCTTCTGTCTCGAAGGCCAGGCGAAGAAAACACAGTGCATGACTTTAGCATGACGTGAGACCAGGGTTTATAGGGTTTCGAAGGTTTTCGATATTTGGTGTTTTATCGCCAATTTGGAGACATTTGGTGACTTCCGGAATGTTCTAGAAACTTCACGAAATAACGATTAGCCAAGGAGATATGGAGAGATTTTCAGAAGTTTCTGTAGAGAGACTATAAAAATGACTCATTACTCCATAGGAGTTCCGTTGACGAGTTGACAATATACAAGCTACAGTAAACTGTGACTTTTGTCAATGTTTTGAGAATAGTAGCAGTTGTTTTGTGAAATTATTTTCGCCAGTATTTTGAGATTAGGATCGCTTATTCTGTGAAAGGAGTGAAACATTTAAGAGCTGTTTGATTGTATATTGTTCCTGTGTATTTCGTTCTTGTAAATAAACGTAAGTTATCCAGAAACGTGGAATCATTTCTGTATTCTGTGTAACGATTTTAGAGGATATGTTTCGTAACAATATGTATCCGAAGATTTTGGGAGCGTATACGCCTTACAGGCGAGCGGACGGGAGATAATTCTATGAATAAGTTTATGTACAACGCCGTATGACGAGCTTAATATTCAGAGGTAAGAAACACTCCCTATTTGTTTACGATAAAAAACGTTATCGTTTATTTTATCACTTACCTGAACTGGAATCAAACATTTTGAAATCATGTGTGTGTGTGGACGCGATATTTCAAAAACGAATAGAATGTTTCGAACGAATTTGTGTACAAATACTTAAATTAGTGAATAGTGAAGCCCTATTGATTTTAAAAGCAATCAAAAGTTCGGAATATCTTCAAATTTTCGAATGAAATTTTGAAAAAATAATTAAAAAATTAGAACCTTTACTAATGTTACGTCAGTGATCATTTCTTATGTAATTATTTATTAGAAAAGGAATGACGCCCAATTTAAAAAGCTCGCATGAACCATTCTCGAAATATTATCCATTTACCAAATAAATGCATTAAAAAAATTGCATAAAATAAAAAAAGTAATAACCATTGTGAAATATGTTCACTTTTCATATGTAATATCATTTGTTAACATTATTTTCGTGGATCTAGTTCGTTCCATTCACGAGAGAAGATAGTTTTGGTAATAGTTTTGCATTTTAACGCCTAACAATTCGCCAATAGTCATTTAAAAATGAATGGCTCTTCTCTCCGTTTGTCTGTAACGTTTGGCGATTAATTTGGCGAACTTGGAGACCCATTTAAAATATAGGCAACTTGGCGATACTTGCACCAGATGAACGAAAATATCGTTAACATTGCAAAAATGTCACGATATAAATAAAAACGATACAAAATGGATGAATTATTAAAATATTTTGATATATGACTCCATTGCTTATTGCGAATGCTATCAGTATTGATAAATGTCGATATAGAGACGCGCAAGTTAATTGGAGGCTTCAAAATAGTTTTACATGTTGTTATCCGAAAAAAAAACATCCAAAGAACAATTCAACTTTAAAAACATTCTTCCGTGGATCTTATACATCATTTTTTCACTGTAAATGATGTAAATTCATTGCAATATATAAGGAAAGTTATGTGCTGCCCACGTCAGATTTTTTTTTCAATTTCAGATCATTTTAGGCAGAAGTTAGTGCAAATTTTTGTTATAATTAGCTCAAAGTGAGCTAAACAGCTGACAGATAGATTATTTTTTACTAACACTTTCTTCAGATAAAAGGTATCTTCTGAAAATAAGGTATTAACACTTTCTTAGCTTCTGAAAATAAGTTAATAACACTTGCTTCAAATAAAAGGTTTTTTCGTAAAATAAGGTACACTGTAAAAATATTGTTTTACTGATAAAGAATAGTGAGTCGCTAAAAAGAAAACATTTTCCGAGCCAACAAAACTTTTAACACGATATTTTCTTTTAACAAGTCACAACTACAGATATTTTACACATAGAGGTTTTCCCGTTAGCTGCAAGGTCCACCCTCGGCCGAACGAGTCGTTCTCTCTGGAATTCCATGAGACCCTCTACCCATAGGAACCAAATTCGAATTTCAGGTACGGTTAGATCTGTGTAATCATAATTGCCCGTAATTGTTTGGAATTGTCTTCAAATTTTAGGTCCGGGTCACAGTAGTTCTGGAGTACATAAAAAGAATAGTGCAGCCTCAAAATGTTCCAATTGAATAAAATCCGAACGCTTTAAGCAGCATTAAAGGAGGGGAAAGTTTGCTCGTGAAATTGTTTACTTAACCAGAAAACTCTTTGCTTTCTACGGAGCAGTTGCATTTCTGATTTTTACAAGACAACTAGGTGTTAATATTAATTGTTAAGTGTTAATTTTAATTATGTTATTTATAGATAATAAAGATTATCCGGATTTTCGTGGATAGACTGCAAGTAGGAGAACGGATTAACTGTGTGTAGGAAAAGTGGGGTGCTGGTCACTGCTTATTTTTTCTAAAATCTAAACTAGGACTTGCAATATATGCGATTCCAAAACATTCACTAATCACGTAAAAGCCATAACTCCGCTATCCGCAATCATCGCATAATCACAGGTGCCGTGATCTACATTTGTGCCCGTTATTCTTCAACTGCGCAATATGTTAATGGTCGAAAAAATAAACCGTCGATTATCATCCCACAACCTCGTTGCATAATTAAATTCCGACAATAAATATTTCGTTTGATATCGAGGTTCGGCGCAATAAAAATCCATCACACTTCATCACCTGTCCGAGGGTCATTCGTTCCAGATCTTTTGTTGCGGCACCGTCACGATCCTTTTATTACCGGAGCATACAAGTGAAAGTCGCAGTTAATGACGGACGAGAAGTGGTCAAAGTTAACAGAGCTAACTGTTGGGAATAATGTGTGGGAAGATGTAAATATTTGTCAAGGGTGTAGATGCTTTTGAGAAGCTCAAATTTAGACATTGTGCATGTGCAAGCAATTTATTTACATAGTCTATATATATATATATATATATATATATATATATATGCACGTAATATTTTTCTACAATACGAATCATTGACTCCTATTACACTAGGTTAAATCGTTCTCAAGATATCATAGTTTCTAGATAAATTGACGACTTGGCGTCATTTTCATTGAATCACAAAATTAAAAAGCAAATTTAAACTGCAAATTCCTATTAATTTAAGTGTTATTCTGTGTATAAATCTGAAATGAATACAAAAAACGTGTCAGATATTTATTAAACATTTTAGCTTTTCTTGATAAATTTTAAATATTTTAGATCTTTGACAAATTAAATTAAAAACTCGAAATGATTGGAAGATGCCCTTTTCTATCTTGGTTGTAAATTAATTGAAAAAAATCAGCGCACGACTTTCCCTACAGACTCAAATTCATATTTTCTCCACAAGGACGCAGATATGAATTTGAAACTATTATTCAATTTTTATTTTTAAAACAATTTATTTTACTTTCCTTACAATACATGGTAATGCATAGGGAAAGTATTGGAATCGTACTGAAAATCGCAACGCGAGCTTTAGGACCTCTGGAACACGAAAAATATTTTTAGAGTAACGTTTCTCTCTCGCTGTTTTTCTGTCTCTGTCTGTCTGTCTGTCTGTTTCTCTCTGTCTCTCTCTCTGTGTCTTTGTCTCACTCTCTGTATTTGTCTCTCTCTCTGTCTTTCTCTGTCTCTCTCTCTCCCTGTCTTTCTCCCTCTCTCTGTCTCTCCCTCTCTCTGTCTCTCCCTGTCTGCCTCCCTCTCTCTGTCTCTGTCTTTCTTTGTCTGTCTCTCTCTCTCTCTGTCTGTCTGTCTCTCTCTCTCTTCTGTCTGTCTCTCTCTCTGTCTGTCTGTCTCTCTCTCTCTGTGTCTTTGTCTCACTCTCTGTATTTGTCTCTCTCTCTGTCTTTCTCTGTCTTTCTCTCTGTCTCTCCCTGTCTTTCTCCCTCTCTCTGTCTGTCTCCCTCTCTCTGTGTGTGTATGCCTGTCTCTCTCTGTGTCTATCTCTGTCTCTCTCTGTGCCTATCCCTGTCTCTGTCTCTGTGTCTACCTCTGTCTCTGTTTCTCTCTGTGCCTTTGTCTTTCTCTCTTTGTATTTGTCTTTCTCTGTCTATCTCTCTGTCTTTCTCCCTGTCTTTCTCTGTCTCTCTCTCCCTCTCCGTGCCTTTCTCCCGCTCTCTGTCTGCCTCTCTCTCTCTCTCTCTCTGTGTATGCCTGTCTCTCTCTCTCCCTGTCCGTCTGTCTGTCTCTCTCTGTGTCTTTGTCTCTTTCTCTCTGTATTTCTCTCTTTCTCTCTCTCTCTCTGTGTCTTTGTCTCTTTCTCTCTGTATTTCTCTCTCTCTGTCTTTCTCTGTCTTTCTCTGTCTCTCTCTGTCTTTCTCCCTCTCTCTGTCTGCCTCTCTCTCTCTCTCTCTCTGTGTGTGCCTGTCTCTGTCCGTATCTACCTCTGTCTCTCTCTGTGTCTATCTCTGTCTCTGTTTCGCTCTGTGTTTTGTCTCTCTCTCTTTCTGTATTTGTCTCTCTCTGTCTTTCTTTGTCCCTCTCTCTGTCTCTCCCTGTTTTTCTCCCTCTTTATGTCTACCTCGCTCTCTCGCTCTCTCTCTCTCTGTGTATGCCTGTCCTCTGTGTCTAGCTCTGTCTCTTTCTATCTGTATTTGTCTCTCTCTCTCTGTCTTTCTCTGCCTCTCTCTCTTTCTGCCTTTCTCTGTCTCTCTCTGTCTTTCTCCCTCTCTCTATCTGACTCTATCTGTGTGTGTATGTGCCTGTCTCTCTCTGTGTCTTTGCCACCTCTCTTTCTGTATTTGTCTCTCTCTATCTCTCTCTGTCTTTCGCTGTCTCTTCCTGTCTTTCTCCCTCTCTATGTCTGCCCCTCTCTCTGTGTGTGTATGCCTGTGTCTCTGTGTCTATCTCTGTATTTCTCTGTCTCTGTCTGTCTCTCTCTCTGTATTTCCCTGTCCGTGTCTGTCTCTCTCTTTCTTTGTCTGTCTGCCTCCCTCTCTCTCTCTGTGTATGCGTACCTTTCTCTCAGTTTATGCAACATTCCTCTCTGTTTATGAATACCTTTCTCTCTAATTCTCTCTGTCTCTCTCTCTCTCTCTCTCTGCCTGTCTGCCTCGCTTCCTCTCTGTTTGCCCCTCTTCCTCTCTGTCTGTTTGCTTGTCTGCCCCCTCTTTTTCCGTCTCTGTCTCTCTGTCAAAAATCGCCCAAATCTAAAGTAAAAACTATGTATACTCAAATATATCCTTTAAATGCTTATAAGTAATTTTTGATGGTGAAAAGCAAAAGACCAGTCCCATGACTTTAGGACGAGTCGTTCTCACGTATCATTTTAAATAGTGATGCGTGTTATTTCGCTCTTATCTGGCAAAGGGGTGTCTTAGAATGCCCATGTATTTGTTTATACATATGTTCACTTTAGTATAAGATAATTGGAATAGTCAGTTGAGAATTTAACAACAGTTAGCTCTCTCTCTCTCTCTCTCTCTCTCTCTCTCTCTCTCTCTCTCTCTCAAAAATCAATTAACCCCTATTTCATAAAATTTTATACATGTGGGTTAGTTTGGTGCTGATTAGGTTTTGGCACAATTCAGGATAAAAAAAGAACTGTCTTATTTCGCAGAATGTTCCGCAAAAATTGTTAAAATATAAAATAAAAGATCGCGTATTGTCAAATGTATTAATTAAATGTTTTTGACGATGAAAATAATTAAACCAACCCCCTTTACTCCAGGACTAGCCATTTTTGAGATATTTTAGTTTTTCCGCATTTTTATTAAATCGACTTACGAAAAACAAAAAGTTAATTAAAAGTGGCAAATTAGTGTCATTTCAAATAATGTTGCGTGGTATTTTGTATTAAACTCAATTTAATGGGTTATTGAAGAAATAAAGAGAAAATGAAATTGAGCCTGTAGGGAAAGTCATGTGCTGCTCACATCAGAATTTTCCATCTGGTGATTTATCCCATTATAAAACGTTTCCAGCTTAAAAAAATTACAATAAATAAATTAATAAATTAATATCTTTAGAACTGTTCGTTTTAAAGAAATGGGTTTGGCCTTATTCTTTCTTGATATTCAAAATTTACGTAAGGCATTAATACATTTAAGCCTTTTTAGTTTTTATTGCATATTTTGATGATGTTTGCGGGAAATTTCTCAAAATCAGACTGGTTCCAATTCCCCGAATCGTACCAAAATCGAATCAGCACTAAGGTAACCCACACGTAAATTACCTACCCAATTTTGTAAAATTTCATTGAATAGTTTGATCTAGAGCAGATGCGTACATCGTATAGACACGCTCCTACGCATAGACACGCACCACTCTAAAAATGGTTGGATTCGTATTCCAGAGTGTCCGAAACCTACAGATGGGTCGTAAACTCACGTTCCGATTTTCGATCCAATTCTAATACTTTCCCTATACTTTAAAAATAAAGACAATAAAAAATATCCATAATTAAAAGTATTTCATTAAAATCTCTTTTTACGATGTACTGCAATGACTCAGCCATAGCGCTTTCGGGCATTACCATGCCCTTCATCAGCAGCCAATTGACTTTTAATTATGGCCAATTTTTACTTTCCTTATATACATAATGTATAAGGAAAGTATTGTGACGGGGTCGAAAATTCGAATTCGAGTTTTCGACGGGAGAGCACGTTTCAGGCATCCCTGATCACGAATCAAACATTTTTGAAGTGATGTCTGTGTGAAAATATGTGTGTGTGTGTGTGTCAGTGAGTCTGTGGAGACGATAACTGACGAACGAATGAACCGATTCGAACCAAATTTGGTATAAAAATCACAATCTGTAAACACTAGAAGCCTATTGTTTTTAAACGCAATCGAATGTACAGAACCCCCTAAATTTTCGAATGAAATTTTGAAAAAATCGTCAAAAAATCAAAACCACTAATAAAGTTACGCAAATAGACATTTCTTATGTAATTTTTCATTAGAAAACGATTGACATAAATTTTAGAACGCTAACACGAACCGTTCTCGAGATATTGTACATTTTTTAAAAAAATTATCAAAAAGTCATATAAAATAAAAAAAAAATATTTTCTATTGAGAAACATGTTCGCTTTTCATATGTAATACCATGCGATAAATTAGGTGACATCATTCTCGTGGATCTAGCTCGTGCCATTCATGAAGGAAGATACTTTGAGTAATACTTTTGTATTTGAACGCCAATAGTCATTTATCGGCTGTAAGAATAACTTATTTCTTAGTGCATAACGCTTGGCAAGATTTTGGCGACGAATTTGACGGAATGTCGCCAACTTGGCGACTTTTTGAAATGTTGCCAAATTAACGAAAATCTCGCCAAATGGATAAAAATGACGCTAAATCAATGAAAATGACGACTTATTGTCGAAAATGCAATATCATGGAAAGAATATTAGTATCTACTATATGAAAAACCTATTTTTTTACTGTAAAAGTAGTAAATTCATTACATTATATAAGGAAAGTCATGTGTTGCCCACATCAGATTTTTTTTGGGTTGCCTTTATTTTTAAAATATTGATTTTAATAAAAGACGTTTAATTTATGTCCAAATTTTTTTGGGCTGTCCTTATTTTTAAAGTATTGATTATATTGACGTATTATCATACAGTTTTGTTACTTTCCCCATGCATAGTAAGGAAAGTAAAGCAATTGTCTGTAAAGCAATTTCATTTTAGTGCAAACTTTTGAAATGTAATTTCCAACTAGTTGAGGATAAATGCGAGTTTACTTTTATGGGTAAACGTTTTGACCAAAGCCTGGCTATTGTACCACTCATACAACTATTTTCTCCGTTGACTACGTTTAAATTACGAGTCTCGAGTTAAAATCGAGTTGTTATTTTTGAGAAAAAAAAATGTAATTTCTGTAAAACCTCTGAAGACGGCCTCGCGGCTTTCTGTTTCCCATTAAAATGTAATTTATCAGATAGATATTGAGTTGGAATGATGACAGTACAGAGGATGGATCACACTTAAATTGCTGAGCATGCCTCAGTTTAATTTTCTCTTTTTAGTGACTAATGTGGAGGCGAAAGAGGATTATATAATAAAGACGCATTGCCTTCGCAGTTTCGCAAATTCCTTATCTTCCCCATCATGACAGGTTGATTTTGGCGAAGATGTCTATATTTAAATGTTTTTGAGATGTAGACGAGTTCTGGACTTTGGACGTTTTCATTCGATAGCTTGATATGTAAAACTACATGTTATATATAGCATTCCCTCCGTTTGCCTACAACTATTGTGGTTTTGCTTTCCCTGCAATACATGGTAATGCATGAGGAAAGTATTGGAATCGTGTCGAAAATCGCAACTCGAATTTTTGATGGGTCTATGCGTTTCGCGCGACCTAGAATGCGAAAAAAATAATTTCAGCATGACGTTTGTGTGTGTGTTGCAGAGTCCACCAGAGATTTTATAGCTTTCGAACAATCGTCTTGTCAAGTTCGAAAAGATTGAACTTTTTTCCGTTAAGTATAAATGCTTATATCTCGAAAACTAAAATTGGTAAGAAAGCCATTTGTAGTCCTTTAAAAGTCCCATAAGTATATGCAGACAAGAGTTTGCACTTATTAATACTTCGAAGAGTCCCAGTAGCTCAACGGTAGAGCGTCGGCTGTCCCGTTCGGAGATCCAGAGTTCAATTGGCTCAGCAAGGCTCTTTACAGTGTGTGCTGTTACTGTCTGTGCTGAAATATAGTGACAGTTGCTGAAATATATTAATTAATGACTTGATTTTCATGTCAGTTTGATGGCATAGCGAGTAAAACTGATCCCACAACTCTAGGATGAGCCGTTCTCGATATATTTTAGTTCTTCGCAATTTTGAAAAACTGAAGTACATTAAGTTGTTAAATGAAACGAACCTGCATTGAAACTGTAAATCAGATATAATATCATAAAAGTATGCATGTTTTTTTCTGCAATTAAACTCAATTTATGCATCATTATGCCTAATGCATCATGAAATAAAAAACATAAGAAAATGAATTTGAATTTGTAGGGAAAATCACGTGTTGCCCACATCAGATTTTTAAAATGTCCGGATACTCGAGAACCACGTCCTACTATTATCCCCTACCCCTATAATGAAGGTATCTGTCCCATGAGCAGTGGTCGGAAGTAGCGATCTACAAGTATCCAAATGACAGTAGTCAGTACTTTTTCTCGTATTTGGTAGTGTAACGTGATACGCTTAAAAATATGTAGTGTAGCGAGTAGCGCGATACAATAAATCACTAGTTTGTATTGAGTTTGGACTCTACTTTTAACGTTACTTCATTAAATAAACAAGGTGCCATTCTACATATCACGTGTTTCTATAATCATTTTAAATTCTACAATCTACATTGTACATTCTACTTAAACATCTAATGTTTTTAGTAATTAAAATATTAATTAAATTAATTAAATTAATAATTATAATAAATATTAATATATATTATAATTAATAGTATTATAATTAAATAATAGTATATTATTTAATAAATTTATAATACTATTTTAAAAATAATTAATTAAAATATATAATAATATATAAAAATAATATATAATATATAAAATATTATATAATATATAATATTTTTATATTTATATATTAAATTATATATAATTAAATTATATATATAATTTATATATAAAATTATATTTTATATATATTTTTATAAATAAAATATATAATAAAATATAATAAAAATATAAAATAATTTATATATAATATTTATATATATATGTATATATTATATAATATATATATATAATAAAATATATTATTTATAAAATTATATATAAAATATATATTTATATATTAAATTATATATATATATTAAAATATTATAACATTAATAAATAATATATAATAATATATAAAAATAATTAATTAAAATATATAATTTAATTATAATTAAATTATTTAATTATAATTAAATAGTATTATAATTAAATAATAGTATTATAATTAATAATTATAATAAATTAATAATTAATTAAATTAATTAATATTTTAATTAAAAATGTCTAGATGTTTTAATGTAAAATGTAGAAACAATTAAAAATTGTACATTCTACATTCTGCAATCATTTCCTCCTTTATACAAAATGTTGTGTTCTGGGCAACGATATACGATTTGCAAAGTGCCAAGCGCTTTAGAACGAATAGAAAATGTCGGTTGTTTAGCTGACAAGATATCGTTAGAGTGCACGTCTCATAATACCAAATAAGACGAGATGGAACTCAATGCGTTCTGCTGTCGAACGTATGTGCCGAGCGTATTCCTAAGCGAGAACGAGATACATAAGATTTTCTATGCTTCAGGGATAGGAAAGCTATTGCCTCATGAAATTGATTTTTTATATGAATCTATTCAGATGTGTTATTTCCCAAGAGATCCTACTTATCTAATTGCAATTTTGAGATGCAAAATCCACTCAAAATGAACAAACATGTTTTTAAATAAATGGTTTTTACTTTTATTTTATTTTATACTTTTGTTTTATTTTATTATTTTCAGAAATGGGTAAAAGCCTAAAGATTGATAAACTGATTAGTCAATTTGGAAATCAGTGAAATCCATATCCTCAACTTTTTGAGTAAATGAAGCTGTGACAAAATTCGTCTTATTAAAGTAGTTAAGTAGTGACTACATTTTAAAAGTAGTTTGTAGTCACTAATTTTTAAAAAAGTAGTTGTATTTAACTACATTTGTCTTAAAGTAGTTGTAATTCACTACAAAACAAATGTAGTTTTTCCAACCACTGCCCATGAGTAGTAAAACTCACTATATTTTGAATAAAAATATTAAATGAATACAAAGCGATAGGGATTATCAAAGAAATTAAATTTATATTTCAGAGATATGGAATGATGGTTCATTGGACAGCATTCCTCAAAAATCTCCAAGTTGGCGATGTTGCGATCATTGTTTCGCCAAATATTTCTCTAAGCGTGACACACATAAAGGTAAGGAGATATAAATGCTTTTAGTGTTATTTTTTTAGTATTATTATATGTATTTCTATGTTTGTATTTTTATATAATTTCGCAAATTATTTCCCATTTTATTTTAACTTTATAGGTGTAACCAACTGTGTTTGAGCTATTTTACTTTATAGGACGATATTTTATACATTATAGTTCGATTATTTTTACTTTCTCATACGTAATATTGAAAAGTATGGTTTCCACAAAAATTTTTGATTTAGAGATTTAGATGCTAATATATGTTTGAAGACTTCCTGAACACGTTTTGACTATTTTATGGAGTGATGTCCATCTGTCTGGCTGTCTGATGTCGATTTCCTGTGTACACGATAACAGCCACAAATATGAATGGATTTCCACGACTACACATGGCGGGAAAAAGCACATAAGTCAAAAATTCCAATTTTTTTTATATAACATATTTGATTTAAGAAATTTATGATTTTTGTTGTGGGAGGAGCACATAAGTCAGTTAGGCGTCTAAGATGTTATAAAAAGAAAAACTTTAAACACTTATTAAATTTTGTACGGATAGCAGTGGGGTAAAAAATATAAATAAAGGAAAGTTATTTTTTATTTAACTTATAAATGTATAACAAACTCCAGAAAAAATAAATTTGTATTCTGAAAACAAAACAAAAAAATAAAATTAAAAAAGTTCTTCTGAAAGCATCCAGATTTTATTTCCTCGATATTTCAAAATCTTTGTTTTTGACTTACATGCTTTTCCCCCGCCAGTTCTAGGTATAATTGGCTTTGTTATCAAAAATCTAGAGCTAGATAATAGAACTTTTTTAAAATTTGAGCGAAAACTTCGAAATAGATCCGAAATTTTATATTTTTTAACATAACTTTTTAATATCTAAATTTGACATAATCATGCATAAAAGGGTTTATGTATAGCTCAATGATCACGAAACTTCTGGATTACTCTATGTCTGTGGAAGGTGTCATTGTTCGATTTTAATTAATATCTAGTCAACCCCTGGTCTTAGAAACTCGAAACATCAATTCAATTTTAAATGGGGGGCTATTCCAAGGCTACCCAAAAAATTTCATTAAATTAGGTTTAGCCGTTCTCCCGTGATGATGAGACAGACAGACAGGCAGATTTTCAATTTTATTTATATAGATTCATTTTTAGGTTAAAATGTCTAAAATCGTTGAAAATAGGGCGGTATACAATGATCAAAGATGAAAATATTGTATTACAGGCAACCATTTCCGTGTTACTCCAACTATAAAATGCGCACAATTTTTATGCATTGATTTGAAACAGTTTAGGATATTCGGAATTTTTATTAACTGTATAAGTGGAAATTTTATGAGTGACCTCTGGCCATTTTGCTTACGTGAAGCATGTGTAGAAAAGGCTTGTTTAAACCAGAGTCCACTTCAACGATAAAAACTTGCAATTTCGCCCTAGTAGCTCAGCAGCAGACATCGGCCGTCCAGTTCGGAGATTCAGGCTTCGATTTCCGGTTGAGGCACCAAGGTTCTTTACAATGGCGTCCGAACAAATCAACCCTGTAGGTGAGTGCAAAGATGTCGGAGGTCTGAAAGTGACCCTAGTACGACTCGTGCGGATTCAATGGACTCAGGAAAATGGAGCGCCGGTTTCAAATTGAGAGGATAACAACCTCGTAGGATACTAACCTGGGTAAAAATAGTAGTAGCAAGAGGTTAACCTGACATAAAAATATTAGGAGGTGGCTAGTCAGATGGTCAGTTGTCCACTAATCTGACATTAGAGAGTGGAAAATGCAGAGTCCACTTCGAGGATAAGAGCTTGCAATTTCGCCCCAGTAGCATACCGGTAAAGCGTCGATTGGTCGGTTCGGAGATCCAGGGTTCGGTTCCCGGTTAGGGTAGAAAATATCTTTATAATCTAAAGTGTTAGCTATTACAGTAAAATCTACAACGCAAAATCGACTGTCCTTTGACTTAGCGGATAAAACATTGTTTTTACGTAGCAAGCAATGCCTTTTTATGAATAATTTTAATTTTGAATAAGATCTCACGCTTTCAAATCATGAAAACTAAAGAAAAATTTGGAAAATTTTAGTTTTCATACATAATTTTTTGAAGCATTGGTTTCGAGTTACAGCTTCACATACACACCTTCATATACCCACATTAATTTCTTTTTGGATTTATCACTTTCTTACATTATAGAGAAAGTGTATTATTTTATGAAATTTTCTAATTCAAATTTAGACGGATAAGTACGTTCCAAGATCTCCTGAACTCATTTCGATCCTATTAGGAAAGAAATCAGTCTACTGTGAATCGTTAAGAAATTTTCTGTGTAGATACACCTTGGAAAATCTAGATTTAGATAGACTTTTTAGTCATTCTTCATTCTTGTGATACGAACTCGAATGATTCGAATTTTAAAATTTTTATAGCAGTATTTCTTGTAAAAATTAATGGTAAATGCAACCTATAGTATTATAGGGGAATTAATTATTTGAACCACTCTATGGATGCCAAAGACATAAAAATAGTTTATATTAACACAGATAAAGTAAATGTATCCATAGGTGTCTTACATTGTTGCCAAAAAGTAAAAGAAAGTTTGAAAGTATTTTCACGAAATATTTTAAAAGAATAATTTCCGAACGAAAACTGATAAAAAGATGCATTCAGTTTCAGTATTCTGTATATTTTTATGAGCTTATGTTCACAAGCATTATTTAAGCGAAAGATATATTCCCAATCCAAAAATTTTATTTTTGATGAGGCCATTTTACATATATTGAAATACACTATACAATTAAATCTAAAATATTTCCAAAATAATGGTTGTGTTTTGGTTTATACACGATCGCACCATTCTTTGTTGCATTATGTCATCGAGCAGTGGTACTTGAAAGTAGACGGGGTTAAGGTTTCTATAATATGTATAGAGTATCCCACATCACGTGGCATAAGCCCTAGCAACAGCATAGTAACCTTCAATTTATGATAGGCAGTTAAGACTTAACCTTAGTGTTAACATGGATGTTGCAGTGGCAAAGCGTTATCAAAATAAAATTTCCACCATAAATGGTATTAATCCATATATTTTAAGTTCCAAAAATGAATCAACATCTTCTGAAGCTGCATTATTGCCGATTGCGATCATATTTACTTTCAATATGGTTTAGAAACATTTCAAACTCAATACTATATGAATAAATAAGTTATTTTATATTAATAGAAAATAATAAACTTATCTGTTATAAAATGTTTATCACACATTAAACTTTCAAGGATAAAAGAAATACAATTTTGAAGTTGTCCATATTGTCATATATTTCCTCTTAAGAGCTTAAATCCCTTTTTCACGTCGTTCCGATTTTATTTTAATATTTCAGAGTTTTCCTGTTTTGGGAATACAGGCAATTCTAGAAAAATAATTAGAATTTCTATAACCTCCAATACCCCATCCCAACACAGCACAAAAGTTCGGCATATTTATAAATGTGTTGTCCTTCAAATCTCACGCTTTTCTTACAAAATCAAATGGATCTAGTCAAAGAATGATCCCGTGGTGTCCTACCCACGCTTTTGAAGCAGACGATAGAGAACGTGTGACGTCATGTTCGAAAGCTCTGTATGTGGGGTTGCATAAAACCCTACCACCTTGATTAATATTCTTTCGAACTAACTTATTTTTATTTCATTGAGTACGACAGGCAACTATGTTAATTCTCTTGTCGGATCAAACCAAATATTGGATCAGAAATGAGCTCAGAAACATGGAAGCAGCCCCGATTTCAGCAAATACACAGAAAGATCAGCAAATAACCTTATTGGACATCTTTATTTCTTGCCTAACTGGCCACTCTTTATCCCGCTACTTAGCCAGAAGCACGACTATGGAGAGTTTCCTACGGTACACACTCTTAACCCGAAACTAAACCCTTTGCTAAAGAGATGGAAGCACGACCCGTGATCATAAAAGATGATGTGTGCAGAGCATGGCCTTTGCCTGACCCCTGGGTCGTTTGTCTGGAGAAGTGGGATTATGTGTGATAGAGCGAAGGATAAGAATGGGAATTTAGCGAGCTCTCCGAGTTTATTCCCAGACCTTTGTTCGTGAAAAAATTGGGTGAAGGTAAAAGATTATGTCTCTTATGGCAGATTTGTTTACGGTAGGATGGCAATGCTGCCCAGAAACGTTTACACGGCTCGCAATGTCGAGTTCTTGAATATTTGTCTTTGCGACATTGTAATGGTCAATCGGGGATTCTGTTCAAAAATGGGAAAACAGCCTCAACCAGTTCGTTGCTATTTTCTGTCTTTAGAATTTCTTATAGATGAGTTTGACCCAACGAGCTTATATACATGGAGATAACTACTAATGTAACTACTGGCGCCGGCGCCAGTAGTTACATTTCTTCCCGGACGTGACGTCACTTACAGTCAACTATCAACATGACCACCTCAACTCTACGATCTGTGCTGTTTGCTATTGAATGAATCTATTGACATTTCAATTTTATTTCGTATACCTTGTTTTAATTTCATATATTTTGATTTCAATTTTCACAATAACAAATAAATGGACTGGTTTTGACGTCACCGGCAGTGCGGTGGCTTATGGCGGATCATGTTGCCAGAATGTGAGTAGAGTCTCCATGTATATAAGACCGTTGGTTTGACCATAGCCACCTTTATCTAGATAAAGGTGGCTATGGTTTGACTGAACAGAGGCAGCCTCTACGAGGGAAAAGAAGGTTAAAATACAGAGTTTTTGGGGACGTTCTTAATCACTTTAATGACTTCGGAACGAAAGTGCACACACGCTAGGGTTATCTGTAATGAAGTGACCTTGCCTGATCGGATATAAGGGATTGGGTCCGCAACAGAGTATTGAAAAGTTACAGTCCCGAACTCAGCAACAAGGTGAGATAGAAAAAACATGCCATTGCAAACATGTCGAGTCGAGTGAGAATCGACACTCAGTGGGTCACCCAATATGGTTATTGAATAATTATCGTCATATCCAGGAATCAGACAATAAACAACACTTCCATGCACAGAAATCTAGTGTACGGACTGATTTTTATCTCACGGATGGATATTACATCATTGTTTTTGTTAAAGCTCCTACAGAAAAAGCTGGCGAATCTGTTATTTTATATCCTGTTTGCTCATTGACTTCTATTATACAGTGACTCAATATCGAGCATCGTAGTACAAGTTCGCAATGAAATGGGAGGATGTTCGGCCGTAAATGGATCTAACAATTCCCAAAAAGGGATACGAATGTTTACATTCCTGAATGAACAAGAAATAAGAAACAAAATGGCTAAATTGTTGAAGTGATAACTGCAAGACTATCGTTTGCGCCAGGCAGTGGTAAAGGTGCTAAAGTAGGTGCAGTATTGAGCAACTTTTTAATATACTATTTATATCTAATAACACACACACATATATATATATAATATATATATATATATATATATATATATATATATATATATATATATATATATATATATATATATATATATATATATATATATATATATATATATATATATATATATTATACACATCTGATTGTTTAACGGATCAGATAAGTGTAATTCCATATACAGCACCTTGGAACAAAATAGGGTGATCTGGAAAAATCGTCTTTTTGTTTGCACACACGGCACATATGCAACGACTGGAGCAATATATCCCAAGTATAGGTTCAATATATTCCTTCATACATCGTGAGACTCTCATGGTGAAGACTATTTCAACACAACTTATAAAACGTTTTATACTTAGTCGTTAAAATGGTCAATATCGTTAAGTCAAGGGCTTTCGAGACAAAACTACTCAAACCATGGAGGTAAAAGGAGTTAAAATTTCATGTTAAGAAGCCCATATCATTTGAGACAATCATTCAGGTGGCGCTGGGATAATATAAGTAACTCTGCATTGTATGCATTTTTATGACGAAAGACCTAAAATATTGATTTATACTATCCATTTTGTAAAAGTAAATTATGAACGCAATGCGAATTATAACTGAAATAAGAAAGTATATTCTTAAGTATTAAAATAATTTTACTTTTCAATTTTTGTTTATCTCCCTATATTCTGTATTCTACCGTACAATTTTGAAAAAATACTGGTTAATTATACTCATAATGAGGGAACTTTTCATTGAAAAATAATCAAAAATGCATCTACTATTTTTAATACGCCTTTCTATTGTGTCAACTAGCAATAATAGCTACTTTACTGACACGAGCGTAGTGATACCTAGATCTAATTCTCAAGGCATTATGGCATCTTCAAACGTTTCATCCATAGGAGTTTTATCTCCTTCTTTCTAACTCCATGACTCAAACAGATGTGCTATGAAGCGCATGACACTTTGGTTATTTATACAAATATCTGCTGGTTGTCAAAGGGTAAAGTCCTTGTGAGATGTTTTGAGATGAAAAATGAGGTATTAAGAATGCTTAACATCGAAAGCCCAGACTATGCTGCTCAGTTGAAAGCGAGGAGAGAAGTGCAGAGGTAGTACTTGGCTCTATTATTTTCAACAATTTAAATTACCTATACGAAAATAAGCGAGAAAAACAAGAAAAAAAATCTGATGTGGGCAACACATGATTTTCCTTATATAATGTAATGAATATACTACTTTTACAGTAAAAAATTGGTTTTTCTTATAGTAGATACCAATATTCTTTCCATGATATTGAATTTTCAACAATGAGTCGTCATTTTCATTGATTTAACGTCATTTTTATCCATTTGGCGAGATTTTCGTTCATTTGGCAACATTTCAAAAAGTCGCCAAGTTGGCGACATTCCGCCCAATTTGTCGCCAAAATCTCGCCAAGCGTTATGCACTAAGAAATAAGTTATTCTTACAGCAGATAAATGACTATTGGCGTTCAAATACAAAAGTATTATTCAAAGTATCTTTTTTCATGAATGGAACGAGCTAGATCCACGAGAATGATGTCACCCAATTTATCGCATGGTATTACGTATGAAAAGTGAACATGTTTCTCAGTAGGAAATATTTTATTTTTATTTTATATGATTTTTTGAAATTTTTTTAAAAAAATGCACAATATCTCGAGAACGGTTCATGTTAGCGTTCAAAAATTTATGTCAATCGTTTTCTAATGAAACATTATATCAGAAATGTCTATTTTCGTAACTTTATGAGTGGTTGTGATTTTTTGACGATTTTTTCAAAATCTCATTCGAAAATTTAGGGATGTTCTGAACATTCGATTGCATATAAAAACAATAGGCTTCCAGTGTTTACGGATTGTGATTTTTGTACCAAATTTGTTTCGAATCGATCCATTCGTTCATCAGTTATCGTCTCCACAGACTCACTGACACACACACACACACACACAGACATCACTTCAAAAATGTTTGATTCGTGATCAGAGATGCTTGAAACGTGCTCTCCCGTCGAAAACTCGAATTCGAATTTTCGACCCCGTCACACTACTTTCCTTATACATTATGTATATAAGGAAAGTAAAAATATGGAAATTATAAGTGGAAAAGAAAAATCTTTATATTTCTTATGACTTTTGAGGTAAATCCACACGCAGATGTGACACCTGAACTGATTTTACATGACCTCCAAGCTCTTGAGGATAACATGGCCCAATATTGCCCCTCGATCATTGCCACCATGTATGACTAGCTGTTCAATCCTTATGCTGTGTCCCTAGAATCCCTCACCGTCCTCCCTCTGGACAAAGAGCAACTCGCAGAACTTCAGAAAGACATTCCAACTGAAATTGGGTGAATAACCACTTCACCCTATTTCAGTTCACAAACGGAATCCAATAGAGCATGGGCACCTGATGTCACACGGACCCTTTTGCCCTGACGTTTCCAAAACAAAATACTCTTTTGCTTAGCAGTATGGACATTTTCATTATTTATTTCTGTATTAACAACAGCTCCTTTAGAAACTTACAATCGTTTAACCTCTCATTTTAGTAGGACATATCTAAATTTATCTTCTTGATGAATATTTTTATTTAACCGGAAGACAAAATATTAACTTTCATTAAAATATATACACGAGTTTTTTTCTAAAAAAAAATCGTTATATATCTTTCTCTTCTGGCTCGCCTATACATTGCAGAATTTACTGGTCAATGCATACATCATTAGAACGCTAGTCAGTGACTACGGTAAAAATGAGTAATAGTGCACATTCACTTAAAATCACTTAACGCGCAATTTAGCAAATGAAATCCTTAAATATATGCTGTTATTCAAGTATCCTAAATACTTATTTTCATTACAAAGATAAATTTCGATGTTTAATGGATTTAGTTTCAATTTTTATTCGCCATCATTGTTCGTTTACCATGACCCGCTATGGTAAAAATAATGCCTTTAAGTTTCTGCGCATTCTACTACGCAGGTTGTTTATGAACGCTCGTGTCCATGCTCTATAGAGAAGCATACACGGGCTCGGGCCTGTCCGGAGGACCGTAAAGATTGTGTAGAAGTGTAGAAAACCCAGACCGTCCGACTCATCCTAAGGACTTGAGCGTAAAGATTGTGTATTGAAGGTTTCTACCCGTTGGTTTTGGATGTTGCCAAAGAAAGAGTACCCAGAAATAGTGGTTAAAGCAGTTAATACTCTGTGACTATTTTCAACCATCTACTTGTGCGAGCTGGGCTTTTCGGCACTAACGAATGTAAAAACACGAAACGCGACTGACTTCTCTCATTCAGTTGAACAGAAAAAGAATGCGAGTGAGTGGATTTGTCTTCAATTCCACCACGATGTAAACGACAAACTCAAGATTCTCATTAATAACTCAAATATTTCACTGAAAGCTAATAAATCCTCTGTAATAAATATGCTTAAGCTCTTGAATATTTTTCTATTGTTATGGGACAGCGTCCATACCAAACGAAGAACCTTTTAAAAAGACAGGTATTTAACATACCCTATCCCAAACACTTCGATCCCCCTTTACAGGCATTGGCGTCTTCACACAAAATTTCATTCAAAAATCTCCATTAATTCACGAGATATCTTATCCATAGACACACACCCATATGTACACGCAGACATAGTCTCAAAAAGTTCGATTGGATTCTTCTGATGAAGTCGCGTATTCGTCAGATCTACAATTTTGTCCACTCTTGAACACGATTAAACTATGTTTTAGCGTGACGTGTGTGTGTGTCTTGTTCGTTAGTCTGTGCAATGCATGCCTGTTCTAATTTAAAACTGTTCAATGAAATTTCGTAAAATTGGACAGTTGCATCACTTATCTATAACCCTGATGTTGACTAGAATTTAGTGAAATGTGAAAAAGTAGAATCTGCCTTTTATTTTTTCAAAATGACCCACAAAAAGCGCCCAAAATCTGAAATAAAGGACTCAACATGTGTAAATGTATACATTAAATGATCGTTTCATTTTCATCAAACGGAAGAAGAAATCTTTGAAATTACAAAATGGACCTAATTTAAAATAATCATCTATTTTGTAGATTATATTGTCAGTACCTGATTAACCAACCCATTTAGGGGAAGCACAACCCAATTCGGAGGCCCCATTTTTATTTTGTGAGCATGGCCCAAGAAATTTCTCATACACTCATCAGTGCTCGAAAAATTTTATTTCCGCATTGCCCTGGTCAACTAACAGTTCTGATCAACAAACTGATTTTTAAACTGTTTGCCTGTACCAAAATTCCTAAACCATAGTCTATATTATTATTGAATCACTGGTGGTATGAACAGCCATCGTTAACAGTTTAATATTTAAATGAAAAAAAAATATGAGCAATACTAATGTGGGCTCAATTAACCAAAATATTTCTGTGTTTACCTGTACTGGCAAGATACTATTTAATTATTTGACATGACTTAATTATTTGACATGTTTTTTTTAATGTATTATAAAAAAAAAAACTTATGTGGGCAGCACATGACTTTCCCAGCAGACTCAAATTCATTTTTTTTATTTCTTTAATAATTCATTAAATTGAGGACGGATTTGATAGTCCCAGTTCGTTCCTGATGAGATGGAAATATCGTTATATGCATGTACTTGTACTTTAAATTTTGTAAAGAGCCTTGCTGCCCCAACAGGGAATCGAAACCTGGATCTCCGAACTGGCCAACCGACGCTCTACGGTAGAGTGTAGAGTTTCTACTGTTGAGCTATTGGGACGAAATGGCAAGCTCTTACCTTCAAAGTGGACTCCGCATTCTCCACCCTCTCATGTCAGATTGGAGGACAACTGACCTTCTGACTGACCACCTCCTGCTATTTTTACCTTAGGTTAGCCTCCTGCTATTACTATTTTTACTCAGGATAGTATCCTGCGTGGTCGTTATCCTCTCAATTTGAAATGGACGCTCCATCTTCACAGAGTCCATTTAAAATGGGCGCTCCATGAGCACAGAGTCCACTGAATCCGTACGAGTCGTACTAGCGTCACTTTCAGACCTCCGACATCTTTGCACTCACCTACAGGTCGATTTGTTCGGTCGCCATTTTAAAGGACTTTGCTGCCTCAACTGGGAATCGAATCCTGGATCTCCGAACGGGCCAGCCGACACTCTATCGTTGAGCTACTGGGACGACATTGTAAGCTTTTATCGTTGAAGTGGACTCTGCACATCCTTATAGGACTTTTTAAGGACTATAAATGAATTTCTTACCAATTTTAGTTTTCGAGATATAAGCATTATATAATAAACGGAAAAAAAATAATCTTCTTCAACTTGATAATCTTTGGAAAACAAATCGACAACTCGATAATCTTTGCAAAAACAAATTATGGATCTTGAAATAGAATTAATTTTTGCTGACGATTTTTGTTTGTTACTTTTAATATTTATCTTTTATAGTTTAGTAGAAGATAGTTTGAGCGAAAGTAAACAAAGTGAATCAAAAATTTTGATCGGACAAAAACTTTTTTAAATACGAAAATAGTTAAAAATATTAACATATTGAAGCTCTTATTGTCATATAACTCTTAACTATTAACATATAACTCTTAATGTCGAAACAATGTCTCTACATAATTTACAACAAAAAGGAACACAGACGCGCCTTTAACAATGCACCCACACTGGACGTTATCTTCCCCAATATGCCACCCGTGAATTGAGTCGTCACCATTTTCCGACCGCAGGAGAAAACAAATCGCTCCACGTCTCCATTTTGTTTAAAAAATAGTGACTAAAACGAAAATTGAAATAAAAACTTATTCACGGTTTCCACGCAGGCAGGCACTTTTCAATGAATTCCCACCGAAAAAATCTGCGCTCATCATCTGGCTTCGTGCACCCCAGATTTGCGGCGAACCACCCCGTCTCGGCCCTCTTAACGTCAGTGTATTTCCCACCATGAATATCCATCCACCCCCAAGCGCGCAAGGAGATAACCTTTTGGCGAACAATACGGGGACGTGGGTGTAACTGTGATGGCCGTTTAAGCTGTATGCAGAAAAAAATTTCTTTAAAAAATTCTTTTTTCCACTGGAAAGAAGTATAGTAGTTTGTTTAAGTCGAATAAATCGTAACTTTTTGAAAGTAACGTTTGCAAGAGTGTAATTTAGTTACGGAGTTGAAAGAAGGTCGATACATAAACCAGCTTTCTATGTATTATAAAAGTTTTATTAATTAAAAACAAGAAAGATCAATCATGCTTAAAGCATTGATTATGAAACACTTTCCAACTTCAATGCAATTTTATTTAAACATGTCTAAAATGCAATACATTCCTCGGTAATATTTTAAAACTTATCACAATACTACATTCATTTATTATATTTGAAAACTTAAACCTTCATCGAAAAAAATGAACTTCATTCAAATGACGGCATTGAAATATAAATTGCCTGGTTTAAACATCTCTAAAATGTGATACATTCCTCGGTAATAATTTTAGAATTATCATAATACTACGATAATTTATTATATTTGAAAACTTCATCGAACACAACGGAAATTCATTCAAATGACGTCATAGAAAAAATAACACGCCTGGCTCTCTCTATAAAAGCAGCATTTCATTCATAAATAATTTCCCATTCATGTCATTCATCACAATATCATAATAATTTATTTTATTTAAAAACTTAAGACCATGGAGCTACAAGTAATTTAACTCTATGCGTAAAACTTCATCGAAAAAAATCGTCCTTTTCTTTTTAAAATGAGTATTTCATTCATATCAGCTATGCAGACTCCATGAACTAAATGATTTTGTGTTAAAGAAATACAGCAATTCTAATACAACTCATTCAACATATTTTGCTGTTTACATTTTACATAGGTGAAAAATAGGCTTCGTTGTAGAAATAATCAAATTTGGATGAGCATTTAAACTCAAATATATTGTAATTGCGTTGTTTCACTATCAAGATGCACAGCATTTAAGCAAAAATAAAGTGGTTTTAAGACGGATACAGCACTCAATATGAATTAAAAAGAACTTTAATAATCACGATTTTGAGACAAGATGGATGCCATATATCATTTTGAAGTGGATCACGTGATCTTTTCATATCATGGTCACGTGATCGCTTCATATAAGAGGTATTATTATCATTTTAATTTTTATTTAAAAAATTACTGAATATATTTCGCTGAATTTTTTTTTATATATTTTATGAAACAAGTTGAATATTACCTAAACTTTTCGAAGCAATTTGTGAATTTTAAATCCGCTTAAAATATGTTTGAAAAAGTAGGTCCCATAGGGATCAATGTATTTCGTTTTTTCAACCCGGGTTCAATCCAAAACTAATTGGGTGATATTATTCATTTATATTCCCATAGATCCTACAGACCGTCTGAACAACATACTGAAATTTCATTTTGATTAAGTCATTTTTACGGCAGTTATCGTGCTAACGGGCAGACAGACAGACAGACAGGCAGAATGAACAAAGTCATAAACACTTTGCAACTTTGTTATAAAGTGTTAAAAACATCACGTCCCTACTTTCTTTCAATGAAAACACTTACAAACATCCATTCGAAGACCCCCCTTTCTTTGCTACTGGTTTGTGAGCACACGGTTCCAATCAACATGCATGCGCAAGGTATCATTTGATTCTAATTCCTTCGTAGCATTTGCGTGACAATTATGCTCTCAATGAACGTCGCACGGGACGAGCGAGACGATTTTGTATCCAAGATGTTCTTATAGCAAAATCAAAATGAGTCGTTATTGCCGAGTATCATAAAAAGTTAAACGTATCGGGCTTTAATAAAGGCAACTGTTGAAATACAAAGTGATTATAAAAGATGGGCCAAACTTTACGAGGTGGTAGTACACACCAAACGAAGCATTTTTCGTCACAGTTTACCGGGTCGGAAATGAAACGCAAAAGCGCTTCATGGTGAAACCGACGGGGTGAGGCGAAAAGACAAGAATGACTTTGAAGTTATAAAATGGCACTTAATAAACAATAATTACAGTAATGACTCAGATTCAAGGAGAGTGCCATAAACAAGACCCTTGAGATATTCCCAGAAAGAGAAGTCGAAGTACGACCGACAGATCGGGCGATCGCGAGGACCAAGCTGTGGGACCATCTCGCCCAGTCCAGCACCCTGTAACGTCTTTGTTTCATTTCCGACCCGGTAAACTATGACGAAAAATGCTTGGTTTGGTATGTACTTCTACCTCGTAAAGTTCGGCCCATCTGTTTTGAATCACCCTATATATTTGTAAGATTGACAGAGGCTTTGAACACATACGACAATCATCCACTCTATTTTCATAGATTTGGTATTTCAGCAGATATATCACATAGATGAATTATCCTCTCTCTAAAAATGCAGTGTCAGTATGTCAGAGCACCGAATGCAAAATGCGCATGTATACTTACTTATTCGACCATGCTGAATCCAAATCTGAAATCTGTTTTTCAAATTAACCCTTGGATCTGAAAAAAATTTTTTTTAATGGCCAGGCACTGGACTTTCGTTATTCGCCTTTCGTCAGCGGCCAGAACGTGAACCATTTAGCCGTCCTATGACGTTACCCCAGGCGCACCAGAGGGGGGCGGAACACACTACGCCCACAACAGAAACATCCATGTCTTACGTGGAACTCGAACCCAGAACGCGGCGGTCGAGCGATTGCTGTGGAAACGCTCGCTTTGACCACTCGACCACTGCGTCGGCGGATCTGGAAAAATAGTCTCTCAAAGTTTAGTTTAGATTGCTATTTTTCTGTTTATAATCTCAGGCCGAAAACGTTACCTCAATATGATGCAATTGCATGGTCATAAGACTAAAAGGAAAACTGCATTCAGCTTATGAAGTTAGAAATGGACCCTATCTATAATTCAAGTGTATAGGAAAGTTAATATTAAGAAGTCATCCCAATTTAAAAATTCAGAACCATGAAGTTTTAGAGACTTGTTTCTTCCTTTATCTTCAAATTCATGTTTTAAATAAAGCAATTAATGTTTGTAGATAGATTAGTTGAAACCATGGAGGTAAAAGTAAGGAGTTAAAATTTCATATTAAGAAAACGCGTTTGAGACAATCATTCAAGCGGCGCAGGGATAAGATAAGTAGCCCTGCACTGTATGTTTTTCTATGACAAGGCCTAAAATATTTATTTAAACTGTCCACTTTGTAAAAATAAAATATTAGCGCAATGCAAAGTAGAACTGAAACAATAAAGAATACTACTGCAGTTATTGAAAATTATTTTACCTTTCAATATATTTTTTATCTCCCTATATTCTGTACCCCACAACTATAAAAAAAATCTGATGTGGGCAGCACATGACTTTCCTTATATAATGCAATGAATTTACTACTTTTACAGTTACAAAACATTTTATTCTTATAGTAGATATTTGTATTCTTTCCAAGATATTGAATTTTCTTCAATGAGTCGTCATTTTCATTGATTTAGCGTCACTTTTATCCATTTGGCGAGATTTTCGTTAATTTGGCAACATTTAAAAATGTCGCCAACTTGGCGACATTCCACTAAATTCGTCGCCAAAATCTCGCCAAGCGTTATGGACGGATAAATAAATTATTCTTATAGCAGATAAATGACTATTGGCGTTCAAATACAAAAGTATTACTCAAAGTATCTTTTCTCGTGAGTGAAACGAGTTAGATCCACGAGAATGATGTCACCTAATTTATCGCATGATATTACATATGAAAAGTAAACATCTTTTTTAGCAGTTAATATTTTTTTTTTAATTTATGGGATTTTTTGATAAATTTATTTGAAAAATGTGCAATATCCCGAGAACGGTTCATGCTAGCGTTCTAAAGTTTATGTCAATCGTTTTCTAAAGAAAAATTACATAAGAAATGTATATTTGCGTCACTTTATTAAAGATTTTGATTTTTTGATGATTTTTTTCAAAATTTCACTCAAATTTAGGGAGGTTCTGAACATTCGATTGTGTTTTAAAACAATAGGCTTCCAGTTTTCACGGATTGTGATTTTTGTACCAATTTCATTCAAATCGCTCCATTTGTTCGTGAGATATCGCCTCCACAGGCTCACTGACACGCATACATACTTTCACACACACACACAGACATCACCTCAAAAATGTTCGATTCGTGATCAGGGTTTCTTGCAACGTACTCTCCCGTCGAAAACTCGAATTCGAATTTTCGACCCCGTCACAATACTTTCCTTATACATTATGTATACTTGTATAAGGAAAGTAATACTGGTTAATTATACTCATAATGAGGGAACTTTTAATTTAAAAACAATCAAAAATACATATACCAAATATTACGCCCTTCTGTTGTATCAACTAACAATAGCGGCTACTTTACTAACACTATCTACACCTTGATATAATTCTTAAAGCATTATGGCATTTTCTAGCGTTTCATCCATACGAGTTTTATCTTCTTCTTTTCAACTCCATGGTTGAAACTGAATTGTAAGACCCGTAGAGTCAGAGGAAGTTAGTCGATGGTACAACCAGACATTGAAAACTTGAAATAAAAAGTGGGAGGTATGAACTTGATAAATTCGTTTGTTAAAGGGTCTAGGGGAACGTAAATTAATTGCGTTACGTTAGGATATAGTATAGTATGTATGTTTTGATAGGGAGTCGTATAAAAAGTAGTAATGTTCCATGGGAGGGGTGTATGGCTCTCATGGGACTGTGGATATTAGGAGCGGATAGGAGAATCAACGGGAGTTGATGTATTCCGGTTCCTGTTTCCCATGGGTGAGTGTGGTGTACTTGGGCGTAGCGCGTGGACTTTGCTGGTCTATATAATTGTTATGATCCAAACTGCTTAAGGGAAAATTAATTGATCAAATAAGATATTTAATTAGGCAGCTGTAACGCAACACCTGATTGAGTGTTCGCTCCCATAAGAGGAAAATCAATATAATTAAAATATTATATTTAGTGAACAGGACTGTATAAAAAATGGAAATATAATTTTGAATAAACAAAATATTGCCTTGTGTAAATATGATTATATTAACTGCTATTTTAAATAATCTGCATGAGAATGCCTAAATTAATATAAATATGGTAATTATGTTTAATACAAGATAAATTTAATATCAATTGCTTACCTTGACTTCTTTATACAAATATATATATATATATATATATATATATATATATATATATATATATATATATATATATATATATATATATATATATATATATATATATATTAGTGCATATATGTATAGTGATTTAAATATTAAATATAAATATCTTAAATTTCCTTATATAGTGTTTATTCCAAAATTTCATAAAAATCCTATTAAATTTAGAACAGTAACTAGTGGCCATAATACATACTCTACTACTGCGAGTAAATTATTACTGAATTCTTTAAATCTAATAAATAAATGTTTAAGCCAGACTAGCAATAATTATCTTATTTTAAATAATAGTAAAGAATTAAAGAATAAATTAACATCTCTTAGAAAAATAATAGGATTTTAAACTTTTGATTTTAAAGATCTTTTCAGTAATATTAAGATCTCTGATTTATATGATGTAATTTTAGCTCTTTATAATGCTTATATTACTAATATTTCAACTCAAATTAATTTTATAAATTTTACTAAGCTTCTTCACTTTGTTATTTTCAATAATTATATTTTTCAAGGAAATAAATTATAGTTACAAGTCTCAGGAGTTCCACAGGGTGGCTGCATTAGCAGTATGTTAGCTAATTTATACCTTTATCATTATGAAAAGTCTTTTACTTCAATAGATTATACTTTTTACAGATATGTTGATGATCTGATTTGTTTAGTACATACTGAAAATTATCTCATAGATATAGATTTCTATCCAGACAATTTGGAATTAATTCCTAATGAAGCTAGTATTAGTAATAATATTATTTTTTTGGATTTAAATCTCTTTATTGATCCTTCTAATAGAATTGTTACAAATTTATATGATAAAAAAGACTATTATAATTTTAATATTAATAAAATATTACCATATAATTCCTGTAACTCGATTCAATTGTTTAGAAATATTATACTTAATCAGCTTTTTAGAATTTATAGATTATCTGATAAAAAAGTTTCATGCTATGCATATAAATAATCTCAAAATTACCAGCAATTTATATAAATATCCCTCTTATTTAGTAAATGGAATTGTTAAAAAATTTAGAATAGCTGGATTTTCATAATTCTTTTCATAGTATCTTATAATTCTATTCATTGTATCTTATATTAGCCAGACATGTCCATTCTCTTGTATTATTATTACTATTACTTTTATTTTTACATTCTCTTCAATATCAGCCTTACTATTATTAGCCCCATCTTTTAGTAGCTCCTTTTGTATACTATTACTTTTTCTTTCCTTTTCGCTTTACTGTTTTTCAATTCGAATGGCAACAGTAGATCATTTTTTTATTTTTTCTTTGCGAATGGCAACACTGGTCTCTTCATTCAGAGTTCCCGGTTTCGACATATGCTGTGCATTTTCCAGGTATTCATGTTTTCTTTTTTATTCCTTCTTTATATATGTCGTCCAAGTAGAAATAGTTTATAGAAATAATCTATCTATTTCTTCAGAAACATACATTTTTTGTGTTTGCTTCTTCAAAATGCTTGGACTTGAGAACGAATTTTGCGAAGTGAACATTTCCATATTTTAGGCTTAGCCCTTTTCCACGTGTATTGCGATTTACCTTGAATTTTTAAGATTTTCTTTATTCGTCTCCATACCATTGAATTTTGTTGATTTTCTATAACTTGATTACTAGTGTTTTGTATTTTTTTCCATTTGATTGATGATTTGCTGTTTTATATTTTATTTTGTGGGTATTTTAGAAAGTTAGGTTTATCGTGTTGGAGCTTCTTACTTTTCGTTCATTGGACTTTCAAACTACTATTATATATATATATATATTAAAATTGTATATCCAATGGTAGAATGGAAATAGTAACTCATAATACACTAACTATCTTAAAATTTGCCTACAAAATACAATGAAATAAAATGAAATTCAATCATAATGAGGAAATTAAAATACATATTACAGGTCATAAAGCTAAAGATAATCAACAAATATCAATGGTGTGGAATCGAAAATAGGAATACAAAAAATATCAAGCATTAAAGCTTGCACGTGGAAAAGCTCTAGGCTTAAGAATATATATATATATATATATATATATATATATATATATATTATATATATATATATATATATATATATATATATATATATATATATATATATATATATATATATATATATATATATTGATTAGATGAGTTTCAATTATTCAAAAAAGAATTGTATAATAATTTAATCATCTTTATTATATAAATATACTAGCAGCGATTACCCGGCGTTGATCAGGATTTACGACGAAAAACTCTGATAGAAATTACACCGGAACATATAGGGCCGTAAATCTTATATATTGTTTTTTCACCGTGAAAGGAATAAATTCACTGCATTATGTAAGAAAAAAAATCATTGCATTATATAAGTCATAGCTGTTTCCGGTACGCCCTTCGCAGCTAGATCAGCTTCTCGGAATGTGATTATTAGGTGTCCACAATTGATGTACAGTCAATATATACAGTTTGAAATATGTAAAGTTTGAAAGGAAAACTAAAGAAACCCTTAAACGCTAGGCAACAATGCAAATGTTAACAAATTAAATGAAATTATCCTAATTTGCTAGGTTTTTACCACAATGTTTGCTTGTAAACCACATTTTTTGATTTTCCTCCTGGAGCTAAAAGATACAAATTTTGTGTAATTTTTTTTCTACTCTTGAGCATGCCACATACAATTGACTATGAGAAAAGCAAGAACTTTCTAAATTCATGCCTGCAAACTTAAAGGTTTGTCTTTGAGCTTTGTTGATCGTCATGGCAAATGCCAGTTTTACTGGGAACTGGACTCGTTTGAAACTAAATGGTAGGTCGGCTAGTATCAACGATATTCGAGGTTGAATAGTCCTCTCCTTTTGCCTTTCCCTTTAACGCCGTGGTTTCTATGACATTTGGTAAAATATTTTTGACACAGAGCCCTGTTCCATTGCATAGTTTTAGGGGGTCCAGATTCCGCAGAGGCATTATTGGTGATCTTTTTTTTAACTTCAAGATATGAAAAGGCATTCCAGGCGGCTCAAGGTAGTTCAGAAATTCCAGCGGGTAATGAACGGCATCATCGATGTCCACTGCAGAGTCAAATGACTTCTCATGATATAAAATGCTGATAATTAAATAACCATTAATCCTCACAAAATGCTGATAACTAAATAACCATTTTGATTTCTTAATACTTTTCGTTGTTGAGTAAGCCTGTGAAAAATAAACCATAGTGATAGAGTTTCCATTTAAATTCATATTTCAAACCTGCTATTTTCAAAAGTAACTAATACGTTCAATAAACTCCCATAAATCTCAGGGATTTAATTGACTTTCACGTTTTAAACCAACGATATCAAACCTTTTTCGTTGGGAATCATGGAGTTAGAGAGTAGAACTCCTAGGAAAAAGTTTCGTTTTCCGTTAATATCTCGACAACCCCTGGTCTTAGAAACTCAAAATTTGGACTAAATTTATGGAGGGATATTTTAAAGCTACCCACAAAATTTCATTAAATTCGGTGCAGCTCTTCTCTCGTGATGATGAGACAAATGAAAGTTTTGTTTTTCTGGTTGTAGAAATTCAAAACATAGACTGAATTTTAAAGGATGCTATTTCAAGACTACCCACCAAATTTCATCAAATTCCGTCTAGCCGTTCTCCCGTAATGTTGGATCATACATACTTACATACATACATACATACTTTCATTCTTTATATATATATAGACTTTAGGTCCACTTAACTAAGATAAAAATAATCTGAGCAAATTATAACATAAATGTTTCAAAAACAAAATTTTTAATCCATCAACCATTTGCTCTCATCGCTCTTTCTGAAAATGAATCATCACTGATACCCTTATCGCCTTGATTCAAAATCCAATGTTCATATTTCATATCAAGAACAAACACATCATGTAATGTCATAAGAAATCATGAAGAGGCTCTCATATAAAAAATCTATTGTTATATTTGGTATAATTGTATTCATCAACAATGTAAAGAAGGAAATCTGCATTTCTTAAATTCAAATATGCCTTTATTCACACTGTTCATATAAAAATATAAAACATGTATCACTAAAATGTATAATGTCAAATTGCACAACCCTATTTTTAATAAGCCAAATTAATGCAACACGTTATAATTCAAATAAAGATTATGTTCTCACATGATTAAAATTAAGACTAGCTTAAGATGCCGATTTATCGCATTCAAAAGTTTACTGCAAAATCCTCTGTAGAATGAAGAACACTCGTTGCATTGTTTGTCAACCTCGGCTTTTATTCCTTAAATATTGATCTTGGATATATGTATAACAAATTACAAAATTGCGTCAAAAAAGTACAGAATTTAAATGAAATCGATAAAAATTTTCAGGGGATTAAATTTGAAGAAATACAAAATTTAAATTTTTATACGTCTCTCGCACAAAAACATTTCCAATGAGTAAAATGTGCCCCATACACTAATTAGGTAATGCACAAAATTTCAGCATTTTATCATAAAAAGTCTCAGAGATATGTTTAAACAAAATTGGTAAAGGATCAATCACACATTAAAATGTAAATGTTTACAGCAAGAGTGCAAATAACGCAACGCAGAAATGCATCACAGGCAAATAATATCTGCCTCTTATCTTTAAATTTACTTACAATTTTTCAAAAATATGCTTGCTCAAAAATACCTTAAAATTTTACATGATTAATTACAGAATAAAACTTGGAATTGGCACAATTAAAATGAACATTAAAACAAGATAAAACATAAAACAACTTAGAAATGTATTCATATGCAAATATCTGCCTCTGATCGGTGCGTCACACAATCGCAACAGTCGCATGATTACATGAGAAAGTTGTTTTTGCTCTGCCATTGATCAATCGCCTCGCCTACGCAAGCGTAGCGAGCGCAGCCCGGCAGTCTGAGCGACCCTTAAGTATTTCACATTTCTTCTACCTTTTGAGAGTGTAATTAGCCGACAATATGTCGCAATATATCAACGAAGAACTTTTTGAAATGCTTATGCTGTACAGGTTATGCAATCGCAATGCTAACGAAACTGAACGGGAATATCATCTTACTTTTCCCAATTCTCAACATCCTTCTGGGAGATTTATTTACCGATTTGTGCAACGAGTGCGTTAAAGAGGAAGCGAACATCGTATAGGTGGACTACGTAGACCCAGACTTCCAGACCTCACTCAACTGATGCAGACATTGATATTTTGGCTTGCTTTTGCAGTCATCCACATAGTAGTATTCGTACCGCTGCTTCAGAAGTGAACGTACCACGTGCAACGGTGTGGAGAATACTGAGACTAAATAAATGGCTTCCGTTTAATATTCATGGTGTACAAGGACAGGAGACAACATATTATCAACGTCGTCTAGATTTTTGTAATTGGGCTCTAAATCAGAAAGATGCAAATGCCTCTTTCCTGAAAAACGTAATTTTAACCGACGGATGTCGTTTTAAACAAGATGGCATGAATCCTCAAAATCAATTGATCACTTCTGGTTTGACACAAATCCATTCGTGGTATGTGATATTCACCATCAGAAGCAATTTTCTCTGAATGTATGATGTAGTATTTTCAGAAACCGTTTGTTTGGACCCATACTGTATGATGGTACGTTGACGAGTGACAGGTTTGTTAATGAGATTCTGAATGCGGCTATTCCTGATTTTATGGATAAACTGCCCCTAACAGTACTTTCACATGTATGGTTTCAACAGGACGGATTTCCAGCTCACCATACTACAGTTGTGAAACACTGGTTAAATAACGAGTTTCCAGACAAGTGGATTGGCTTACATGGGCCAGTTGAATTTCCCACTAGATCGCCTGATTTGACGCTTATAGATATTTATTTGTGGCGTCGTTTGCTCACCACTGTTTATCTGTCACCTCCCTTAAATAAAGCCGAGTTGCAACAACGCATTCAAGATGATTGTTGTGACATCACCGAACAAGAACTTGATCGAGTGCACAGAAGTGTAATCAGGCGAATGCAGCTCTTTATTGGCATGGATGGAAAACATTGTGAACAAGCTTTGTAATCTTTGTGTACAGTTATTATTTCTACACAGTGTAGATACTTTTGTACCAATAAATAGCAAAATTATTATTTATTTATGTAATCATTGTTTTCTTTCGCAATTTATGTATGTCCCCTGAAGCGCGATCTGCCGACATGATTTTCCCCTTCTGAGAACCCGTGTCGATGCATCGAAAAGTGGTTTAAGTCAGCATTTTTGTCTTTTCATATCTCTGGGACTTTTTATGATGAAATGCTGAAATTTTGTACATAACCTTATTAGTGTTTGGGGCACATTTTACTCATTGGAAAAGTTTTTGTACGGGAACCGTATAAAAATCTAAATTTTGTATTTCTTAAAATTTAATTCCCTTGAGAATTTTAATCGATTTCATAAAATTCTGTACCTTTTTTTACGCAACTTTGTAATTTATTATATATATCTCAGATTAGTATTTAAATATTTAAGGAATAAAAGCCGAGTTCAATGTTTTGGGGACACCCTGTATATAATACGAGTATACGATGTGGATTCTCTGAATTTTATGAACACTATCAAAAATTCTAAATTGTGAATATCTATATAATAAAAGGCAATGTCTGTGTGTCTGTCTTATACACTATACGTTTCGCGACCGCGCGTCGGAGAGCTACGAAATTTGGCAATCGGAGACCCGGGGGGGAGGGAAGGGGACACGTGAAAACCGATTTTTAAAATTTTAATTATTTTTTATTTATTTAATGTTTTATGCGATTTCGACCGTTTTTTGCCCTTTTTGCCCTTTTTTCTCCACGATCCAGACATCGTAGAAAAAAACAAATTACACCATCGGAAAGAGCAGAGAATTTCGAGTAAAAATATATCAATTTCAAATCTGAATTTCGATTTCTAATATTTTTTAAAGATTTTAAAACAAAACTCACTTTTGGCTCAAAAAATCATTTTTTGGTTTTTAAATTCTCGCATCGTGAAAAGTACTCATAATTTCGACTAATAATTTACATTTTTAGAAAGCTGAAATATCTGGCATTCTTACAAGTCTAATGTGGTCCAGAAATAATGAAAATTGCCTTCAGGATGGCAATTTTAAAGACGCCATGATTTTAAATTTCTCGGCGTTCCGTTCGTTTCTCCCCCGCTGAAGCAGGAAAGGTGGTGGGTGGGGACGTCAAGGTGGAGGTGACGTCACGGTTCTGAATAGAGCGCCTTTGCTCTATATAAATTATTATATTTATATTTTAAATGATGGGACGATCTGGATTTTTTAAATGTATATTTTAACTTTTGGATATTTTAAATGGATATTTTAATTTTATGGATATTTTAAATGATAGAACAATGAAACAATGGAATGAGGATGATGGAATTAAGCATATGGTCATTTTAAATTGCAAATTAGCGCGCGGGAAGTTAGCGGTAGGCCCGGGTTCGATTCCCGCCACTGCCAAAACTGCCGCCGTGTTTACGTGGAATACGATCACGTTAAATATGTGGGTCCGTAAGTCCTTCCGAGAGGTTGGTGGTAGGGGAAGGAGGATACGGCCCCTGTGGATGCCTCCCCCACTGGGTTCCCGTCTAAATTGGGTGAATATGTAGAAAGTTATGGAGATTGTCGCGGAGGGCGCGGCAGCCCAGTGGTTAGCGCGCGGGAATTGCACTCAGTAGGCCCGGGTTCGATTCCCGCCACTGCCAAAACTTACGCCACGTTCACGCAGAGTACGATCACGTTAAACATGTGGGTTCGTGAGTCCTTCCGAGAGGTTGGTGGTAGGGGAAGGAGGGTACGGTCTAAATTGGGTGAATAAAAAGAAAGTTATGGAGATTGTCGCGGAGGGCGAAGTAGCCCAGTGGTTAGTGCGCGGGAATTGCACGCGGTAGGCCCGGGTTCGATTTCCGCCACTGACATGGAGTACGATCACGTTAAACATATGGGTCCGTATGTTTTTCCGAGAGGTTGGTGGTAGGGGAAGGAGGGTACGTTCCCTGTGGATGCCTCCCCCACTGGGTTCCGGTCTAAATTGCGTGGCACATCCTGGCCGTCCAACCAGTTACCAGGCCCGGGTTCGATTCCCAAAATTGCCGCCGTGTTTACGCGGAGTACGAGCACGTTAAACATGTGGGTCCGTGAGTCCTTCCGAGAAGTTGGTGGTAGGGGAAGGAGGGTACGGTCTAAATTGGATGAATAAAAAGAAAGTTATGGAGATTGTCGCGTAGGGCAAAGTAGCCCAATGGTTAGCGCGCGGAAATTGCACTCGGTAGGCCCGGGTTCGATTCCCAAAATTGCCGCCGTGTTTACGCGGAGTACGATCACGTTAAACATGTGGGTCTGTAAGTCCTTCCGAGAGGTTGGTGGTAGGGGAAGAAGGGTACGGTCCCTGTGGATGCTTCTCCCACTTGGTTCCGGTCTAAATTGGGTGAATAAAAAATAAGTTATGAAGAATATCGCGGAGGGTGAAGTACCCCAGTGGTTAGTGCGCGGGATTTGCACTTGGTAGGCCCGGGTTCGATTCCCAAAATTGCCGAATAAAAATAAAGTTATGGAGATTGTCGCGGATGGCACGGTAGCCCAGTGGTTAGCGCGCGGGAATTTCACTCGGTAGGCCCGGGTTCGATTCCCGCCATTGCCAAAACTGCAGCCGTGTTCACGCGGAGTACGATCACGTTAAACGTGTGGGACTGCAAGTCCTTCCGAGAGGTTTGTGGTAGGGGAAGGAGGGTACGGTCTCTTTGGATGCCTCCCCCATTGGGTTCCGGTCTAAATTGTGTGGCACTTCCTGGCCTTCCAAGCAGTTACCTTACACCTTTCTGGTAGGTCGCGCCAACGAGTTTGCCACGGTCAGAATTTTCAAGGGTAGCGAACAGGCTGGTCGCCAAAGGCGGCTAGTAAACAATAAAACTGGCACGTGTTGAATTCTTTTTTACTGATCAAAATTATTTATACTAAGTAGCATATGTGCCAAATTTATAATTTGCTGAAGTGGTAAATAAAAATAATGATTTATTAGTCACCTCCCTTCAGTCTTCATGACCATGAATTTGTAGAATTTAGAATATTTTATAAACATAATTGAGGGATGGAAGTGGATTGCAAAAATACATATATTTACACAAAAAGGAAAATCGGTAAGAAAAATGACAGGAAGCACGCCAACCTTTGTTAAAACAAAAGGCGGCGTCCACCAACTTTATTGCAATGTTCACAGCACAAAATCTCAAGAGCAACTGGAGTAGAACGAGAAAAAATTACCGCCGGAATACTTTTACAAAGTTTCGCTAAAAAATGTCAATATGAGGGTCAGACAAATTCCAAGTGATTCAGTAACTTTGCTTCTACTTGATGAGGAAAGCGAATAATGAATTATCATAAATAGCGTGCGCTGAAGAAGCAATCTGCTGACTTGAGTTTCAAAACAGATTCACTCCCTTGAACGACTCACAATAATGTGAAACAAATAATTTTAAAATGAATCATAACGTGAATCTTAATATTTAAATCACTCACAAAATTTTAATGTAGAAATTATTTAATCAATTTTTAATAGAATAATATTTTAAAATAATAATTTGGAATACATTAATTTTAAATAGTTAAAAATATAAGTTATATTAAATTTTAGATAGAATCAACTCAGTGTCGTGATTCATCACGATAATAATGCCCTGAACTGACTGGGTAACATATCAAAAGTATAGAGCACTTTCACTAAATCTAAAATCTTAGTTGATACAAAGAAAATGTGATAATATTAGGAAAATTAGAATGAGGGGAGGCGGTGCGAGGAAATAACTAAAACATTCAAAACCATTTTTCAAAAGAATCTAGCACTTCGACTAGGACCAGATTTTCAGTTTGGGTCTCATTCGATTCATCTCAGCTTCCAGGTCAACAAAAAAAATGTCTAATATTTTGATAATTCGAATGAGGGGAGACGACGCAAAAGAATAATAATTAAAAAAAAATACCTCATTAAATGTGTAGATATTACATTTAATAATCACTATCCCATTTCGAACGCACGAGACGTGGTTGGAAATGGATAGTTTAGACTATACTAAAATATACATAAACATGCTACATTTCACAGAAATCGCTTCATCATTTCGAGAGATATCGCACTGCCTTTGGAAATATAATTTTTCTAATAAATTCAACTTAGTTCCTAGAGTGATAGCACCTATACAACATGTAAAGAACCTTGCTACCCCAACCGAGAATTGAACCAAAGATCCTCATACTGGGTAGTCTACCGTTAAGCTATTGAGAATTTCTACAAAATCGAAAGATCTTATCGTCGAAGTGGACTCTGTATTCTCCACCCTCTAATGTCAGATTGACGTACAACGGAAAATCTGATTGACCACCTCTTGCTCTTTTCACCCTAGGTTAGCCAGCCTCCTGCTACTATTTTTATCCAGCAGGTAAATTTTCTGCATGGGCTTTCCGATTAAAATCGGTGCTCAATATCCTAGAGTCCACTGAATTCGCACTAGTCGTACTAGGGCCACTTTCATCTTTGCACTAACCTACAGGGTTGATTTCTTTCAGGAGCCACTGTAAAGAACCTTGCTAACCGAGAATCGAATCACGGGTCTTTGTACTGGCCAACCGACGCTCCGCTGTTGAGTTACTGGGTCGAAATTGCGAGATCTTATGCTCGAAGTGGACTCTACAAACCATGTTCATTTATTGCCGTTTCTGTTTAAATGCAGTCTTTCATTTGATACTGATCCTATTTCAATTTTTATTCTTATTAATTTTTTAATTTTGGATAATAAACCCTCACGCACAATCTCGAGAACGGCATATACTAATAATATGGAAATGGTTTTCGCTTGCAAATGCAAATTTACATATAACATGGCCATGTCTGCAACAGTTAGTCATATAAATTACTTTCTGCATTGCAAAAATATTCGAAAAATCGATGGCTCTCCTCTTGTCAGAGCTTTACGACAATCAATCGGGCTTTTGATGTTTATCGATTAAAAATTATCTCGCCAAATTTCCATTGATTTACTCAATCGATGAACATTCATAACTGGAAAAAGTGGTTTATTCGTAATAAGAGACTCTAAAACATTCAGGTCAACCGAAATCCGATAATAAGCTTTTTTACCCCCCCCCCCCCACATCACGTCACTTTCTTTTACATATGATATTTTCGCTTTGTATCTGTCACGTATTGCAATCAAAGAAAAAATCTTTCATAATCCAGTAAATTAAGTTTAATTGCACAAACTGATACGGATATTTTTTCTTTTCACAACTTTACATATTTTAAAATCCCCCCCCCCCCACACTAAAAAAACATATCTCGAGAATATCATTCTAAAGTAATGAGCTTAGTCTTATTAGTTTTTTGTCGTCAAACCTTACGTATAAAGCAGACCTGTTTTTGACATATTTAAGCATATCGTATCTTTTATTTCAGAAAAATAATAGCAGAGGAATTTTAAAAACTGTTTTGTTTCTGTTTTATGTGTGATATAAATGACCAAATACCGTGTCATCCTCGTTATCATAATAAATGCGTATTTTTTTATTTATCATGTCATTAAAATGTTAATGCCACTATGTCATATTTTTAAATGTTGTTCTAATTAGGAAGTTTCGAAACATTCTCATGTATGGGTAATGAGCCTTTTAAAAATGATTGACGTAAAACCCTAATGAGTATCAATTATTAAAACGGGGTTCCAGTTGTCTGAATCATTTTCTCACTGTATAATTATTGACAGTTATATGCATATATTAGGGGGAAAAATAGGATTCTAAATATCTAACGGTCTAATATCTAAACCAATTTTGGAGTTTTGTGCAATGATCTGGAACTCTGTTTACAATCTGTATTCTCAACGAATAGAAGTCGTTCAAATAAACTTTTACGTACTGTGGATTACAGAATGTCTGCTTGTCATCCTTATGGTGTGCACACGATTGAACTCGGACAAAAATTTAATTGAATGCCTCTTAAAAAAATCGGATGTGGGCAACATATGACTTTCCTTATATAATGCAATGAATTTACTACTTTTACAGTTAAAACAATGTTATTCTTATAGTAGATACTTATATTCTTTCCAAGATATTGAATTTTCTTCAATGAGTCGTCATTTTCATTGATTGAGCGTCATTTTTATCAATTTGGCGAGATTTTTGTTAATTTAGCAACAATTAAAATGGCGGTATTCCGCCAAAATCTCGCCAAGCGTTATGGACGGAGAAATAAGTTATTCTTACAGCAGATAAATGACTATTGGCGTTCAAATACAAAAGTATTACTCAAAGTATTTTTTTTCATGAATGGAACGAGCTAGATCCACGAGAATGATGTCACCCAATTGATCGCATGGTATTACATATGAAAAGTGAACATGTTTCTCAATAGGAAATATTTTTTTTTATTTTATATAACTTTTTGATATTTTTTTTGAAAAATGTGCAATAACTCGAGAACGGTTCATGTCAGCGTTCTAAAATTTATGTCAATCTTTTTCTAATGAAAAATTACATAAGAAATGTCTACTTGCGTAACTTTATTAGCGGTTTCGATTTTTTGACGATTTTTTCAAAATTTCACTCGAAAATTTTGGGGGGTTCTGAACATTCGATTGCTTATAAAAACAATAGGCTTCCAGTGTTTATGGATTGTGATTTTTGTACCAAATTTCGTTTGAGTCGGTCTATTCGTTCGTCAGTTATCGTCTCCACAGACTCACTGACACACACACACACATACTTTCACACACATACTTTCACACACATACTTTCACATACACACATACTCACACACAGACATCACTTCAAAAATGTTTGATTCGTGATGAGGGATGCTTGAAACGTGCTCTCCCGTCGAAAACTCAAATTCGAATTTTCGACCCCGTCACAATACTCTCCTTATACATTATGTATATAAGGAAAGTAAAAAGAAGAAAAGGGTCCTGCCTCTTGTTTTACTATAAAGTTTAAAATAATACTATTGATTGGCCCATTTTACTTTCTGGCCTGGAATTCCATATACCTATTAATAATACTAGAAAAATAAACTTTATTTCACAATACTACTGTTAAACACAATTACATTTAGAGCTATTCTATCTATAAACGTGTTGATCTCCATAATACTGTCACGTGGGATAAGGGGGCGCCAAGGGTTATCGGCACGAACACCATTCCATATGAGCGCATGTCGAAGAACCAGATCCAAAAGAAACCTAAAATGGACTGCAGTGAGTCGAAAATCCTAATATCTACGAGCCCTTTACAAAAAGTTCACATTATGTGAATTCCAAATGTATTAAATTATGAATTCCAAAATTAAAATATATATGTATAGAATATCCCTCAAGTCAACAGTAAATGAAAACAAATTAAAATTTAAGTGTAGAAAGTTTCCAAACAAATTTCCAATTTATAAGTTAATTCTAAATTAAGTTCAATTTAAAAAAACATTACTTTATCTTACAATAAAATCTCTACCTCAGGACTCAATGCCAAAGTGTGGTCAGCAATTTTTCAGTTTATGCAGTTAGATCTTAATTTTTTCAATATTGTAAATAAAAATATCTCATGACCACAACAAATTTATAGTTCAGTATAATGCTAAGTCAGTAGCTATTGATATACTTTTGCAGTAGATAGCATTATTTTTCATCAAAGGCTCCAATGCTGTAATTAATAATTTGTAGATAATTTCCATGAATTATCGTAATAAATAATTTCACCATGCTACATAAATAAATAATATACAGATTTAAAAATAGAAAAGACCATACCAAACAATTTGAAAAATGGAAAAATCTGTACCTGGTCCAGTGTTTCACAAAACATCCAAATTTTAACATGAAGTGTCGATTTGACACGAATTCTTGGTAATTTCGAAAATAACATTCACCCACGCGTTGCTCAGAGTTAGCATGGATTGCATACACACACATACGTTACATTGCAACACACACATACGTTACATTGCATACACACACATACGTTACGCTAACACATAGACGGTAATACATAGACACACGTACACATAGACGTTACGCTAAAAATGGTCTTTTCATATAATTGAGGTCCCAAAACGTGCAGATCCATCGAAAACTCGAATTGCGATTTTCGACGTAATTCCTATACAAGGGTGATTCAAAAAAGATGGGCCAAACGTTAAGAGGTGGTAGTACACACCAAACCAAGCATTTTTCGTCATAGTTTACCGGGTTGGAAATGAAACGTGAAGGTGTTATATATATTCCGCTTGAATCTGAAAAGGAACTCGTCACTAGAATTTTGTCCTTGTTCGTTGGGAAGCGGCCGCTCCGCAAACTTAAAAGTGTCGTTCTGATTTTTTATTTTATTTTTTTTTTTTTTTTTTATTTTTATTTGTGGCTGAAACAGAAAACTACGTATGTAAATTTCATCTGGGGAGGAAGAACTGTTATGCAAATTTTTGTAACGTAGAATGTCATCAGTTTGCAGCAGTTATTCGTAGCTCCAATTTTTGAGACGATGGAACCTCACTATCGCCCGATTTGTCGTGTCTTGACTTCTTATTGTGCGAATATCGCAAGAGTCTCGTCTATGATATTCCGCTTGAATCCGAAGAGGAACTCGTCACCAGAATTTCGACTGCTGCTGCCGAAGTGCGCGACATGCTTAGTCTGTTCAAGAGAGTTCGCCCATCCCTCCATCGACGCTGTGAGACGTGCATTCGGGTTGGCGATCGCTCTTTTGATCCATTAACGTAATTATTGTTTATTAAATGTCATTTTATAATTTCTAAGTTATTCTTGTGTTTTACGCTTCACCTCATCGGTTTCACTATGAAGCGTCCACTGGCGCTTTTTACTTTCCTTATATACATAATGTATAAGAAAAGTATTGTGACGGTGTCGAAAATTCGAATTCGAGTTTTCGACGGGAGAGCACGTTTCAAGCATCTCTGATCACGATTCAAACATTTTAAGTGATATCTGTGTGTGTGTGTGTGTGTGTGTGTGTGTGTGTGTGTGTGTGTGTGTGTGTGTGTGTGTGTGTGTGTGTGTGTGTGTGTGTCAGTGAGTCTGTGGAGACGATAACTGACGAACGAATGGACCGATTCGAACGAAATTTGGTACAAAAATCACAATCTGTAAATACTGGAAGCCTATTGTTTTTATACGCAATCGAATGTTCAGAACCCCCCCTAAATTTTCGAGTGAAATTTTGAAAAAATCGTCAAAAAATCAAAACCGCTAATAAAGTTACGCAAATAGACATTTCTTATGTAATGTTTCATTAGAAAACCATTGACATAAATTTTAGAACGCTAACATGAACCGTTCTCGAGATATTGCACATTTAAAAAAAATATCAAAAAGTCATATAAAATAAAAAAATATTTTCTCTTGAGAAACATGTTCACTTTTCATATGTAATACCATGCGAGAAATTGGGTGACATCATTCTTGTGGATCTAGCTCGTTCCATTCATGAAAAAAAAAATACTTTGAGTAATACTTTTGTATTTGAACGCCAATATTCATTTATCTGCTGTAAGAATAACATATTTCTCCGTCGATAACGCTTGGCGATATTTTGGCGACGAATTTGGCGTAATATCGCCAACTTGGCGATATTTTTAATTGTTGCCAAAATAACAAAAATCTCGCCAAATTGATAAAATTGACGCTAAATCAATGAAAATGACGACTCATTGAAGAAAATTCAATATCTTGGAAAGAATATAAGTATCTACTTTAAGAGTAACATTTTTTTTAACTGTAAAAGTAGTAAATTTATTGCACTATATAAGGAAAGTCATGTGTTGCCCACATCAGATTTTTTGTTTCATTTTCGACCCGGTAAACTATGATGGAAAATACTTGGTTTGGTGTGTACTACCACCTCGTAAAGTTTGGGCCCTCTTTTTTAATCACCCTGTATTTACCCCTATACATTACCGTGCATTGCAGGGAAAGTAATCATTCGAAGCTTGAAAGCAGGTCAAAAAATGTCTGTGAAGGCAGTTTTATTTCTCCAAAACTTTCATTCTGCTCATTGTTCCTTAAAACATTTAAATCAAATTTATTATTAAAAGAAAAGCTTTACATTTATTCATTCATCTTCGTTAAAATGGATATGTGGAGAGTCACAGAACCCGCTTATAGGAAGAGGTATCCATAGTTAAGATGACGCTCTCGTTGCAGATAGCAGCATCTATGGACCGATTTCACGCTTATTATGTGCTGGTTTTTACGGAATAACCGATATCTGCAATAGTAATAATAAATCTTGTTGTGTGTCGTAGCAAGCATATTAAAAAATGCATTAATTTATGCATTTAAGAATATTTATTACTATTGGCTATTTTGAAGGAAAAGGCAAGTTTTATTTGCCATTGTCTTACTTAATTTTACGAAATTTTGTCGAGCAGTTTTTCATCTAGAATAAATACATACACTAAAGAGATGCACACACGGACGTTACATCAAAAATAGTGGATTCGTATTTTATAGTGCCCGAACCGTTTAGATCTGTTATGTCTCCAGTTCCGATGATTAACCGTATCTCAATACTTTCGCAGGAATAGCACATAAGATTCTAAACACGATGTTGGAACTGTAATGCGCTATCAGAATATTTTATGGATGGATTTGCGCAGGAACTGTTCAGATTTGGAGCAGATATTTAAAGAACTTTAGGTCCAAAAATACTTTTAAAACTATTAAATTTCGAAACCTTTCAAAATGTGTACTTAATCTATATCCCAAGCAACGGCGGGTGCCACGGCTCGTTAGTTTATAACCCTCATTTTCTCTTTTGGAAAACACGCCTAACAATGAAACGCTCGAAAAGTTCTGTTTCCAAATTCATCCCCCATTACTAAAAACCTTTGGCGAATTTCATTCCGATTCTGAATAACAAAGGGCCCTTAAACGTGCGTTCGGTTGTTTTCGGATCTCGAATCGGGTTATTTGCATGAATAAGAAGTGGCAACATTCAAAAGATGTTCCACATAATCCCCCCGTCAGAGAATCACTGCGAGGAGGAAATTAAAATGGCGAAATGGAATGAAATAACAGTGACATAATGGCTGACTTTTTGTACCCCTTTCCTAACGTATGAAGCGAAAATCAACGAGTTAGAGGAATGTTTCTTCTGGGACCGTTTTATGTAATTGAAAGGATCGAATTGAGGTATTGTTCTAGACTGTAATTTGCTGCTTTCGCACTTTAGAATGAATATGCGCGTAAAATGGGTAATGCATCGAATTCCCATATAAATGTGCTTTTCGATTGTCAAATTTGATTATTTACGCGTGTGTTCTACATTCAACGTTGCCAATTTTGTCGGATTTCAGCTGTATCTGAGGTTTTGGACACACGCGTAGGTTTGTAGTAATATTTGGAGAAGGGGATACAGTATAAGTGGTATATTGAGTGCGTGTTCTACTTTACTTAGATCTACTTCCAACCCGAAATGTTTTGCACTACTTGTGTGACAGCAGGGTCACTCTCAGGGTCATCCAGCATTGTTTCTCTATGCTACCGACTAACTTCTGAACAGGCTATGTAACGTATTCTTGGTACCTAACTCCTATTCAAGTATATTGAGTGCGAGTTCCCTTTCAACCCGAAATGTTTTGCACTCCTTGTGAGACAACAGGGTCATCCTCAGGGTCATCCTTATCCTTGCGTGATCTTATGGTCATCCACTATATCATCCAGCATTGTTTCTTTCTGTTAACTGACTAACTTCTAAACAGACTATGTAACGTATTTTTGGTACCGAATTCAACCAAATTTCGATAAGCCCCAAGTCCACTAACTGCGTAGTTAAGTTTTTTTTAAATTAGATAATCAGGATAAATAATTGAGTACTTTTCATATTTCTGCACCCTGTTTTCAAAATTTTACTTCACATATTAAAAAATTTAGCACTTTTTTGTTTAGTTTTGTAATTTAAAACATAAATAAAATCTCTGAAATCATAAGGGCGGAGGGACCGTCTGCCTTCATCTAAAACGTTGGAGGAGGACATGTTCCCTCCGTCCCTTCAGTTTCCACGCATATAATATTGCAGATACAGAAGGAGCTAAGCTATCTATAGATACAGAAGGAGCTAAGCTATCTATAGATACAGAAGGAGCTAAGCTATCTATAGATACAGAAGGAGCTAAGCTATCTATAGATACAGAAGGAGCTAAGCTATCTATAGATACAGAAGGAGCTAAGCTATTCTATAGATACAGAAGGTGCTAAGCTATCTATAGATACAGAAGGAACTAAGCTAGCTATAGATACAGAAGAACTAAGGTAGCTATAGATACAGAAGGAACTAAGCTAGCTATAGATACAGAAGGAGCTAAGCTATCTATAGATACAGAAGGAGTTAAGCTATCTATAGATAGAAGGAGCTAAGCTATCTATGATGTTGGACCAAGGATGGTGAAATTTCGGTACTTTGGACATTTGGGGCTTAACTGCAACGTGATTGTGGGAGACGGAAGAATAATAACATGCAAATTCCAACCATGAGGAGAACAAAAATAATCAATTCTGGTATTGTGACAGGGCTGCATCGTTGCGTCACTCACTGCTACGAAAGACATCCTAGATTATTCCCTCGGCCTCGAAGAATTCTTTTAGGCCTGACGGCATAATGCGAGATCAGCAATCTAGAGGTTCCGAGTTCAAACCTATCCCCCACTATCGGGGGATCTGCGGCCCCCCACAGTATTACTGGTTTAGTACAAAGCAAAATATTAGTACCGTATTAATGCAAAGTATTAGTATAGGTATCGTATTAGTGCAAAGTATTAGTATAGGTATCGTATTAATGCAAAGTATTAGTATAGGTATCGTATTAGTGCAAAGTATTAGTACAAGTTCACCCAGGAATCGTAACCCCATTCTTTCGGCAGTCTCGAAGCAAGTCCAAGGAGTGAAGAAAAACACATAATCGAAAGTATAAAATATTAACCCATTTTAACTAAACATCTACTGGGCACAAAATTTGAGAGATAAGATAGATAATTTAGCAAACTCATTTATGCCCACTGGGTGAGCGCAGGGCGAATTGGCTGGGTGTCATCTGATGCGCCTTGATACATGCAGAAAACGATTGCTCCTCTCCATTCAAGAACGACATGCCTGCTGCGCCGGCGTAATACACTCTAAATCTGAACCTAAATGCGCATTCGCTCGTGATACGCCTATATATTTCTACTAAAAATTTTTTAAAATCTATAAAAGGAGTAGGAATCCTCTGTTATTAAACGATTGTAATTTACGAAGCACAAAATCGTCTACATTAAAATATAACATCGAAGTAAAAAATTAATATTTAGATTTGAGAAACTTTTAAACTGACATTGATTTCGTCATCGGCAGTGATGTCGTTTCGTCACGATTTAGGAGACGTATTATACCATATGTTATGTCCAAAACCCTTTATGGCACAAAGAGGAAACTCCCCTCTAGGGTGAAAAATGTGGGTCCAATACTCTAATACAACATTTTATAACAAATTGTATTAAAATTTCACAAATAACGGCACTTGAATATTTTTTATTAGAATGCGAAGATGCAACTCCGTATTTATGCCAAGAATTAGAATCGTGCGAATCTCCAATGTTTCGATGCAATAATATAATTATGAAATTGTATAAAATACGCATATTTCTATGCATCAACTTTAAGAAAATGCGCATTAGTTTGAAGAAAATTAAAAAAAAATAACTTGTAAAAAAAGCGATTAGAATGCAAGTATAACCAGATAATAGGTTTTGAGCATGAATACAGATGTACGAGAATGTAGGGTGTATGAGAATATATGGTGTATGGATGTGTGATGTATGAGAAAGTCGAATGGATTTTTACATTTCGGATAGTTTTATTGACATTGTAGAAAACGTTACAAGAGTTAAAAAAAACATTGGCTGTGAATCCAATCTGATGGAGCCAACTGGATGGAGGAAAAATGGTTTTGTATGAATAATGTTTGTAAAAAAGCTTGCTGCCCCAACCGAGAATCGAACTACGGATCTTTGCACTGGCCAGACGACGCTCTACCGCTGAGACGACATTGCAAGCTCTTAGCGTCGAATTGTACTCAATACGTCTTATAGAATAAAACTCCTTCAAAATAATTGAAATTATTAAAATACCAAAATTACATTACAATCATTCTATTTTAAAAAGTAAGAAAACCTGTGCAATCCTGATATATATCTTCGTAGAACTTTTAACGCTAAAAATGACTTTTAAAGCTTATATTAAATGACTAGTACTGATGGTTTTTTTACATACAGACATTATAAGCTTGTAAAACGGGAAAACTCAATTTTCTTCCCCTTGACAAGACAATGGCTAAAAAAATATATGAGGTTTGTAAAAACAGATAGCATTTTTGATGTAGAAACAGGATTTCCTACTGAACATTTTTGTTACTTACTCTTCAGAACTGTTAGTTACCTTAATAGTTTAGAAAGTATTTCGAGTGAAAGAAAACAAAGTGAGGTAAAATCTTGCTCTGACAAAAATATATTATTTTTTTTGAAAAAAAAAGTTCAAAATATGAAAATATTGAAATTATTTTTGTATAAAAATAAAATAGTATGGAAACGCTTAAACTAATTAATACATTAAAATCAAAGACAAGCAAAAAATAGGCTTAAAAGTATTTTATTAAAATCTCATTTTTACGATGTACAAAATCATACAGCTATAACTCTTTCTGGCATTATTTGCCTTTCATCAGTGGCAAAGTGAAAATAAGCTGCGAACATGTGCTTAAATATAGGACATTACCGCCAGGCAAAATTTACATGTCAATCCATTTACATTTTTACATTTTCAAATACGAGGCATTTAAAATATAATTTAATTATAAAATACAAATTGCAACAAAAGAAAAATATCCATACATTAATGGTAAAAAATAGGAATTTCTCCAAAAAATGAAATAAAGCAACCACTCAATTTTCAGAATACCATATAAAGGTTTGACTCGTAGTGAATCGAGAACGAGACACCAAGCACGACTGAGGGTCTGAACGGGATCAAAATTACAAATTGACTCACGAAACGATAAAAAATCTGATGTGAGCAATGCATGACTTTCCTTATATAATGCAATGAATTTGCTACTTTTACAGTAAACAAATAGGTTTTTTTTATAGTAGATACTTATATTCTTTCCAAGATATTGAATTTTCGGCAATTATTCGTCATTTTCATTGATTTAGCGTCATTATTTCCATTTTGCGAGATTTTCGTTCATTTGGAAGCATTTCAAAAAGTCGCCAAGTTGGCGACATTCCGCCAAATTCGCCGCCAAAATCTCGCGAAGCGTTATGACCGGAAAAATAAGTTATTCTTATAGCAGATAAATGACTATTGGCGTTCAAATACAAAAGTATTACTCAAAGTATCTTTTCTCATGAATGGAATGTGCAAGATCCACGAGAATGATGTCGAAAAATTTATCGCATGATATTACACATGAAAAGTGAACATATTTCACAATAGTTAATATATTTTTTTTTAATTTATGGGATTTTTTGATAAATTTATTTGAAAAATGTGCAATATCTCGAGAACGGTTTATGCTAGCGTTCTAAAGTTTATGTCAACCATTTTTTAAGTAAACATTACATAAGACATGTCTATTTGCGTAACTTTATTAAAGGTTTTGATTTTTTGATGATTTTTTCAAAATTTCACTCGAAAATTTAGGGAGGTTCTGGACTTTCGATTATGTTTAAAATAATAGGCTGCAAGTATTCACGAATTGTGATTTTTGTACCAAATTTGATTGAAATCGCATTATTCGTTCGTGAGCTATCGTCTCCACAGGCTCACTGACACACACACATACAAACACACTTTCACACACACACACACACTTTCACACACAAACACACTTTCACACACTTTCACACACACACACATACACACTTTCACACACAAACACACATTCACACACATACTTTCACACACAAACACACTTTCACACACAAACACACTTTCACACACACACACACACACACACATACACACACACACACACACACACACACAGACATCACCTTAAAAATGTTCGATTCGTGATCAGGGATGCTTGAAAGTTCTCTCCCGTCGAAAACCCGAATTCGAATTTTCGACCCCGTCACAATACTTTCCTTATACATTATGTATAAGGAAATATTGTGACTGGGAGTACGTTTAATTCGAATTTCCGACGGGAGAGCACGTTTCAAGTATCCCTGATCACGAATCGAACAGTTTTGAGGTGATGTCTCTGTGTGTTAAAACACAATAGAATGTTCAGAATCCCCTAAATTTTCGAGTGAAATTTTGAAAAAAATCATCAAAATATCAAAACCTTTAATACAGTTACGCAAATAGACGTTTCTTATGTAATTTTTTCTTCGAAAACGATTGACATAAACTTTAGAACGCTTGAACCGTTCTCGAGATATTGCGCATTTTTCAAATAAATTTATCAAAAAATCCCATAAATTAAAAAAAATATTAACTGTTAAAAAAGATGTTCACTTTTCATATGTAATATCATGTGATAAATTGGATGACATTATTCTCGTGGATCTAACTCGTTCTATTCACGAAAAAAGATATTTTGAGTAATACTTTTGTATTTGAACGCCAATAGTCATTTATCTGCTGTCAGAATAACTTATTTCTCTGTCCATAACGTTTGACGAGATTTTGGCGACGAATTTGGCGGAATGTCGCCAACTTGGCGATTTTTTAAAATGCTGTTAATTAACGAAAATCTCGCCAAATGGATGAAATGACGCTAAATCAATGATAATGACGACTCATTGAAGAAAATTCAATATCTCGGAAAGAATATAAGTATCTACTATAACAATAACATTTCTTTTAACTGTAAAAGTAGTCAATTCATTGCATTATATAAGGAGAGTCATGTGCTGCCCACATCAGATTTTTTTTGGTTGTCTTTGATTATAATGTATTATTTTTGTATACTCATAAACAATATACAAGAATGGCTTGTTTAGAATTTCGATGATATAGCGTCCGATTTCAATTGGATACACCTGGTCCTAGATGTTATTCACTTCAAAAATTCTTTAACCATATTATAGAATATGCACCAAACTATTTTTGTTTACTTTTACAGTCTCTTAAAAACATAATCAAACTATCCTACCCTCATAAAAAATCTGATGTGGGTAGCACATGACTTTCCTTATATAATCAATTTACTACTTTTACAGTTAAAAAAAATGTTATTCTTATAGTAGATACTTATATTCTTTCCAAGATATTGAATTTTCTTCAATTCTTTCATCATTTTTATCATTTTAGTGAGATTTTTGTAAATTTGGCAACAATTAAAAATGTCGCTGAGTTGGCGATATTCTGCCAAATTCGTCGCCAAAATCTCGCTAAGCGTTATGGACGGAGAAATAAGTTATTCTGACAGTAGATAAATGACTATTGGCGTTCAAATACAAAAGTATTACTCAAAGTATCTTTTTTCATGAATGGAACGAGCTAGATCCACGAGAATGATGTCACCCAATTGATCGCATGGTATTATATATGAAAAGTGAACATGTTTCTCAATAGGAAATATTTTTTTTTATTTTATATAACTTTTTGAGAATTTTTTTGAAAAATGTGCAACAACTCGAGAACGGTTCATGTTAGCGTTCTAAAATTTATGTTAATCGTTTTCTAATGAAAAATTACATAAGAATTGTCTATTTTCGTAACCTTATTAGCGGTCTTGATTGTTTGACGATTTTTTCAAAATTTCACTCGAAAATTCAGCGGGGTTCTGAACATTCGATTGCGTATAAAAACAATAGGCTTCCAGTGTTTACGGATTCTGATTTTTTCACCAAATTTCATTCGAAACGGTCCATTCGTTCGTCAGTTACCGTCACACACACACACATACACACACAGGTTGGTTTTTGGTGGAAAACGAGGACGCTGCGGGGAACACACCAAACTGAGGACCTCCAGAAATAAAGATTTTTCTGATATAGTTTTCACATTTTAGGCATCCTGGAAGGAAGTTAATGACATATGTGACAAGAAAATTTTAAAAATAGGTTTATTTCAAGTTTGTATTTTTGCAAGGTAAACGAGGACCATGTTTATACACAGTTAGAATGCGGACCATGTATATACGCCGTCAGAATGCGGACAATGCATATACACCGTTAGAATGCGGACAATGCATATACACCGTTAGATTGCGGACAATGCATATACACCGTTAGAATGCGGACGATGCATATACACCATTAGAATGCGGACGATGCATATGCACCGTTAGAATGAGGACAATGCTTGGCATTAGATATACAGGTTCTTACCGTACCTATATACAGGTTCTTACCCTACGTATATCTAATAGCTAAGAAAACGAGGGTATGTATATCTATTAACTAAGGATCGTGAATACATATTTTTACTGCGGACACTATATTTAAAACTAAGAACTGTGTAATATTTATATATGTACGCTAGATGTGCTGCAACTTCTTTCATTCGAAGCTAGTTGAAAAGTGAACTGAAATTACCTAAAAAAAGATGTGTTCGTAGTTAGAAGAGAAGAAACATAAGGAATATTACATTCTGTAACACATGCCCTAACACATAACCGAATGAATGCAAAATTGCGGAAAAAAGATTAAATATATAAAAGTGTATTATACACAAAACCCACTTATAAGGGGCGCCCCCCAAAATAAGGATAGCTCTCCCATTGCAGATACCAACATCCATGGACCTGTTTCGCGTTTATTATGCGTTCGTCAGCATGGAAGTTACAGCTCGTCAGCTGCAATGGTAGTACAAAACTTGCTAAAATCCACAATTTTTACAAGCTTTTATGGAAAATGACAATTTTAATCCTTCTATATGGCAGGCATAAAATTGATTAAAAATTGTAGTTGGGGTGTCTTTCATATTTTTGGGAACGTCCCTTATAGGCGGATTTGTTTTTTATGAAATTTGCCTGTGCAGCTCCGTGTGGCCTGAGTTAAATTGTAAGAAAATATTATGGCAACCACGTGGAAGGACTGAAATTGTCAGTTCCCATAGAGAAGTTCGCAAAAAATTGTAACACGTTTCTTACTATCATTACAGATTTCTGCTATTCTTTGCTGACGAGCGCATAATAAGAGCGAAACCCGTCCATGGAAGGTAGTATCTGCAATGAGAAGTGTCTTCTATATAAACATGTTTCTAAAATTTTTTAATTTATTTAAAAAAATGTTATTTTGGAACGACAAATTTTCACTAAATGCTCTATATACGTATTATTATTCATGTATTGCATTATACGTATTATTATTTTGCTGTATTGCCTACGGTCTGAAGGACAGATTAATGAACTTCGGGGTGGGATAGTCCAGTGGTTAAGTGGGATTGCCCTCGGAGGACCCGAGTTCGATTCTAAGTTCTGCCTAAACTGACCCTCTGTTCACGCTGCTGAGTACGGGCACGTTCAATATGTGGGTTTGAAAGTTTTTCCGAGAAGTTGATGTTAAAGGAAGGAGGACACGGTCCCTGTGGATGTCGTCCCCACTGGATTATGGTTTAAATTGCGTGGCACTATCCCTGCCGTTCAAACAGACCGTCTCACTGAATATTTGCAGCTAATATGACAACAGATAAAATTATATACATGCGAATGTAATCAGACACTGTATTCTATTTCTATTCCAAGTCATTATAACACCTATCATTTAAATACCATAGCCTCTGCTTCATCCATATGGGTTATTGTATTCTTTAAACAATTGTATATTTTCGGTTTCTTTTACAGAATAGCATAAAAAATAATAAAAACTATTTTAATATATGTCATTAAAGCATTCAATTTTTCTGAATTTTTATATAAAGAATATTTTATTTTGCTCTCTTTTTTTATATATTTTTCAAAATTATAATTTTGTCCAGAAACAATTTGATTAGTATTAATATATTATTTATTTTAAAAAATTATCTAATCAAATTCTCAAATTCAATAACTGTCTTCCGTCAGGATATCTTTCCTCAAAATTTTGAATTCGAAAATTCTCAAGAAAACAGTACTTATTCTATACAATAGTATGTAAAAATAAAATATATTTTTTGTATTCTGATGAAGATTGCAACGGAAGTAGAATTAACCAATGCGATATTACGAATATATAAAAAAGTTCAGTGGACACTTAAACTCCATATCCTTTATATTTAAAAAACGGAACTAATCTTCTATTTGAAATAATTTTTCTTTTAAATGACATATTTGTTTCTCATACTAATTGTATAAAAATAATTTCTTTCCCTCTAAATTATTCGAATTCGAGATATTAATAAATAAGCAGGTTTCAAAACTTTTTGAGTCCACCTCGAATACTATTGAATGTGTGAGATAAGAACACGATAATAAGGAATGCAGCTACTAATAAATTATATGTGGAATCTGATAGCATGCTTTTTTAATTTTCCTAATAAGAACTCAACTTTTTAGATTTTATAGCAATATTTGTTTTCAATATAACTTTTATTCCCGAAATTATACTACATGTATAAGTTATATATGTTTAAATATTACACAGATAAACGTACATTTATCGGCGTGATTAAGCTGTTGCTAATTTAAAAAAACATAACTTTTAAAGTAGTATTTCTATGTTATACTTTAGAAGAATAACTTGGATACAAAATTTGAAATATATTTTTTTTCTTTACCTACATCAATATATCTCTACGTTCCAGATATTTTTTAATTGCAACTTTCTTTTTAATTGTAACAACCAGATAGAAAATTTTTTTGAAAATGTTTCAAAAGAAACAATTAAAAATATTGTTTCGTGTCAAGAAAACGCAAGTTACATTGCCCTAACAATAAAATTCAATTGGAGCTTTAGTTACAGATGTTTGATTTTTATTTTCTGTGTTCTACATGGGCATATATTTAGTTTGAAATGTAAACTTTCCATAAATCCTATGAACGTAAATTTTCCTCATGCAATGTCGTGGCGTCATTAACAAGCATTTCCGGTTTCAAGGGAGAAGGTGCTAAGACCTAATCAAAGGACCTAACCCAACCCATTACTTCTATAGCGTGAAATCCCCCCACGTTCTATAGTCCTGCCATAAGGTAGAGCATGCCTTCAGGCTATAGTCTCTTTAGTAGAAGATGTCTGCGTGAACAATACTGCTGATAATATATCCAGTATCTGGCACTCGACGCTTAGAGCCATCCCCCGTACCACATACTTCAAAGGAATCCGAAACCTGTATGCTCGCTCTGTGACATCAGAAAGTTTCAAGCAAAGAGCTAGAATCGGTTTCAAGCCATGCATCCTTCATAAGATGAAACTACCATCTACTAATGTTGGTCTGTGCACAGTGCAAAATTATATTGCGCAAGTCTCTTTTACATTCACATTATTTATAAGTAGATATAAAATAGTATCCAACATTCAAATGATGAAATTATTTTTATTAACACTTTACAACATAGTTGAAAAGTGTTTATGACTTTGTTCAATTTGTCTGTCTGTCTTTCTGTCCGTTCGCACAATAACTGCCGTAAAAAAGACTTTATCAAAACGAAATTTAGTACGTTGTTGAGATGGTCTGTGGAACATATGGGAATGTAAATGAATAACATTACCCAATTAGTTTTGGATTGAACCCGGATTGAAGAAATGAAATACATTGAACCCTATGGGATCTAATTTTTCAAACATTTTTTAAGCGATTTATATTTCGATGACGTCATTTGAATAAGATTTGAAAGAAGTTTTAAGCATGGAGTTAGAAAATACTTTTACCTCCATGGTTTAATTTTTCAAGTAAAATAAATTATTGTAGTTCTGTGATAGTTAAAACAAGAAAGGTCAATCATACATGAAGCATTGATTATGAAACACATTCCAACTACAATACAATTTTATTTAAACATCTCTAAAATGCAATACATTCAGAAGTGATATTTTAAAATTATCACAATGCTACAATAATTTATTATATTTGAAAACTTAGAACGTCATTGAAAAAAAAAATAACCTTATTCAAATAACGTCTTCGAAATATAAATCGCCTGACTCTCTATGTAAATGTAGTAAATATTTCATTTAAAACCTTTTATTCCATTCTTTTTATTCATCACAATACTATAATATATTTTTTACTTAAAAACATAAAACCATGGAAGTAAAAATATTTTCTAACTCTACTATACTTAAAACTTATGCTTGAAATTTATCAAAAAAAGCAATGCTAAAAAATCGTCTGCTGCTCTATGTAAAATCAATGGATATTTCATTCATCAGCTTTATTCAGCTTTATTTATTTTTCATCATCTTTATTCATTTCTCATCAGCTTTTTTCCAGTCTCCAGAGCTAAATTTTGTGTTAAAAAAATTCAGCAATTCTTATACAACTCATCTTATAACTTGATGTGTTTACATTCTGCATACGTTAAAATTAGACTCCGTTGTAGCAATAATCAAAGTTTAATGATCATTTGAGCTAAAAAATATTATAATTGCGTTGGCGTAGAATACAGATGCATAGAAAACCCCCCCAAAAAAAGTGGTTTTAGGACAGATGCAATATTAAATATAAATTAAAAAGACTTTTAAAAGTCACGATTTTGACACAGGATGGATGCCATATTTTATTTGTCCTGTGGTCTCTTCATATAATATGGATGTAATTATTATTTTAATTTTTATTTAAAAAACTACCGAATATATTTTGCTTAAATTTTTTTTATATATTTTATGGGATAATTTAAATATTTCCTAAAACTTTCGAAACAATTTGTGAATTTTAAATTCGCTTAAAAAATGTTTGAAAAATTGGGTTCCATGGGGTTGAATATATTTCATTTTATTTTCCCGGGTTCAATCCAAAACTAATCGAGTGATATTGTTCATTTACATTCCCATATTTCTTACAGACCGTCTAAACAACATACTAAAATTTCATTTTGATAAAGTCATATTTACGGCAGTTATCGTATGAACGGACAGACAGAATGAACAAAGTCATAAACATTTTTCAACTATGTTGTAAAGTGTATAAATATGTTATAAATATCGCATCTGAATATATCGTATTTTAGAGATGTTTAAATAAAATTACAGTTGGAAATTGTTTTATAATAAATGCTTTATGCATGATTGGTGTTTCTTATATTTATACTAGCAGCATACCCGTTCTTCGTACGGAGTATATATTATAAAGAAATTTATAATTCGCAATCATGTGCAAATTCTGTTAAAATATTAAATTTATTGCTCATAAAGAGAAGTTTAAGAATATCTGTTCTCACAATGCAAAATTATCTTCACGGGCAGATCTGAAGAATTAAACATCCTGGCCCCTTTTGTAAGCAAATTTACAAAAAAAAAACGGAATTGAATCAATATATGCAACCCCGTACTACTTATATTGTCGCAGATTAGAAAATATGCCAGCGTGTAAGTAAAAGCTTACCCATATTGCAATATGAGTCTCAAAAATATTTGCCAAAATAAAAGAGATGACGTAAAAAATTGAAAGTATCAAAAATCCCCGTAATTTTAATACCAGAAGGTCGTAATTGATTCCAATATATGTTAATATATATCAAAATATATGCCAATATACCTGTACTACTTATATTCTCGTAGATTAGAAGATATACCCATGCATTTGTAGAAGATTACTCGTACAACGTACTATATATGAGTTTCAACAATTTTCGTCATAATAAAACAATTCCATAATAATTTGAAAATATCAGTAATCCCTGAATCAACAGTCCCCGAAAATATCAATAATAATGATGTTTAAACCTGAAGACCGTAATTGATATTATCCAGTCAAAAATGCAATGTCAATGAAATTTATTTTATATACATATCTTTATTATTCAAATCGGAAAAGATTTAATAAAAATCGTATGGCACATAACACATTGGATCCGTTGCTAAGTGACATGATATCATTTGCTTTAAATAAATTGATGGAAATCATATCATCTGAATAATGCAATCTCCATGGAAGGTTTGGCGACATTTTCGTCAATTTAGCGATAACTTAAAAAATCGCCAAATTTATCGGCAAGTGGGACTGTAGAACTGATAGTCCCATTTTGCGACAAATTGACGAAACATCATCACAATACTATCCCCTAACAAAACACAATTAATTTCATTTATTAAGCGCGATTTTATCAATTTCATGATATTTTTATGGATTTAGAAATATTTTTACCAATTTGGTGATATTAAAAAAATTCCTTAAATGTGTTACTAAGTAACATGGATGGACTGCCCCGAATAACGTAAATTTTTTAATAATTCGCGTTTCACATTTATTCGGAAAATCGAAAATTTTTGTGAGCGGAACCATCTAAAGAAGAAAACATTGGAAAACTTAAATTGCTCACTTTCTTCCTGTCGAACTATCAACTCGTACACCAAATGTGAAGTTCCTGTCTCATTCTGAAGCATGCAATGCTATTATTTCACCTTTCAAACGATTTATGTGGAGAACCCTCTTAAATGAACACTTTTCAAAAACAGTATTCTTGTGTTTTTTATCAGATGATTGTTCCAAATACCAAATATCAAGCCTCTATCACGTTCTAAAAGGAGTGTTTCTACTTTATTCCGAAAATCGAACATTTTTGTGTGCTACACCCCCTAAAGTATAAAATATTGGAAAACTGAAATTGTACACTTTCTTCCTTCCAAACTATCTACCAGTACACCAAATTTCGAATATATATATCTCATCCAGAAGTATGTTTTCTTAACAATTTACCTTTCGAACGTTTTCCTCTGGATTACCCCCTTAATCGAACGTTTTTTAAAAACTATAATGGTCTTGGGTGCTTTTATCAAATGATTATTCCATATACTAAATTTTAAGCCTCTATCAAATTTTAAAGGAGCCGTTTCTCATTTATTCGGTAAATCGAACATTTTGGTGTGCGGCATCCCCTTAAGTAGATAATATTGGAAATCTGAAATTGCACACTTTCTTCCTTTCGAACGATTTATCCATACACCAATTTGAAGTCTCTATCTTATGGCAAAGCATGCTTTCCTATCATTTCACTTTTCGATTGTTTTGGTGTGGTGAACATTTGGTGTAGTGAATGGATTTTATAGGAGGCGTTTCTCATTTATTCGGAAAATCGAACATTTGGTTTTGCGGCACCCCCATAAAGTAGAAAATATCGGAAAACTGATATTGTACGTGCTTTTCCCTTCGACCTATCTACTCGTACACCAAATTTGAAATCTCTTTCTCATCTTGAAAAATGATTTTTCATCATTTCGTTTTTCTCTGGAGCACCCCTTTAAACGAACATTTTTGAAAAACACTTTTGTCTTGAGTGTTTTCATCAAATGATTAACCCCTACGCCAAATTTCAAGCATCTATCAAATTTAAAGCAAGCGTTTCTCATTTGTTCGGAAAATCGGACATTTCGGTGAGCCGCACCCACTAAAGTAGCAAATATTGAAATCTGAAATTGCACACTTTCTTCTTTTCGAATGGTTTACACATACTCTAAATTTGAAATCTCTATCTCATCGGAAAGTATGCTTTTCTATCATTTCACTTTTCGAATGTTTTGGTGTAGAGCATACCCTCTACGGAACATTTTAAAAAAATTCGATTTTTCCAGGGAGTTTTATCGAACGATCGACCCGTGTACCAAATTTCAAGTCTCTATCATTTCGGGAAGTGCCTTAAAGAACCTGACAGACAGACGGACGGATAGACGGACACGTGGCAATTAGTATATATATATATATATATAGATAGATAGATAGCTAAAAATATCTTGTAATCTATTATTATTATATATACTATTTGCCAAGTGTCCGTCTGTCTGTCTGTCACGCCTTTTTAGGCACTTCCCGAATAGATAGAGACTTGCAATTTGGTACACGGCTCGGTCGTTCGATAAAACTCCCTGAAAAAATGGAATTTTTCGAAAACGATTTCTAGAGGGGGTGCTCCACACCAAAACGTTCGAAAAGTGAAATGATAGGAAAGCATGCTTTGCGATAAGATAGAGACTTCAAACTTGGTGTATTGGTAAATTGTTCGAAAGGAAGAAAGTGTAATTTCAGATTTCTAATATTTCCTACTTAAGGGGGTGCCGCACACAAAAATGTTCGATTTACCGAATAAATGAGAAACGGCTCTTTTAAAATTTGATAGAGGCTCGAAATTTGATATATGGACTAATCACTTGATGAAAACACCCATAACGAATATAATTTTTCAAAAATGTTTGTTTAAGGGGGTGCTCCAGAGGAAGACGTTCGAAATGTGAATTGATAAAAAACATACTTCGGAATGAGATGCAGACTTCAATGTTGGTGTATAGGTAGATAGTTCGAAAGGAAGAACATCTGCAATTGCTGTTTTTCGATATTTTGAACTTTTGGAGATGCCTCAAAACTAAATGTTCGATTTGTCGAATAAATAAGAAACGAGAATTATTTAAAAATTTACCTTATTCGGTGGTTGCTTAATGTGGGACCGTTGATTTTCAACGGATATTCGGCTAGTATATACTAATTGCCAAGTGTCCGTCCGTCTGTCTGTCACGGTTTTTTTAGGCACTTCCCAAATAGATAGAGACTTGCAATTTGGTACACGGCTCCATTGTTCGATAAAACCCCCTAGAAAAATCGAATTTTTCGAAAACGTTCTCTAGAGGGGGTGCTCCACATCAAAACGTTCGAAAATAAAATGATAAGAAAGCATACTTTGCCATGAGATAGAGACTTCAAATTTTGTGTATGGGTAAATTGTTCGAAAGGAAGAAAGTGTGCAATTTCAGATTTCCAATATTTTCTACTTAAGGCGGTGCCGTACACCAGAATGTTCGATCTACCGAATAAATGAGAAACGGCTCTTTTAAAATTTGATAGAGGCTTGAAATTAGGTATATGGACTAATCATTTGATGAAAACACCCAAGACGAATATATTTTTCCAAAGACGTTTGTTTAAGGGGGTACTCCAGAGGAAAACATTCGAAAGGTGAATTGATAAGAAGACATACTTCGGGATGAGATAGACATTTAAAATTTGGTGTACGGGTAGATTATTTGGAAGGAAGAAAGTATACAATTTCAGTTTTCCAATATTTTCTACTTCAGGGAATGTCGCACACAAAAATTTTCGATTTTCGGAATGAAGCAGGAAAACCCCTTTTAGAAAGTGATAGAGGCTTGAAATATCAAGCCTCTATCACTCTCTAAAAGGGGTATATGGGCGAATCATTTAGTAGAAAACTCAAGAAGAATGGAGTTTTCAAAAATATATATTCAAGGGGGGGGGGGGGGGGTACGTCACAGAGAAACATTCGAAAGGTGAAATGAAAGAAAAAGCATGCTTCGCGATGAGATAGAGACTTCAAATTTGGTATACATGTAGATAGTTAGAAAGGAAGAAAATGCGCAATTTCAGTTTTCCACCATTTGCTATTGTAGGGATGCCGCACACTAAAATGTTCGATTTGACGAGCAAATGAAAAACGCCTCCTTTACAATGTGATAGAGGTTTGAAATTTAGTATATGGGGTAATCATTTGATAAAAAATTCTTAAAATTATTACGGTTTTTCAAAAATGATCATTTAAGGGGGTGCAACACAGAAAAATGTTCGAAATATGAAGTTATAGAAAAACATGCTTGATGATAGAATGGAGACATCAAATTTGGTGTACTGGTAGATAGTTTGAAAGGAAGAAAGTGTGTAATTTCAAATTTCCAATATTTGCTACTTTAGGGGGTGCCAAACACCAATATATTCGATTTTCGGAATAAATGAGACACGCTTCCTTTTAATCGTGATAGAGGCATGAAATTTGGTACATGGGCCAATCATCTGATAATAAACCCAAGGCGAACAGAGTTTTCTAAAAATGTTCATTTATGGGTGTGCTTCACAGAAAAACGTTCGAAAGGGGAGATGATAAAATAATATGCCTTGGGATAAGATAGGGACTTTAATTTGGTGTACTGGTAGATAGTTCGAAAGGATGACGTGCGCACTTTAAAATTTCTAATATATTCTTCTTTAGGGAGTTCCGCATAATAAAATATTTGATTTGCGGAATAAATGTGAAACGCGAATTATTAAAAAAAATGACAATATTCAGGGGTTGCTTACTAAGAGAGCTTTGATTTTCAACCGGTATTCGGCTGTACTAGCCGAATACCCTTTGAAAATGAACGGTCTCGCAATAAACAGCCTCTGAATAATGTAAATTCTCGAATAATTCGCGTTTCACATTTATTCGACAAATTGAATATCTTGGTGTGCAGAACGCCCTAAAGAAGAAAATGTTGGAAAACTTAAATTACACATTTCTTCCTTTCGAATTATCTACACGTACACTAATATAAAGCCTCTATCTCATCCCGAAAAATGCAATTTTATCATTTCCTGTGGAGCACACTCATTAATGAACATTTTTGAAATACTGTATTCATCTTGGAGTTTTTTAACAAATGATTAGTCCATATACCAAATTTCAAGCCGCTATATTTGTAAGTGTGGCGTTTTTCGTTTGTTCGTCAAATCGAATATTTTAGAGTACGGCACCCCCTACAGTAGCAAATGCTGGAACACTGAAATTGCACACTTCCTTCCTTTCCAACAATTTACCCGTACACAAAATTTGAAGTCTCTATATCATCGCAAAGCATGCTTTTGTTTATCATTTTATTTTTCGAGTGTTTTTGTGTGGAGTACCTACACCCCTAAATGGACGTTTCTAAAAAACTCCATTCTTCTTGGATTTTCTATCAGATGATTCGCCCATATACCAAATGTCAAGCCTCCATCACGTTTAAATAGAGGCATTTCTCTTTTATTTCGAAAATCGAACATTTTAGTGTGTGGCACACTCTAAAGTGTAAAATATAGGGTAACTGAAATTGTATAGTTTCTTCCTTCTAAATTGTCTACCCGTACACCAAATTTAAAATTTCTGTATCATACGGAAGCATGTTCTTTTTTACCATTTTATATTTCGAACGTTTTTCTCTGGAGTTCCCCCATGAACGAACGTTTCTGAGAAATTCTATTCGTCTTAGGTATTTTCATTAAATCATTAGCCTATGTACCAAATTTCAAGCCCCTATCAAAATTTAAGGAGGTGTTACTCATTTATTTGGCAATGGAACATGTGAGGCGACCCCTATAGTAGAATATATTGAAAATCTGAAATTGCACACTTCCTTCTTTTCGAACAATTTACCAGTACACCAAATTTAAAGTCTCTGTCTCATCGCAAAGTATGCTTTTCTCTATCATTTCACTTTTCGAACGTTTTGGTATGGGGCAACCCCTCTATAGAACATTTTCGAAAAATTTGATTTTTCCAACGATCGAACGATCGCTGGAAATCGTATCGAACGATCGCTCCGTGTACCAAATTGCAAGTCTTCGGGAAGAGCCTAAACAAAGCGTGACAGACAGACAGACAGACAGACGCACTCTTGGCAATTAGTATATATAAATTAGCCGAATACCCGTTGAAAATCAACGGTTTCGTAATAAGCAACTCCCCGAATAATGCAAATTTTTTAATTATTCGAGTTTCACATTTAATCGGCAAATCGAATATTTTGGTGTGCATAACCCCCTTAAAGAAGAAAAAATTGCAAAAAAAAAATGCACACTTCTTCCTTTCGGACCATCTACCCATACACAAAATTAAAGTTTCTCTCTCATCGCGAAGCATGTTATTTTATCATTTCCCCATTCGAACGTCTTTCTGTGGAGCACAGTCATAAATGGACATTTAGGAAAAACTATATTCGCCAAGGGTTTTTTATCAGATGATTGGTACATATACCAAATATCATGCCTCTATCACATTTAAAAGGAAGCGTGTATAGCTTATTCGAAAAATCGAACGTTTTGGTGTGCGGCACCTCTTAAAGTAGAGAATATTGGAAAACTGAAATTGTACACTTCCTTCCTTCTAAATTATCTACCCGTACACCGAATTTGAAATCTCTATCTCATCCCTAAGCATGTTCTTTATAATTTAATATTTCGAACGTTTTTCTCTGGAGCATCCCCTTAATCAAACATTTCTGAGAAACTCTTTTCATCCTGGGTGTTTTTATTAAATGATTTGCCCATATACCAAATTTCAACCCTTTATCAAAATTTAAAGTAAGAATTTCTCATTTATTCGGAAAATCGAACAGTTGGGTTTGCGGCACCCCCCTAATTTGAAAATATTGGAAAACTGAAATTGCCCACACATTTCCTTTCGAACTATCCACCAGTTCACCAAATTTAAAGTCTCTATCCTATCCCGAAGCATAGTTTCTCGTCATTTCAACTTTTGAACGTTTTTCTCTGGCGCACCCTCTTAAACGAATATTTTTGAAAAAATCTTTTGTCTTGGGTGTTTTCATCAAATGAATCGCCCATATACCAAATATCAAGCCTTTATCACGTTCTGAAAAGGGAGTTTTCCTCTTTTTTGAAAATCGAAAATTTTTTTGTGTGTGGCCCACCTTAAGAAGAAAATATTGGAAAACTGAAGTTGCACACTTTCTTCCTTCCGAACTATATACTCGCACTCCAAATTTGTCATCTCTATCTCATTCCGACGCTGTTTTTTTATCAATTCACCTTTTGAACGTTTTCCTCTGGAACATCTCCCTTAAATGAACATTTTTGAAAAACAATATCCGTCTTGGGTGCTTTTTTCAAATGATTAGTCCATATACCAAATTTCAAGCCTCTATCAAATTTTAAAGGCGCCGTTTCTCATTTATTCGGAAAATCGCTCATTTTGGTGTGCGGCACTCCCTTAAGTAGAAAATATTGGAAATCTGAAATTACACATTTTCTTCCCTTCGAACGGTTTACCCAAACACCAAATTTGAAGTCTCCATCTTATCGCAAAGCATGCTTTCGTATCATTTCACTTTTCGAACGTTTTGGTGCGGAGCCCCCCCCCCCCCCCTTCAGAATATTTTCGAAAAATTCGATCTTTGCAGGGGTTTTTATCGAACGACCAAGCCGTATACCAAATTGCAAGTCTATCTATTCAGGAAGTGCCTAAAAAAGCTTGACGGACAGGATTAAGCAACTAGACACGATAACCTGTTATTTTAACCCGATATACTGGCTTGCTGCTAAGTAACAATCTCTCATCCAGCAAAGCCACAGCCAGGGCAGCGTACTCGGCAGAATCATTCACCGAGACAGACAGACGGACAATTGGCAATTAGTATATACTAGCCGAATACCCGTTGAAAATCAACGGTTTCGTGATAAGCACCACCCGAATAATGTAAATTTTTGAATAATTCGAGTTTCACATTTAATTGGCAAATCGAATATTTTGGTGCGCAAACACTTTTAAAGAAGAAAATATTTGAAAACTTAAATTGCACACTTCTTCCTTTCGAACTATCTTCCGATACACAAAATTATAGTGTCTCTATCTTATCCTGAAGCATGCTATTTTATCATTTTCCCATTCGAACGTATTTGTGGACCACAGCCATAAATGGACATTTAGGAAAAACTCTATTCGCCTTGGGTTTTTTATCAGATGATTGACATACATATCAAATATCAAGCCTCTATCACATTTAAAAGGGAGCGTGTCTAACTTATTCGAGAAATCGAGCATTTTGGTGTACGGTACCCCCTAAAGTAGAGAGTATTGGAAAACTGAAATTGTACACATTCTTCCACTCTGGAGCATTCACTTAATCGAACATTTCTGAGAATCTCTATTTGTCTTGGGTGTTTTCATTAAATGATTAGCCCATATACCAAATTTCAAGCCTCTATCAAAATTTAAAGGATTTCTTTCTTATTCGGAAAATCTAATATCTGGGTTTGCGGCAACCCCTAAATTAGAAAGTATTGGAAAACTGAAATCGCACACACTTTTCCATTCGAACAATTCACACATACACCAAATTTGAAGCCTCTATCCTATCTCGAAGCATAGTTTTTCGTCACTTCACCTTTCGAACACTTTTATCTAGAGCATCCTCTTAAACGAACATTCTTGAAAAAATCGTTTGCCTTGGGTGTTTACATCAAATGAATCGACCATATACCAAATATCACGTTTTAAAAGGAGCGTTTTCCCTTTATTTCGAAAATCGAACATTTTTGTGTGGGACACCCCTTTAAGTAGAAAATATTGGAAAACTGAAGTTGGATACTTTCTTCCTTCTAAACTATCTACCAGTATTCCAAATTTGAAATCTCTATCTCATTCTGAACCATGTTTTTTTTTATCAATTCACCTTTCGAACGTTTCCCTCTGGAGCAACCCCTTAAACGAACCTTTTTGAAAATCTATATTCGTTTTGGGTGTTTTTATCAAATGATTAGTCCTTATACCAAATTTCAAGCCTCTATCACATTTTAAAGGAGCCGTTTCTCATTTATTCGGAAAATCGAACATTTTGGAGTGGAAATCTGAAATTTCACACTTTCTACCTTTCGAACGGTTTACCCATACACCAAATTTGAAGTCTCTATCTTATCGCAAAGCATGCTTTCCTATCATTTCACTTTTCGAACGTTTTGGTGTGGAGCACCCCCACTACAGAGCGTTTTTGAAAAATTCGATTTTTCCAGGGGTTTTTATCGAAAGACCGAGCCGTATACCAAATGGCAAGTCTCTATCTATTTGGGATGTGCCTAGAAAAAGCGTGACAGACAGACAGGCGGACATCTGGAAATGAGTATATACTAGCCGAATGCCCGTTGTAAATCGGTATAAGTCTCGTAATAAGCAACCCCCTGAATATTGTCATTCATTTCATAATTAGCGTTTCACATTTATTCGGCAAATCGAATATTTTAGTATGCGGCCCCCTAAAAAAGAAAATATTGTAAATTTTAAATTACGCACGTCTTCCTTTCGAACTATCTATCAGTACACCAAATTAAAGTCTCTATCTCATCTCGAAGCATGCTATTTTATCATCTCCCCTTTCGAACGTTTTTCTGTGGAGCACACACATAAATGAACATTTTTGAAAAACTCTGTTGCCTTGGGTTTCTTATCAGATGATAAATCCATATACCAAATATCAAGCCTCTATCACATGTAAAGAAAACGTGTCTCATTTATTCCGAAAATCGAACATATTGGTATTCGGCATCCCCTAAAGTTGCAAATATTGAAAATCTGAAATTGCACACTTTCTTCCTTTCAAACTATGTACCAGTACACCAAAATTGATGTCTCTATCCTATTGTGAGGCATGTTTTTCTATAACTTCATATTTCGAACGTGTTTCTCTGTTGCACCACCTTAAATGATTATTTTTGAAAAACAGTAAAAATCGTAGTGTTTTTTTATGAAATTATTACCCCATATACTAAATTTCGAGCCTCTATCATATTATAAAGGAGGCGTTTTTCATTTGTTATAGTCAAATCGAAAATTTTAGTGCGTGTCACCCCCTACAATAGCAAATGTTGGAAAACTGAAATTGCACACTTTCTTCCTTTCTAACTATCTAAAAGTATACAAAATTTGAAGTCTCTATCTCATCGCGAAGCATGCTTTTTCTATTATTTCAGCTTTCGAATGTTTTTCTGTGGAGTACCCACCACCCCTTAATTATATATTTTTGAAAAACTCCATTCTTCTTGGGTTTTCTATAAAATGATTCGCCCATATACCAAATATCAAGCCTCTATCACGTTCTAAAAGGAGTGTTTCTACTTTATTCCGAAAATCGAACATTTTTGTGTGCTACACCCCCTAAAGTATAAAATATTGGAAAACTGAAATTGTACACTTTCTTCCTTCCAAACTATCTACCAGTACACCAAATTTCGAATATATATATCTCATCCAGAAGTATGTTTTCTTAACAATTTACCTTTCGAACGTTTTCCTCTGGATTACCCCCTTAATCGAACGTTTTTTAAAAACTATAATGGTCTTGGGTGCTTTTATCAAATGATTATTCCATATACTAAATTTTAAGCCTCTATCAAATTTTAAAGGAGCCGTTTCTCATTTATTCGGTAAATCGAACATTTTGGTGTGCGGCATCCCCTTAAGTAGATAATATTGGAAATCTGAAATTGCACACTTTCTTCCTTTCGAACGATTTATCCATACACCAATTTGAAGTCTCTATCTTATGGCAAAGAATGCTTTCCTATCATTTCACTTTTCGATTGTTTTGGTGTGGTGAACATTTGGTGTAGTGAACATTTTCAAAATATTCGATTTTTCCAGGGGTTTTTATCGAACGATCGAGCCGTGAACCAAATTGCAAGTCTCTATCTATTCGGGAAGTGTCTAAAAAAAGCATGACAGACAGACAGATACTTGGCAATTAGTATATACTAGCCGAATACCCGTTGAAAATCAACGTTCTCGCAATAAGCAACCCCTGAATAATGTAAATTTTTTATTATTTCGCGTTTCACATTTATTCGACAAATCGAATATTTTGGTGTGCGGAACCCCCTAAAGAAGAAAATATTGGGAAACTAAATTTGAGCATTTCTTCCTTTCGAATTATCTACCCTTACACCACATTAAAGGTTATCTCATCCCGAGGCAGCCCTATATTATTATTTCTCCTTTGGAACTCTTTTCTGTGAAGCTCATCCATAAATGAACATTTTTGAAAAACTCTGTCTTGTGTTTTTTATCAGATGATTGGCCCATATACCAAATATCAAGCATCTGTCACATTTAAAAGGAAGAGTGCCTCATTTATTCGGAAAATCGAACATATTAATGTGCGCATCCCTTAAAGTAGCAAATATTGGAAATCTGAAATTTCACACTTTCTTCCTTTCAAACTATCTACCCGTACACCAAATTTGAAGTCGCTATACTATCGAGAAGCAAATTTTTCTATCCTTTCATCTTTCGAACGTTTTTCTGTGTAGCACCCCGTTAAAGAACATTTTTGTCAAATTGTATTCATCTTTGGTTTTTTGTCAAATGGTTAGCCCATTTACTAAATTCCAAGTCTCCATCACATTATAAAGGAGGCGTTTTCATTTGTTCGGTAAGTCGAACATTTTAGTGAGCGGCACCCCCTACAATAACAAATGTTGGAAAACTGAAATTGCATACTTTCTCCCTTTGCAACTATCTACCAGTATACCAAAGTTGAAGTCTCTATCTCATTGCGAAGCATGCTTTTCTAGCATTTCATCTTTCAAATGCTTTTGTGTGGAGTACCCACCTCCTTAACTATACATTTTTGAAAAGCTCTATCCTTTTTTTGTGATTTCTGTCAGATGATTTGTCCATATATCAAGCCTCTATTACGTTTTAAAAGGGACATTTCTCCTTTATCCCGAAAAAAGGACAATTTGGTGTGCGGCACCCCCTAATGTAGAAAATATTGGTAAACTGAAATTATACACTTTTTTCCTTTCAAACTATCTACCCTTATACCAAATTTGATATCTCTATGTCATTCCGAAGTATGGTTTTTATCAATTCACTTTTCGAACGTTTTAAACTGGAGCACCACCTTAAACGAACATTTTTGAAAAACTATATTTGTCTTGGGTGTTTCCGTCAAATGATTAGTCCATTGACCGAATTTCAAGCATCTATCAAATTTTAAAGGAGCGTTTTCTCATTTATTCTGTAAATGGAACATTTTGGTGTGCGGCACCCCCTTAAGTAGAAAATATTGGAAATCTGAAATTGCACACTTTCTTCCTTTCGAACGATTTACCAATACACCAAATTTGAAGTCTCTACCTCATCGCAAAGCATGCTTTCCTATCATTTCACTATTCGAAAGTTTTAGTGTGCGGCACCACCTTAAATAGAAAATATTGGAAATCTGGTGTTGCACACTTTCTTCTTTTAGAATGATTTACCCATACACCAAATTTGAAGTTTCTATCTCGTCGCAAAGCATGATTTCCCATCATTTAACTTTTCGAATGTTTTGATGTGGGGCACCCCCTCTATAGAACTTTTTCGTAAAATTCCATTTTTCCAGGGGTTTTTATCGAACGACCGAGCCGTGTACCAAATTGCAAGTCTCTATCTATTCGGGAAGTGCCTAAAAAGCGTGACAGACAGACAGACGGTCACTTAGCCGGCATTAGCATATATACTAGCATTAGACGGCAATTAGCATATATACTAGCCGAATACCCGTTGAAAATCAACGTTCTCGCAATAAGCAACCCCTGAACATTGTAATTTTTTAATAATTCGCATTTTACATTTATTCGGCAAATTGAATATTTTAGTGTGCATAACCCCCTAAAGAAGAAAATATTGGAAAAATTAAAATGCACACCTTTTCCTTTGCGAACTATCTACCAGTACACCTAATTAAAGTCTCTATCTCATCCCGAAGCATACTAATTTATCATCTCCCCTTTCGAACGTTTTTCTGTGGAGCACACCCATAAATAAACATTTTTGAAAAACTTTGTTCGCCATGGGTTTCTTATCAGATGATTGGCCCATATATCAAATATAGAGCCTCTATCACATTTAAAAGGAAGCGTGTCTCATTTATTCGGAAAATCGAACATATTGGTGTGCTGCACCCCCTAAAGTAGTAAATATTGGAAATCTGAAATTGCACATTTTCTTCCTTTCAAACTCTCTCCCAGTACACAAAATTTGAAGTCTCTATTCTATCGCGAAGTATGCTTTTCTATCACTTCACCTTTTGAACGTTTTCCTGTGTAGCACCCCCTTAAATGAACATTTTTGAAAAACCGTATTTATCTTGAGTTTGTTCTTCAAATGATGAGCCCATATACTAAACTTCAAGTCTCTATCACATTGTAAAGGAGGTGTTTTCAATTTGTTCGGCAAATCGAATATTTTAGTGAGCGGCACCCCCTACAATAGCAAATGTTTGAAAACTGAAATTGCACACTTTCTACCTTTCCAACTATTTAGGACTACACCAAATTTGAAGTCTCTATCTCCTCGCGAAGCATGCTTTTTCTATTATTTCACCTTTCGAATGTTTTTGAGTGCAGTAACCACCCCCTTAAATATGCATTTTTGAAAAACTCCATTTTGATTGGGTTTACTATCGCATTATTCGTCCATATACCAAATATCAAGTCTCTATCACATATGAAAAGGGGGATTTCTTCTTTATTCTGAAAATCGAACATTTTGGTGTCCGGCACACCCTAAAGTAGAAAATATTGGAAAACTGAAATTGTACACTTTCTTCTTTCCAATCTATCTATCCATACACCAAATTTAAAATCTGTATCTCATTTCGAAGCGAGTTTTTTTTATAAATTCACCTTTCGAACGTTTTTCTCTGGAGCACCCCCTAAAGGATCATTTTTGAAAACTCTATTCGTTTTGTGCGTTTTCATCAAATGATTAGCCCATACACCAAATTTCTAGCCTCTATCAATTTTAAAGTAGCCGTTTCCTTTTTATTCGGTAAATCGAACATTTTGGTATGCGGCACTCCCTTAAGTAGAAAATATTCTAAATCTGAAATTGCACACTTTCTTCTTTTCGAACGGTTTACCCATACACCAAATTTGAAGTCTCTATCTCATCGCAAAGCATGCTTTCCTATCATTTCACCTTTCGAACGTTTTGGTGTGGGGCACCCCCTCTAGAGAACGTTTTCAAAAAATTTCATTTTTCCAGGGGGTTTTATCGAACGACCGAGCCGTGTACCAAATTACAAGTCTCTATCAATTCGGGAAGTGCCCAAACAAAGCGTGACAGACAGACAGACGGACACTTGGCAATTAGTATATAGATAGATAAATAGATACTAGCTGAATATCCGTTGAAAATCAACGGTTTTGTAACAAGCAACCCCCATATAACTTATTCGAAAAATCGAACATTTTATGTTGCGGCACTCCCTAAAGTAAAGAATATTGGAAAACTGAAATTGTACACTTTCTTCCTTACAAATTACTAACCCGTACACTGAATTTTAAATCTCTATCTCATCCCGAAACATGTTTTTTTTCATTTCATATTTCGAACGTTTTCTCTGGAACATCCTCTTAATGGAATATTTCTGAGAAACTTTATTCGTCTTGGGTATTTTCATTAAATGAATAACACATATACCAAATTTCAAGCCTGTATCAAAATTTAAAGGAATAATTTCATATTTATTCGGAAAATTAAACATTTGGGTTTGCGGCATTCCCTAAATTAGAAAATATTTGAAAACTGAAATCACACACACTTTTCCTTTCGAACTATCTACCCGTACACCAAATTTGAATTCTCTATCCTATCCCGAAGCAGAGTTTTTTGTCATTTTACCTTTCGAACGTTTTTCTCTGGAGCTCCCTCTTAAACGAACATTTTTGAAAAGATATTTTGCCTTGGGTGTTTCCATCAAATGAATCGCCCATATACCTAATTTCAAGCCTCTATCAAATTTTAAAAGAGCCGTTTCTCATTTATTCCGAAAATCGAACATTTTGGTGTGCGGCACCCCTTAAGTAGAAAATATTGGAAATCTGAAATTGCACACTTTCCTTCCTTTCGACCCATACACCAAATTTGAAGTCCCTATCTTATCGCAAAGCATGCTTTCCTATCATTTCACTTTTCGAACATTTTGTTGTGGAGCACCCCCTCTACAGAACGTTTTCGAAAAATTCGATTTTTCCAGGGGTTTTATCGAACGACCAAGCCGTATACCAAATTGCAAATCTCTATTTATTCGGGAAGTGCCTAAAAAAAGCGTGACAGACGGACAGACGGACACTTGGCAATTAGTATATATAGATATATAGATAAATAGGTAGATATACAGAGTTTGTGGTATTGTATGTGTTTATGCGCAGTGAATTTATTTACTAATATAAGTGAAGCACTTACTTTTCAACTAAACCATCGAGACCCTAAATTTTCAAAGTGCCAAGACGAGTCAATTTATGTTGAAGGGGAGACAGGAATAAATATATATATTATGAACGATTTTTTGAATTGACCTTTTGCACCCTATTATTCAAATGGACTCAACTTCTGTCATGCGCAGAAGTTTCCAGGGCTTCTGTCATGCGCAGAAGTGTCCAGAGCTTCTGACATGCGCAGAAGTATTCAAGGCTTCTGACATGCGTAGAAGTGTCCAAGGCTTCTGACATGCGTAGAAGTGTCCAGAGCTTCTGTCATGCGCAAAAGTGTCCAGGGCTTCTGTCATGCGCAGAAGTGTCAATTACCCGAAAATTGAATTGAAGATCAAAACACTTGCTTTTTTCTAATAAATTGACCTCTATATGACATTGAGACTGTACTTGACCTCTAAATGACATTGGATTGTAAATAATATTACTTTCGCGCTTTGAATATTGTAGTGGCATGCTACTCTGTTACCAAGTTCCTTTGACATATAACCTTCAAATGACATTGAAATTCTGAGATCAGGTTGAATGGGCAGAAAAATGACCTTGAACTTGAATCAGAGGTCAAAATATTTCGGTTTTTCAATAAATTGTCCTCTAAATGACATTGGGAATGCTTGTAGAGAATACTTCTAAAACAATAATACTTCTCTTGTGACTTTTAAATGACATTGAAAAAATTTGATCACGTTCATTTGTCCAAAATATGACCTTGAACTTGGGTTAGAGGTCAAAACATTCCCTTTCTATAAATAAATTAACCTCTGGGTGACATTGGGAATGCATGTGAAGGATACTTCTAAAGGAAACATACTTCGTCTATGACCTTTAAATGACATTGAAACAATTTGATCACGTTCAGTTGCCCAAAATATGACCTTGAATTTAGGTTAGAGGTCAAAAAATTTATTTTATTTTATAATTTACCCTCAACATGACATTGAAAATTCTTGTGAAGAAAATTCTCACAGACTTTCGCATAAAATTGTTATAAAGTGTCATGATATAACCTTTAAATGATATTGAAAAATTTCTATCTATATATACTAATTGCCAAATGTCCGTCTGTCACGCGTTTTTTAGGCACTTCCCGAATAGATAGAGACTTAAAATTTGTTACATGGCTCGGGCGTTTGATGAAACTTCCTGGAAAAACCGAATTTTTCAGAAACGTTTTCTAAAGGGGCTGTTCCACACCAAAACGTTCGAAATGCAAAATGATAGGAAAGCATGCTTTGCGATAAGATAGCGACTTCAAATTTGGTGTATGGGTGAATCGTTCGGAAGGAAGAAAGTGTGCAATTTCAGATTTTCAATATATTTTACTTAAGGGGGAGCCGCAAACCAAAATGTTCGATTTACCGAATAAATGAGAAAAGACTCTTTAAAATTTCATAGAAGCTTGAAATTTAGTATATAGGCTAATCCTTTGACGAAAACACCAAATACGAATACAGTTTTTCAAAAGTGTTGGTCTAAGGGGGTGCTCCAGAGAAAAACGTTCGAAAAGTGAATTGATAAAGAAACATGCTTCGAGATGAGATAAAGATATCAAATTTGGTGTAAGGGTAGATAGTTTTGAAGGAAGAAATTGTACAATTTCAGTTTACCAATATTTTCAACTTTAGGGGATGTCGCACACCAAAATGTTTGATTTTTGGAATAAAGGAGAAACGCGCCTTTTAAAACGTGATAGAGGCTTGTTATTTGGTATATTGGAGAATCATCTGATAGAAAACACAAGAAGAATAGAGTTTTTCAAAAATGTATATTTAAGGGTGTGGGGGTGTTCCACACCAAAACGTTCGAAAAGTGAAATGATAGAAAAAGCATACTTCGCGATGAGATAGAGATTGCAAATTTGGTGTATGGGTAAATAGTTGGAGAGGAAGAAAGTGTGCAATTTCAGTTTTCCAACATTTGCTATTGTAAGCGGTTGTCGCTCACTGAAGTATTCGATTTGGCGAACTAATGAAAAACGCCTCCTTTATACTGTGGTAAAAGCTTAAATTTAGTAAATGGGTTAAAAATTTTATAAAAAAAAGGACCAAGATGAATACGGTTTTTGAAAAATGTTCATTTAAGGGGGTGCTACACAGAGAAACGCTTCTTTCTGGTAGGTCGGATAGCCTGGGTCTCAACAACAACAGAGAAACGCTCGAAAGGTAATGTGATAGTAAAAACATACTTCACGATAGGATGCAGGCTTCAAATTAAGTGTATGGGTAAACAGTTTCAAAGGCAAAAAGCATGCAATTTCAGATTTTCATTATTTACTATTTTAGGGGGTGGCGCACACCAATATGTTCGGTTTTTCGAATGAGATACGCTGCCTTTTAAATGTGATAAAGACTTAATATTTGGTGTATGGGCTAATCATCAGATAAAAAAACCCTACAATGAACAGGATTTTTCAAAAATATTCATTTATGGGTATACTCCACAGACACGTTCTAAAGGGGAAATGGTAAAATAGTATGCTTCGGAATGAGATAGAGACTTGGTGTACGTGTAGATAGTTTGAAAGGAAGAAGTGCGTAATTTAAGTTTTCTAATATTTTATTCTTCAGGGGGGTTCTGCACACCAAAATATTCGATTTGTCGAATAAATGTGAAAAGTGAATTATTAAAAAATTCACATTATTCAGGGGTTGCTTTGTGTGAGGCCGTTGATTTTCAACGGGTATTCGGCTAGTACGAGTATATACTAATTGCCAAGCGTCCGTCTGTCTGTCACGCTTTTTTTAAGCACTTCCCGAATAGATAGAGAATTGCAATTTGGTACACGGCTCGGTTATTCGATAAAACTCCCTGGAAAAATCGAATTTTTCGAAAACGTTTTTTAGAGGGGGTGCCCCACACCAAAACGTTCGAAAAGTTAAATGATGGGAAAGCATGCTTTGCGATGAGATATAGACTTCAAATTTGGTGTATGGGTAAATCCTTCGAAAAGAAGAAAGTGTGCAATTTCAGATTTCCAATATTTTCTACTTAAGGAGGTGTCGCACACTAAAACGTTCGAAAAGTGAAATGATGGGAAATCATGCTTTGCGATGAGGTAGAAACTTCAAATTTGGTGTTTTGGCAAATCGTTCGAAAGGAAGAAAGTGTGCAATTTCAGATTTCCAATATTTTCTACTTAAGGGGGTGCCGCACACCAAAATGTTCGATTTACAGAATAAATGAGAAAACGCTCCTTTAAAATTTGATAGAGGCTTGAAATTTGGTATATGGGCTAATCATTTGACGAAAACACGCAAGAAGAATATAGTTTTTTGAAAATGTTCGTTTAATAGGGTGCTCCAGAGTAAAACGTTCGAAAAGTGAATTGATAAAAAACCATGCTTCGAAATGAGATAGAGATATCAAATTTGGTGTAAGGGTAGATAGTTTGAAAGGAAGAAAGTGTGAAATTTCAGATTTCCAATACTTGCTACATTAAGGGGTGAGCAAACTAATATGTTCGATTTTCCGAATAAATGAGGCACGCTTCCTTTTAAAAGTGATAGATGCTTGATATTTGATATATGGGGCAATCATCTGATAAAAAACACCAGACAAACAGAGGAAGAAATGCACAAATTTAGTTTCCCAATATTTTCTTCTTTAGGGGGGTTCTGCATACCAAAATATTCGATTTGTCGAATAAATGTGAAACGCGGATTATTATAAAATTTGCATTATTCAAGGATTGCTTATAGCAAGACCGTTGATTTTCAACGGGTATTCGGCTAGTATATACTAATTGCCAAGTGTCCGTCCGTCTGTCTGTCTGTCTGTCACGCTTTTTTTAGGCACTTTCCGAATAGAGACTTGCAATTTGGTGCACGGGTCGATCGTTCGATAAAACCCCCTGAAAAAGTCGAATTTTTCGAAAACACTCTCTAGACGGGGTGTTCCACCCCAAAACGTTCGAAAAGCGAAATGATAGGAAAGCATACTTTGCCATAAGATAGAGACTTCAAATTTGGTTTATGGGTTAATCGTTCGAAAGGAAGAAAGTGTGCGATTTCAGATTTTCAATATTTTCTACTTAAGGGGGTGCCGAACACCAATATCTTTGATTTACAGAATAAATTAGAAAACGCTCGTTTATAATTTGATAGAGGCTTGAAAAGTGGTATATGGGCTAATCATTTGACGGAAACACGCAAGAAGAATATAGTTTTTCAAAAATGTTCGTTTAAGGGGGTGCTCCAGAGTGAAACGTTCGAAAAGTGAATTGATAAAAACCGTGCTTCGAAATGAGATAGAGATATCAAATTTGGTGTAAGTGTAGATAGTTTGAAAGTAAGAAAGTGTGAAATTTCAGATTTCCAATATTTGCTACTTTAAGGGGTGCGCACACTAATATGTTCGATTTTCCGAATAAATGAGGCACGCTTCCTTTAAAATGTGATAGATGCTTGGTATTTGGTAATATATACTATTGGTCTATATATACTAAATGCCAAGTGTCCGTCCGTCTGTCCGTCTGTCTGTCTGTCTCTCACGCTTTTTTTAGGCACTTTCCGAATAGTTAGAGACTTGCAATTTGGTACACGGCTCGGATGTTCGATAAAATCCCCTGGAAAAATTGAATTTTTCGAAAATGTTCTTTAGAGAGGGTGTCCCACACCAAAACGTTCGAAAAGTGAAATGATGGGAAAGCATGCTTTTCGATGAGATAGAGACTTCTAATTTGGTGTATAGGTAAATCATTCGAATAGAAGAAAGTGTGCAATATCAGATTTCCAATATTTTCTACTAAAGGGGGTGCCGCACACCAAAATCTTCGATTTACAGAATAAAGGAGAAAACGCTTCTTTAAAATTTTATAGAGGCTTGAAATTTGGTATATGGACTAATCATTTGACGGAAACACGCAAGAAGAATATAGTTTTATAAAAATGTTCGTTTGAGGGTGTGCTCCAGAATGAAACGTTCGAAAAGTGAATTGATAAAAAACCATGCTTCGTAATGAGATAGAGATATCAAATTTGGTGTACGGGTAGATAGTTTGAAAGGAAGAAAGTGTGAAATTTCAGATTTTCAATATTTTCTACTTAAGGGCGTGCTGCACACCAAAATGTTCGATTTACCGGATAAATGAGAAACGGCTCCTTTAAAATTTGATAGAAACTTAAAATTAGGTATATAGACTCATCATTTGATGAAAACACCCAAGACGAATATAGTTTTTCAAAAACGTTCGTTTAAGGGGGTGCTCTAGAGGAAAGGTGAATTGATACGAAATATAGAATTGATAAGAAATATATATATATATATATATATATATATATATATATATATATATATACATACATGTATATATATATATATATATATATATATATTTATATATATGTATGTATGTATATATATATATATGTATATATATATATATGTATATATATATATATATACATACATGTATATATATATATATATATATATATTTATATATATGTATGTATGTATATATATATATATATGTATATATATATATATGTATATATATATATATATATATATATATATATATATATATATATATATATATATATATATATATATATGTATATATATATATGTATATATATATATGTCTATATACATGTATATATATATATATATATACTATTACGATAAAGTGAGACAAAATAGGATATATATATATATATATATACATATAATTGAAATTTTTTTTATTTTACTTATATTATATATACCTGGGATTGATCATTAATTGAAAATGTTGGCGAAGTATGAGTGAAAGGAAGTTGACAGAAATGTAAATGTGACATCAAAAATACTATACAACAAGCCGTTGAATATTTTAAAAAAACGTGATACGTAAACATTATAAAAAAATTCAGGTACTAAATTAGTGTAATATACCCCTTTTTCCTGTTCCATATATAAGTTAAGGAATGGAATACGAATTACATGTGGTAAAGACGGGGGCATTTTTTTTTAACTACACGTTAAGATGAAAGTATTTTGATATAAATCATATATGTAATGCAGGTATTTAAGGTACTAATCCCTTGTTCCCTGTATAAACATATATGGTGTAAATGCAAAAATGTTACGATGAAAAGTTTTAAAACAGATATATATATATATATATATATATATATATATATATATATATATATAGTTATATTATAGATTATAGTAGGAAACAAACTTTTCCAGAAAAGCATGATTGATTTGGCTATACTATGCAAAAATTGGGGTCACGTACAGGTGACTGAGTATTTTGTAAATTATTTTCTATATATGCCTCTGCTTGAGCTATCCTGACAGCATAAAAACACTTCAGAATATATTCCTACTAATTCAATAAAAATACTTCTTGACCTTAACAAATGAATCCAATTTTAAAGATTATCAAATATTTGCACTTATACAATATTCATTTTATATACCAGAGTCGACAATACCGAGAATGGTTCTGCATGAAGTCTTGTACCGACTATAAAGATTTTAAAAAGCCCAGCCTCTTGATCTCGAGACAAGCACTCTAAACTATCAGGAGAATGTGCTTGTGTCAAATGTATGCGGGTTTTTCATGTTCGCTCGTCAGGAAGTTTGTTGGTCAGTTGGGGGAATACTCATATAAAACATCGTGCAGTAGGTCTTTCTACTCATGCCGACTAACTTCTCAAAACCTCAGCTATTTGCTCTATATACGTATATATTCTGTACTATTGTGGGCAGAATTGCCACAACAAATTTGTGCAAATGGTGTCTTTAAATGTCTATGCAGGGGAATTTAGCAATATTTGTACTTTTGCGAGTATTAAAGCATATGTATTCTTTGTTTAGTGTTATATATTTTGACTTCCATTGTTAAAATATAGATCCTTTTCGAATTAAACGGATATGCAAAATTGTGGCGAGGGATTCAACTGAGATGGCATTAAAAGTCTGTGCTCATTAGGTTTCCGTGGTTTTATTAGTATGGAGCATGAACGTGGTGTATATTATATTGTTAAGTAATTTCTTCCTTATTAGTATGTCCATTAAAATCAATTAAAATCTTCATTAAATTCAATTAAGACTATTTTTCCCCTTTTAGCACATAGTGTACGACTTTATGTAGAAACAATTTTGATAAGTCAAAAATCAAACTCTTGTATTTATTTTGAAGGTTATACACGTTTTGGAGCATCCCTGAATACGAATTAGCAATTTTTATCCTTCTATCTATCTCTCTGTGGATACAATAGTATCGAACAAGTTGATAATACAGGAAAAAATTTGGTACTATTATTTCAATCGGTAAAAATTAGAAGCCCATTGCCTTTCGGGGTAAACGGGCCAAAGAAAGTATTTTATTTTTTAGATCATGCTTTTCAAAAATCGGAAAAATTAGCAAAATTAAACATATGAAAATGTTAGGGAAATATATATGTATTTATTATGTCAACTTTTAAACTCAAATGTCATAATTTGCAAGATGCTGATATGCACCGTTCTTGAGATATTTTATGGTTTCGATCAAAAATGGAACAATTCGGGGGAAAATATAAATTCACTATTATCAATTGAGTGGATGCTTTATAAACAAACAGCTTAAATCCGAAATGAATCGACATCATTAGAAATTATTCCGATTTGATCTCGAGATATTAAAACTTTTATTCATCTATATTTTTTAAAATTTAGTGCTATATCTTTCGAACAAATGGATTAAATCGAATAAAGTTTGTGGTGAGCATTTTTCATGAACATCATCACTCAGAGTCCTATTAATTTTCAGAAGTAACGAACCAAGCAGAAAGCCCTCTAGTTTTGAACATTTATTTTAGAAAATTGAATAAATGTTATAAAAACACAAAGACGTATCAAAATATTACGAAAGTAAGTATTTCGTAGGAGGTTTTTATTTAAATAAGAATGCTATTATTTATGTAAAACGATAATATGCGCCATACTCAAGATATGTTTTATTTTTATCTTCATTGGAAAAAAATCCACGTTTTGAAGGTCTAAATGTATGGTCAGCGTTTTAAAAGTGTATATGTATGCCCCGCGTATTGAAGCTGTATAGGTATCGTCCGTGTTTTGAATGTGTATATGCATTGTCCGCGTTTTAAAGGTGTATATGCATCGTCCGCGTTTTGAATGTGTATATGCATCGTCCGCATTTTGAAGATGTATATGCATCGTCCGCATTTTGAATATGTATATGCATAGTCTGCGTTTTAAAGGTGTATATAAAACATCCTCGCTTATCTCGCATAAAGAACATACTTAAACCTATTTTAAAGATTTTTATAACACATATATCATTAATATCCAACTAGGTTGCTTAAAACCTGAAAATTATTTCATAATTTTATTTTTCTTCCGGTGACGTCTTTATATAAGCAGAGAGAGAGATCGACAACAAAATTTATATGACGACTTTTAAAACAAGATTTAAAAATATGATAGAATTGTAATTATCTGCATTTTTTCCTTTTTCGTACATATAAAGTATGTCAAAAAACAGAAAATATTATGCACTGTGTAGTCTGCGCTATACGGAAATTTTCAAAAGATGATTTAAAAAGACAGTTTAAACCCAATAGTTTCCGATACTTTTATATATAGCTTTGATATATAGTTTTCGTAATAAATTTTATGTATCCTTTATTTTATTCAAAAATTTATTTGATTTATATCTCGTGACTTCCTATAAATTAAATTCAGAACAATTTTTTTGCTCTCAGACTGTTTATATTTAAAATAAAGTAAATCTATTTTCCCGATTTTATGAATTAATTTTGAAACTGGCATTAGCAGAAACAACTAAACTGTTGAGCCCTCTGAGGAGAGATGTTTTTCTGACACACTGAAAAGAAAAGCAGTTCCAAGAGTCTAAAAATTACAAGAAAATTAAAAAAAAATATTTGAAATATAAGTTTTAATTGAATTAAAAAAAGAACCAAATACGATTAGCGGTTTGAGTTTACCCATATTTCGAATTCCGGACCTGTGCAAAAATTATTACCAGACAAATGTTTACACAGAAACAGAGTATACATGCAGAGAGAAAGACTGTATTTTACAATTACACCCAACTCTTCAAAAACTGAATCACACTGTATTTCTATAAATGTTATGCAAAAATATGCTGTGAAGATGGTTGTATACTTAATTTTTAAACTCTTATCTTCTTGGACGTGAATATTTCTTGATATATACGAAATAATAAAAGACAGTCCTGCTAGAATCTGTTCCTTAAAGCATTGGCTCCCAAACTATAAATGGGACCTCAAAAGAAAAAAAAAATACATTAGTTTCAGAAGTGTAATATTTTTTCTCTTTTGGCGAGTTAGAAATATATTTCAAAATCAAAATTACAACAATTTGAAGAGTTACCTTTCTGGTAGGTCGGACGGTCTGGGTCTCAACAACAACAACAATTTGAAGAGGGGATTGTGCATATATAAATTGTGCATATATGTGCATATGTGCATATATGCAAAAATATTAATGCATATCTCTTTGAGGGGGGGGGGTCCTTTAGGGAGGTTCTATTGGTTGCACAGGCCCCCAAGAAACAAATTACTAAATTTGGTGGTTCTATGAGTTGTCCTCGGTTTCCATCAAAAACCAACACTGGGGTTGTGCAGATTTAGCTAGAGGGCAGTTAACGCCTTCTCTCTGAAACCCAGTTCCGCATACACACAATATGCTGCAATTCTGATAAACCGCGGACGTGTCTTTTTTGCAAGGCACACACACATATTCGTAAGCTATACACAGCTATACACAGTTATACACATACTATATACATATACTGACTAACTGGGGACCTATGCCAAAATTCAACCAAATTTTTTTCAGAGTATTATCTGTCATTAAATACCACATTTCTGCAAAAATCCAAACCGAGGACGTCCCCACTTGCCGGTGCGTCCCCACTTGGAAGGTGTGTAGACATATGAATGTCCCCACTTCCTACCATACGCCAACACACACACACACACACAGACATCACTTCAAAAATGTTTGATTCGTGATCAGGGATGTTTGAAACGTGCTCTCCCGTCGAAAACTCGAATTCGAATTTTCGGCCCCGTCACAATACTTTCCTTATACATTATGTATATAAGGAAGGTAAAAATAGCTTAACCAGATAAATGTAGTTTAAAAAAAATTCTGTTTCCTTAGCACTCGAATGTTTTCTATTTTGAAATAGAGGCACTTCTAAAGAAGGAATTTTCTGGCATTCTGCAGTTCAAAATGAAATTGGTAAGCGTTGTTTCTTCTTACGTATTCAGAATAAAATCGTTGCGAATAAATGGGACTTAATGACTAACGAACAGCGATATTCATTTAAATTCGTGATTTATTATTTCTCTCATAGATCCTTGTTTCGGAAATTGCAAAATACTACGGAGCTCTTCAAATGCGGATTATAACATTGACTACGAATACTATGTAGTTCTCACATAGTATTTTTATATTGAAAGGTGCATTCTTTCTGTAGTTATCCTGCCCATAGTTCAGATCAGGCATTGGAATCGTTGTTTTAATCAGGTTGGAATCCAGTTTTTGACTGATTTTAGGACTTCTAGAATAAGTGTGCACAAAACTAATTGACGAAATTTTATAAAATTTAGTATTCATGGATTTTTGGTATGAATCAGGATAAAAGAACCTGATAAAATTAAAAAACATGTTGTACTAGTACGAAGAGACCAAACCTCATTTTAAAACATGTTTTACTAGTACGAAAACCTCATTAAAAACGTTTTGTACTAAAGTTATAAAATGATATAAAATGAGTACGAATATTTTATTCGATTAATTTTTGTTTTGGATACTGTACCTCTTTATGTGCCCCTATTCAAAGCGATTTAAGTTTACAAATAGAAAGCTTTGTCGCTTTTGAACTCGTGCAAGACCGGACACATTCTTCTTTTCACTTAATTCCCTTCTTACAAATAGCTCGGCCATCCTTCTGTGCAGCTCTAAACTTGGAACGGCGCTTAAGTAAGTATTCGAGCCATTCACAATCGTATCTGATTTTACTTTTCGACCAGATATTGCGATAAAAAAGGGGGTAAGAATAAATTCATCGGCCAATCATGGATGGCTGAGTGGGATGCCCGTCTTTGGCTTCTGGCTTCCTTTTCCAGGCATCACGACGCGTCTCAAATATGTTAGGAATGCCGCTTTAGTTAGATGACATCTGTTTGTCCTGAACGCAGCGGTGTAGACGGACACTAAAATAGATCCATATTATGAAAATTTAAACTTGTGTCTCTTTATTGTTTGCCTATTTTCCCTATTTATATATTTTAAATTCAGGACAGATTTAAATAAGCATGTAATGCTTATTTCTTTCGACCCAGACCGCCCGAGTTAACCGAATGTGTAAGGTATCTGTTTAAACCGATAGTGTCACCTAATTTAAATCGGAACCCAGTGGAGGCAACATCCACAAGAACCGTACTTTCCTTCTCTTACACTAACCTTTCAGAAAGCTTCTCAGACCCACATATTTAACGTGCCTATAATCCGCGTGAACACGGGAACAGTTTGGGTAGAAACAGGACTCGAACTCGGATCGTCCGAGTGCAATCCCTCATTTACCCCCCCCCCCCCCCCAGGGAAATTGACATTCTTATTAAAATAATATATTTTTAAAGTTTAATTTGTTTTATTAATTTATTTTTTCAAAAAAATGTATGGATGACATCTACAGAGTAATGACATCTATAGAGGCTATAGTCTTCTTTCTCCTACCACTAACTTCCGTATTCCCGCGAGGATAGTTTTGGGCAGCGCCGAGAATCGAACTAGGGTCCTCGGAAGTGCAACCCCCGTGCCTTGCCCACTGGGTTATCCCGCTTCAACATATAACATTTTTTCGAAATTATGTAATTAATCTGGAAGTATTATTTTCTTTGTAGAAAAGCACATTTCTAAGACTTTGATAATCGATTGAGATAATGCCTAAACAATGTTCTCTTTCATTTCTATCTAAAAGTACTTTTGACGTAATTAATATTTAGTAATTGTGAGATTATTTTTTTTAAATTCAGGTAAAAAACATGCGATATCTCGATAACAGCGCATGTTATATAAATGTCATTTTATTTTAAATAAAAAAAAACTGCATATAACATTGCTATTTTTAACACTTTACAACAAAGTTGAAAAGTGTTTATGACTTTGTTCATTTTGTCTGTCTGTCTGTCCGTTAGCACGATAACTGCCGTAAAAATGACTTTATCAAAATGAAATTTTAGTATGTTATTCAGACAGTCTGTAGGACCTATGGGAATAGAAATGAATAATATCACCCAATTAGTTTTGGATTGAACCCGGGTTGAAAAAATGAAATACATTGAGCCCTATGGGACCTAATTTTTCAAGCATTTTTTAAGCGGATTTAAAATTCACAAATTGCTTCGAAAATTTTAGGTAATATTCAAATTATTCCATAAAATACATAAAAAAAAATTCAGCGAAATATATTCAGTAGTTTTTTAAATAAAAATTAAAATAACAATAACACCTCTTATATGAAGCGATCACGTGACCATGCTATGAAAAGATCGCGTGACCTACTTCAAAATGATATATGGCATCCATCTTGTCTCAAAATCGTGATTTTTAAAGTTCTTTTTAATTCATATTGTGTGTTGTATCCGTCCTAAAACCACTTTATTTCTGCTTAAATTCTGTGTATCTACATACTGAAACAATGCAATTACAATATATTTGAGTTTAACTGCTCATCCAAATTTGATTATTTCTACAACGAAGCCTATTTTTCACCTATGTAAAATGCAAACAGCAAAATATGTGGAATGAGTTGTATAAGAATTGCTGTATTTCTTTAACACAAAATCATTTAGTCCATGGAGTCTGCGTAGCTGATATGAATGAAATATTCATTGATTTTACAAAGAGAAGGACGATTTTTTTCGATGAAGTTTTACGCATAGAGTTTAATTACTTGTAGCTCCATGGTCTTAATTTTTAAATAAAATAAATTATTATAGTATTGTGATGAATGACATGAATGGGAAATTATTTATGAATGAAATGCTGCTTTTAGAGAGAGCCAGGCTTGATATTTTTTCTATGACGTCATTTGAATGAATTTCAGTTGTTTTCGATGAATTTTTCAAATATAATAAATTATTGTAGTATTATGATAATTCTAAAATTATTACCGAGGAATGTCTCACATTTTAGAGATGTTTAAACCAGGCAATTTATATTTCAATGCCGTCTTTTGAATGAAGTTCATTTTTTTCGATGAAGGCTTAAGTTTTCAAATATAATAAATTAATGTGGTATTGTGATAAGTTTTAAAATATTACCGAGGAATGTATTGCATTTTAGACATGTTTAAATAAAATGGCATTGAAGTTGGAAAGTGTTTCATAATCAATGCCTTAAGCATGATTGATCTTTCTTGTTTAAATATAAGTTGTAATATTTCTCGTCATAATGTTATTTTATAATGCTATTCGATTTTCTAAAAGTATATTGAGAGCCTATTTCTTTTGTCTTTTTATCTTCTTGAAACTCAATCGTTTGCTTTTTAAGTTTACCCATTAAAATAATCGAAATAAGAATTTTTTAATTTGTTCTGTCTAAAAACTAGGTGCACAAACATCATTGTTAATTATGACATCATCGGCAGCACCTGCCCTTCTTGTATGTCCTTATCGCTTTCGCCGCTCCTCACATTCTTGATCACATGGGCGACTCCATAAGGCGATCAAAAGGAGATTGCCGGCCTTCTTTTGCAATATGGTGATTCCTTGGCCAAGGGGATTAGTTAGAACAGTATCATTGAAAAAATTGTTGACTCCCATTCAGGGGTGCTTTAAACGCATAAATTCATCAAAATGATCATTGAAAGTAAACTTTTGACCCCATCTCACTACATTCCCTTCACATATACAATATGTGTTAAAAAGCATTCGAATATGTTGAAAGGTCCATTTCTACTTGAAGATCTATTCTGAATAGCTGGATTGACTAGAATTTTTGAGTTTAACTGATCATCGAACTTTGATAATTCCCGCAAAGAAGCCTAATTTTAATGGATGCCGAATGTAAACCAGTGATTGTAAGACGAGTTGCATAAGAATTGTTGAAGCTTTTCCACGTAAAATTATTTAACTCTGGAGTCTGAAATAAAAGCGTATGAATGAAATATTCACTTCTTTTACGTAGAGAGCTAGGCAATTGATATTTCGATGACTTCATTTAAATAAAGTTCATTTTTTTTCAATCAAATTTTAAGTTTTCAAGTAAAATAAATGATTGTAGTTCTGTAATAATTAAAAATATGTCACAGCTGAATGTATCGCATATTAGAGATGTTTAAATAAAATTGCATTTCAGTTGGAAAGGGTTTTATAATCAATTCTTTATGCATGATTGACCTTTCTTATTTGATTTATAATTTAGTTTAAAATATATTTAATATCGCGGTCAAAGAAATAATATTTGAGCCGCGTACTGGACAGACTTCCAATAGCAAGACCACGAATTTTTGCAAGCATGTAACTATATAATAGAATTTTTGCGCAAGTTTTTCAGTTAATGAGTTATTCTACTTTTTATGCAATTTTGAAGGGAACATTTCATTTTTCCACCATTTTCCTACATTTCTCTTCAGAATCTAAACTCTCATTGTTGAAAACGCTTTTATAGTTACTGTTATAAAAGTAATTTTATTTAAGTAATTAAAACTGTGAGATCAGAAATCGATCTCACACCAGTTTGTTGAGAGACAGCTTTATATATATATATATATATATATATATATACGTTATTTATTGTGTATGAAACGTCAGACAATACCTTCAGTCTAAATGACGTCAAAGTTTACAACACGCTGCCCCATAGGTCAGCTAAAAACATAAATTTAGGGGCGTCAAGACAGAGGGGTCGAAGGACAAGGTGGAGCAACGCATTGGGTAAAAAGTTTAACCATTTGAGAAGATGCTTGTGGCTTCGCCATGAAGGCTGCCAATAAGAGCAAAAGAGGAGTGTCAGACCTCTGGAAAAAGAGCCACAACCAAAGGAGTAAAAACAGACGTACAGAGCGAATATAGGGAACGACCTCGAGAGAGATTGCACCATGACTTCTACGTGAGAGGTAATATCGAAATTCACGATGACTTCTGCACGACCATTACAGAATGTAAACGCCAAAGTCCTGAGTACAGTTATTCCAGAAGTGTTCGATATTAACACCCATCCAGCAGTACAATATGATCAGCGAGTTACGAGTGGGCGATTTACACTTCGAGTTAATTCCAGTAAAATGAGCTACATTAAGTACGTGCTGGTGACAAAGTCCAAGACAGACTTGAAGGTATGTGTTCCTCAAATAATATTGAAGGTCTTAAACACATTTTAGGTATTTTTAACTGATGGTCTCACAGAGTCTCCCTCAACTGCAATAATATGAATAATAGTGTAATGAATTCAATACGTATTCTATGTTGTAAATAAATGATTTATTGTTAAAGTTAAAATGGTGCAATTAATGGAGTAGTATTATGTTAATTAATATTCCTTTACAGAACTCGCGCTAAAGATAAAAAATGGAGGGTATTAGCGGCACAACGTAATTTTATGAGTTCCACTATGTAAGAATTTACGGCCATGTTAGATGATTCAATTTAATATGCTTTTGAATAATTGTTGTATGATGGTTAAAACGGTATAATTAAATAATCAACGCAACTAAGCATAAATAAACTTTAATGTTTTATTCCCAAAGGTGCGGTATTAATCGTAACCAAAACATTAACAACAATAAATCTTACTAAATTATAAGTCTAAAAAACCAAGTTTTAGTTTCGTTTACTTTTGTGCACCACAAAATCAATTAAAAATATACTTATTTTTCAGACTAATTTATTGCTCTAATACTGAAACTATCGTTGAAACTTGACTGCTACCTAATGTTAGCTATTGACATCGTCTGATTATATATATATATATATATATATATATATATATATATATGTTTTAAAATCTAATGAAAGGGAGAGAAGTTTCAACTCAAAAAACCCCAACATTACAAAATGCCTTACAAATAAAAGTATCAAACAGAGAATCATCAATCAAGTGGAAAATAAAAATAATACAACAATAAAAGTATTAATATAGACTATAAAAATAACCGAAAAAAAATGAAGGAGAGTGCAAGCACCAGAATTTTTTTTATTACGAATTTCTTTGTTAATACTAATTATGATACATACTGTTCTAATTACTATTGAACGAATGTACGTAAAATTCATTGGAAACTCTGATTCCAAATCTTTTTATTCAGAAGCAGGGGTGGATGTTTGCTAGTAGTTCGAAATTTGTACGTAAAATCTGAGCTGGAATATCAGATAGAACGAACACGACAAATCCCAACTCGACACGCGAGAGGACTTAGACATTGTTTTAATGTTTCGATCCCTCCTGCAGGGAGCGTTCGCATTGTCACCCAGTCGGTAAGATTTATGGGCCGCTGATAAATACAGATATAGGAAATGACATTTATCTGCCGGTCGGAGTCATGCGCATTGTCTCGCAGTGACACTAGGAGCCAATCATTTATATCCCAGAATTCAGATTAGATTTTTATCATCTCTGGTTCTCAGATTGTTAAACGAGGAAGTTTTAAAATGGGCTGTATGTGTGATAGATAGGCTTAATTTAAAGCAAAAAGTGAATTTCGTTTGCATAGGTATGTAATGCGTTTGTATCGTCATCATGGCAGATAGTGCACAATCCACAGGCTTCCATAAGTGTACACGTTAGGGCTATCTATAGTAACGTGATCATGTCAGATCGTATAAAAGTGATTGCGGCGCTTCTAGTGGAGAACTGAAGAAGTTAGGAACACGAACTCAACAACAAAATGAGATAGAAGAAGAAGGTCTATTATAAGCATGTACAGCATTTTCTAATGGATAGGAACTGATATTAGGAACGAACGAAATGCGTATATAGAAGGCAACACATTCCTGTTAAAATTCGTATCATCAGAGAGTGTAACACGGTAACGCCTGCAATGCTTGTCAAAGTGTACGGTTCTATTCTTTTTAGAATTCAAATGGGCATGTCCTTTTTCTAAGAATGTCCATCTTTGTGCAATTTGATTCTCCAAAGCTCGTTCAAATCCCTCTTTAATAGATAAAATTAGAAACTGTATTCTTGTTGCCATGCTAATTTCTAAAGTGACCTAAGCTTATGAGTAAATTCTGTTCTCAATTAATTTTGATCAATGAATCCCTTTATTTCATTATTATTAACTTATATGGACTTATTGTGTTCCCTTCATGTTTTCTGTTTTCATGTAGATAAGGGGGGGAGGCAGCTATACTAACTGTTCTTATTTTCACTGTTTTTTTGTTTGACCCATTTTATTTGTATATTTTTTAAATTTTATTCTAAATTTCTTAAATTTTCTGTAGTTCTCCATGTGCCTAAATTTCTTTCCTTTTCTATATATTTTATTTATATATTTTCTAAATTTTTTTTTAAATGTTATTATTTTCTTTAACTTTAATCCATCTTTCATTATGTTAATATACCTCACTCTAAATTTTATTTTTCAATGATCTTTTTATCTCTATTCACAATAATCCTTTTTCCATTTTTGAAAAATGGACGTACTTGTCAAGTTCAAATATAATGTAAAACTGTCCGTTTAACCACGCTATTTTTCTTCAGTTTTTATCTTTCTAGACGTAATTAAATGTTCGTTTGCCGGGACTGGTAGACTCTCCAGTCCCGACAAACAGTGCAGGAGGTATCCTTTCCCGGCCGTTGCAGCTAGCTACTCTAAACTCACTATGTGAGTCGTACGGTCTGGGGTCTTCAGCCATTTAATACATAGCCACATAGTATCCCGTATTTATATGGAGTACAGGCACGTTCAATCTGTGGGTCCAAAAGTCCTGCCGAGAGGTTGGTGGAAGTGGAAAAAAGTTACGGTTTTTGTGGAGATCGCCCCCACTGGGTTCCGGTCTAAACTGGGTGGCACTGTCCCATTTGTCCAAATAGATTCCTTACACTTTCTGGCAGATTGAACGACGTGGGCCGAACGAACGAACAGTACAGTGCACGAACTGTACTGTACATACTGACTGTCTGAATAACATACTTTTGTTTTAGGACCAATTCCAACTCCTTACACAATGTTCTACAAGTTTGTCATTGGCTTTTTGCTCGTCTACAAGCTTTTTAAATTCTCCGCTAGGAGTACTACAATTGCTTTTATTCGATCAAGCAGAGTCACTTTACTGTAGATAGATGTAGCGTATAAACTTATGTATGTTTCCTTACAAAGTTATTGGGTGCTTAAGGACTTATAGGAAGCCGGTATATTAAAGAAAAGTAAAATTTTCGACTAGCCAGAAAAAGACATTTCACACGAAAAAGTTTAATGTAACATGACATATTCTTTTTTATGATATAATATTCTTTAATAGGTAATGCATAATCCAAAGATATTTTGAACATACGTATAATACGTATAAAAAGGTATAAAACATGCAGAGCATTAACACAAAGCTCTTACAAAATTTTACAACATATCTTGAGTGAACCTATTCAGATTGAAAAGAACTGGATACTATGACAATCATTTCTTATCTATTATAAGTGTCTACGAATGTAAATTAATACTATTTTAATAGAATAATTATAGTCAGAGAATGATCGAAACTTCATTTACGTTGTATAAATAGTAATTACTATATAATATACAATACGTTTGCCAATTGTGATGCAAATGAAAACCACCTATAATTTGGGCAAGGTTAACATGAAGAATTTACATTAACATTTGGGCAAGGTTCATGGAAGTTATGACGCGTTATCGACTTAATTCTGTAGTCATACGTCCATTATGCGTATATGGACAAAATCATTTCCACAGTAACATAATATATTCTGAATATCCATTAAGAATTTTGAAAGGCGCTTTTCATTATTCACTGGCAGTATTTTTACTTTCCTTATATACATAATGTATAAGGAAAGTATTGTGACGGAGTCGAAAATTCGAATTCGAGTTTTCGACGGGAGAGCACGTTTCAATCATCCCTGATCACGAATCGAACATTTTTGAGGTGATGTCTGTGTGTGTGTGAAAGTATGTGTGTGGACAATATCTCACGAACGAATGGAGCGATTCGAATGAAATTTGGTACAAAAATCACAATCCATGAATACTGGAAGCCTATTATTTTCACAATCGAATGTTCAGAACCCTCCTAAAGTTTCGAGTGAAATTTTGGAAAAATCATCAAAAAACCAAAACCTTTAATAAAGTTACTCAAATAGTCATTTCTTATGTAATTTTTCCTTAGTAAACGATTGACATGAATTTAAAAACGAATGCATGAATCGCTCTCGAGATATTGCACATTTTTCAAATAAATTTATCAAAAAATCCAATAAATTAAAAAAAAATTATTAACTGTTAAGAAACATGTTCATTTTTCATATGTAATATCATGCGATAAATTGGGTGATATTATGTGATGTCTGTGTGTGTGTGTGTGTGTGTCAGTGAGTCTGTGGAGACGATAACTGACGAACGAATGGACTGATTCGAACCAAGTTTGGTACAAAAATCACAATCTGTAAACACTGGAAGCCTATTGTTTTTATACGCAATCGAATGTTCAGAACCCCTCTAAATTTTCAAAAGAAATTTTGAAAAAATCGTCAAAAAAGCAAAACCACTAATAAAATTACGCAAAGAGACATTTCTTATGTAATTTTTCATTGACATAAATGTAAAAATAATTTTACTTACATTTTAAAACGCTAACATAAACGAGATTGCACATTTTTCAAAAAAAAAAAAAAAAAAAAAAAAATCAAAAAGTCATATAAAATAAAAAAAAATATTTCCTATTGAGAAACATGCTCACTTTCCATTTGTAATACCATGCGATAAATTGGGTGACATCATTCTCGTGGATCTAACTCGTTCCATTCACGAGAAAAGATCCTTTGAGTAATACTTTTGTATTTGAACCCAAATAGTCATTTATCTGCTGTAAGAATAACTTATTTCTCCGTCCATAACGCTTGGCGAGATTTTGGCGACGAATTTAACAGAATGTAGCCAACTTGGCGACATTTTTTAATGTTACCGAATTAACGAAAATCTCGCCAAATGGATAAAAATGACGCTAAATCAATGAAAATGACGACTCATTCAAGAAAATTCAATATCTTTGAAAGAGTATAAGTATCTACTATAAGAATAACATTTTTTTTAACTTTAAAAGTAGTAAATTTATTACATAAGGAAAGTCATGTGTTACCCACATAAGATTTTTTTCTTTTTAATGAAATACTAAAAACCGTGAAAATCATTTTGAACTTGAGTTGCAGGAATGGGTATAAAAATGAAGATCAAGCCATCGGTTTAAAGTAATAAAATTTTAGTTTTTAAGGATGAATAGTTGTTTAATAGATTGACTTCATAACTCAGCAGAGATTTATAGTTTCTTTCTCAACAGACCCGTTAGCCTTGTTTCAAGAATATTACATCCCGATTTATAATATTTACCGAATTTGGGATGTACCAGTAAATGCACTATATGACTTTTTGCACAATCCACATTGCGCTGGATCACAAAGTAAAATGCAGTGCTAATAAAGATAAAAGCGTAAAAATAGTTAGATTTCATCCTTCAATGCAACTAGCCTGGACCAAGCTTTTTGCAATGAAGAGGGAAATTTAATGAATTCCACAACGTATTTACCTGTCTTTATTTGAAATGCGTTTTATGTTGTAATCCAGTTTATTATGGTGTAGCACTTTTCTTAACTCTTGGTTGTGTAAGTATTGAAGACAGAGACAAGTCAGATATGCGAATCCTGTTATTTTTATTTAACTATTGAGTTGGAGGTTCATATTGAGTTCTATTTTCTTTATTTCATTAACGTGACAGTTGAAATCATGGATTAAAGGATTATTGAGCCATGGAGATTGGGTTGACTAAGAGGTTGAGCAGTCCGGTACACCTCATTCTGAAAAGATAAAATAAAAAGTTATGAAAAAATATCCATAGTAAAATATCATTAAAAACAGGTAAGAAATTAAATTCCTTTATACATACATAAGAAATACCAGTCTATATTTACCTGTCACGCTTGACGACTCATTTGGCATACTATCGCCCACTTGGCGATGTTTGGGAAAGGTCGCCCAACGGGCGACAATCACTGTTAGTATATGTGTCAATTTCGAAATTAAGTTTAGGCCTCGTTTTGTGTTTAAGACAGCTTTTAGTTTTTTGAGATGACAATAGGGTTGGCTGATTTAAATTCCATTGGTTTAAAGCTTGGTTTGAATCCTAATTTTTATTTGGGTCAAACATATTTTTGGTTTATACTGAGCTTTAAAACATTATTTTTGGTGTTTAAACAGCTCTGAAAAACAAACCCTGTTTTTTTTTTTTTTAAACTCTAGTTGATGGAAAAAAAATAATTTCTCGAAATTGTCAACATCCAGAAGATAATGAAAACGCTTTCCGTGTTTGAAAACCATACCTAAATCCACTGAAAACAAAAAAATTCCAGCTGTCGGTATAATGGATATATACCACTTTATCTCAGAATTAAATGGACCAACAACTGGACCCTTTTCTCGTGAACCATCCCATGTAACTGAAAATTACGTTTTGTTCTTATTTCAGACATTCAATTCAGACTCTATGCTGTGAAAGACGTTTCATGAACTGTCTGCTTTTTGCATGCATCCCACTTTTGACATTTCTATTCGTTTAAGAACTAGGGATTCCATAAGTAGTAGAAACACTCTAAGAGACCTAATTTGAGAAGACATCATGAGATTAGAGCGTAGAGATTCTTCAAACAGAAGTATTTTTTAAGGCCAATATTATCAAATATATTTATTTATTGGAGCAAAAAGTGTGGATACATTAGATTGCGATAGGGTAGATTGCTTTTTGTGAACAACTGGGTGCATGCATACGTACTTTCCTTTTTACTTTAATTTTATACCATTCTACAAGAATTCTTTGCGTTTCTGATTAATGGTTTCGTACCGAACGCCTATCTGGCAGTATGAAACGTCCTAAGCTGGAGACGTCTTTAGCTTAGCGCCGTAACGCTGGTCTATGACGCTTTGGTTCTAGGATCGAAGCTTGAGAATGCCAAGTGGGTGGTTTCTCTTTCTCACTGCAATTTTATGATTAAAAGATTTAAGACTTCTGCTCAGAATGGACACCTTTTCAAGAGAAAGAACGAATGACTTTCATTCTTGACCACCGTCGTCTCGGACCGGGCAAAACGCGGTTGTTTCCTGCGTCTCAGGTTGAAAGGGAATTCACTTTCAAACTGACGCGGGACGTATTTATTGACACCTTGTCTAAAGATTCGGTAGAGTTCATGTTGTTGTTGTTGAGACCCAGACCGTCAGACCTATCGGAAAGGTGCAAGATAACCGTTTGGACGGCCGGGAAGTGCCACCCAATTTAAACCGGAACCCAGTGGGGGAGGCATCCACAGGAACCGTACCTCCTTCCCCTACCACCAATCTCTCGGAAGGACTTACGAACCCACATGTTTAACGTGATCGTACTCCGCGTGAACACGGCGGCAGTTTTGGCAGTGGCGGGAATCGAACCCGGGCCTGCTGAGTGCAACTCCCGCTCGCTAACCACTGGGTTACCGTGCCCTGGTAGAGTTCATGTGACTTCTCAAAGTTATAAATTAATTAATAAGAAATCAATTCTATTTTTTATATGCCATTTACTTTAGTAAAACGACTCAAAATGGTCTTATTATTAAATGATTTTTGATATTCTCCTCCTCTAGTGACCGGAGAGTAATGGCGGAAGCGTTTAGTGTCGGTTAGGCCTAACTGTTCGTTTACGAAGAGTCTTCGGAGAATATATGAGACTTTTAATCTGGTTTAAGATTTAATGAATCATCTGAAAATTATAAAGTAAGACAAAACTATTGTATATAAAGTGTTAGTAGTGCAAAAGGGTCTCTCAAATTAACGTAATTTCTTAATGAATAACATAAACAAACTCAAATCTTCGAATATGTGTGCAGGCTTGTTGCCATTTGTAAACGATAATGACATGCGTAAATGACGAACATCCTAAATTATGTTGTTAGATAATTAACATTATATTTATATATTCGTAAATGAAATTCTATTTGCGACAAAACAAATAAAAATTGTTTACATTCTTGTCTATTAGTTTTGGAGATATAAGCGTCTACAGTGTTTACAATCTTCGTAAGGCTACGATTTCATTCAAATATGCGCCAACCATTAATGTTATTCACATCTGAAACACAATGTTCCAAATTGCAAGACTGGTTATTTCTCTGTTCATCAGGGGGACCTTGGGGACCCAATTCTCGCGGTGGTCCTTACGCCTAGTATTCAGCAGACGTGACGAATCTAAGAAATAAAAGATCGATTGGAAAACGCATAGGGCAGCTGGGAGTTCTCTTTGAGTTGAAAAAAAATCCAAATTTTCTGGCTCTCTCTCTTTTCCCATTGGCCGGTCGATCTCGCGCTCGTCACTTCGGCACTTCTCGTGTTGACTGAAAACTAGGCAGGAGAGATCAACACTGTGCCTCACGTAGCGATCGTCTTCTGTGTGTCAAAATGTCTGTGTGGGACGATCTAGGCAAATAGATCTCATAATGATTTCCACGCCTTGGCAGCCGCTTTACTAATGATAAGAAATATACCCACGAAGGCAAATTGAGTGGTCTTTCTTTCTGCCTTTAGGTCTACTGGGGTGTACCTGCAATATTTCTGATAGTTGTGAAGTAGATTTAAAAAATAAATTGGAAGGTAAAATAAATTGAATACGCACGAATATTCTTTAATGGCCCAATTTAGACTCCACTTATAACTTTTTCTGTAAAATTTATAGTTTAAATAAATATTTTTTTATTCACTTCGAGCCTTTCGCCCTCAAATACATACAATGCTGTGAACTTATATGATCCCAGCGCCACCTGACTGACTGTATCAAACATTTTTGGCGCTTTCACGACAAGCAGTTTTAACTCCTTCCTTTTATCTCTAGGCATATATTGCTCCTGTAGTATAATCTGCTTACCAGCAGCGCCCTCGATTGTTTTTTCTAACCCTGTGAAGTCTGCCATAGGGTTGGAACTGTGTAATTTATGTGGTAGAACTTCACCTTAAATTTAGTATAGAAACTTCTTTAATTTTAATTTGATTTATTACCCTGTCAAAACAAAGCCGCTACTATAAAAACAAATAATTTTCAGAGACATATTTGACCATTTTGTCCTAAATGCATACGCTTTATAAATACCGGGTTCATTGTTTAGCGATGCAAAACACCAAGAGTTTAAAAGTTTTACTTTCAACCCCACACCGGCTGTGCGCAAGTCAAGTTGTGAGTAGAATTTTCTTTGGAATATGAGGCAATTCTAAGGAAACCTCTCTAAAATCTTTGAATACCTTTCCTTATCTTAAACATATATATATATATATATATATATATATATATAATGTATTCGCTTCCTTTCAATTTTTCAGGATTTAAGAATTCTGTACTAAAGAAGAAATAAAAGTATTCTAACTATAAAGTGCACGTTATAACTTTGTTTGAGAATAACAAAAAAGTTTCTTACTTCGTTTGAGGCATCCAAATCCAAAGAATTTTCGGATGTTTTTATATCTCTTCCGTTTCCTGTACTGTAAATAACAACAACAAAAATTATTTTATAGCAAAACTTTTGAAATGAAGTGCGTAAAATAACATAAGACATAAGAACGGAAGAAAACCAATCCAATTTAATAAATATATTTTATTTTCCATTTTTAACTTCTCGTTAAGTCGTTAAGTTCAATTCATGGATCGATAACATTGATACATTCATTGTGAGTTTTCGATGTTTTAATATCATCTTATTATCTGACGTTCGAATCCGTAACAATTCTATTTGGCGACATATCTAAAATATGTACATAACTGATATATTCAAAAGAGGTTTTAGTTAAGTGTATTGAGCTGTCTCCTAGACCGTGGCACAGAACTTCCCGCATATGCATTTGTTAATCACAGAATAATCGGAAAATAAGGGACTAGCAGAGACATATTTTGCCTTATTTGTATTTTCATAAATGTTCCCATGGATAACCGATCTATGTATCCAGTTAACTCTCTATTTGTTAAGAAACAGAGACGGTAACCGTTTCTTCTATATTTCAATTGGGCCCTACCTCCCAGTCTCTCAGATAGAAGTGTAACCTTATCTGCACTATCTTTTTCTTTTAATAAAGAGTAGAGCATGCTGTTTACCGCACCACCCTTGAATCGCTGCTACACATTGCAGGGTCTTTGTAAAAATCAGAAGAGTTATTGAGACATCAGTATTTCATTGAATCTAAACTGCAGGGTCAATAGACCCAAACGTCCTTGCAGAGAACTCGAGTTTCAGCGTGGATTCGAACGACCGACCTTAACCTAGCTATCCGGCTATCTATTCTTTGAGCTACTGGTAGGATAGTCCTTCTTTCTATGTTGCGTATAAGTGGACCTGGAAGGCCAATAATATAGGCAAACTCCTATCTAAATGCATCGATTAAAATGTTCATAAAGGAGACAAAAAGCAGCCACTATCGTCAAGATATAAAGATAAAAACAAATAAATAAAAACACATATGATCTGTGTGCCCTCTGTGGATACTAATGCTCTTCCTTTTCTATCCTGGCGAAGTAGGCTGACTTTTGTCCTCGAGACCGTGCTGTTTACTAATGAAGATTATTAATTTTGTAACCTTGCAGGAAAGTTTTACTTTGCATATTTTTTATGATCTATACCAATATATCTATAAAAACTCCATGTATTTAAGTTCAAGTGTTTAAATTAAGTTACATTTTTACAAAATATCTTTTTTCTCGTGTATTTCAATAAGAAAAAATAGGATGCAAATGTTTCTTTTCGCACATTTCTGTGGAATGGGATTAAGAGGAAATGGAATTCGCAGTGTGTATGATATGTCGAATAGAAATATGTTTCATTATAATAATCCAATAGACGCACTACAGAAGAGCTACAGAAGAACTACGGAAACACATAAATGTCAAAAGCACATAAGAAAGTAATAATTATTTTAATGAAAGAGAAAATTCTTACAGGAGGCTCTGTGGTAGCTCCGTCAATAAGGACCTCCTTGGAGGGTCTGGAAATAGAACGAATATTTTGGTATTACAAGACTGCACACTTTACTTTAAGCTTGATTTATATAAGAGTTCTACAAGAATCGAAGTCTCGTAATTTTGCCGAGCCCGGCCCGGCATGGCTCGACTCACCAGTACCAAGGATAAATTGTCCGATCCCCAGAACATTTTAAAATGAAAAATCTAAGCACGCCCTGTCCCGGCCCGATACCTAGAAGTCGGTCCCGAAATAATGTTATGTCCAAAAGCACGAGTTTGTGCAATTTCTGTATTGAATTAAAGTTAAACATGAGTGATATATAGTAAATATATAGTTTACTATATATTTACTATATATTCAAGTAATGGAATTGTGCTGCGGCACGTGTTGGAGGAAGTCTTTGAGGTTCAACAAAAGTTGACGTTGAAGCAAATTTAATCACAGACAGTCTGTGCCTTAAAGATGGCAACGATTCTGCTAATCTGCCCTTATAAACACGTAGAAGAGCTTATTCCCCGGCTACTATCACATCTTCTTTTGAAGTACCGGGTTTGCTCGCGAATTTAATGCCAGACCGGTCTTACCCTTGACGTGCAACAACTGCACAATTACTGCGTTAAAGACCCAGACCACACGACCAACACACAATTACTGCGTGTAAATATTGTAAATTATATCTGTAAATAGTGTTTAATCGTGATATATAGTACTGTAGTGTAAAATTTGTAATGTTTCTGTAAGTGCAAATTAATTCTGATTCAATAATTTGATATCTTAACTTTGAGTAAATTTCATTTAACTTATCCCTTAAAAATTTAACCTTTTTCAATAAATGTAAAACCTTAACTAAATTTGTAAATCTAATGCTAAGCTTTTAAAAATTTTATTCTTTACGTAACATAAATCTTGTAAATATATTGATAAACTCTAAAGTATAATCATTTAATCAAAAACTGGGAGTCTTCATTCCCATTTTCCATTGGCCCGCTCTTCCCCTGGCCCCGCCCCTCCCTCTTGCACTCAGCCATCCCAAGACGAAGACGGCATACCACCAGCCGTCTCTGACCTCTCCACAGCACTCGAGTCATCGAAGAGTGCAACTACCATCAATAATGCTAATGGAAACCTACTTAAAGTGGACATTCCTATTTTCTGATGTGGACGTGAGGATCCTTCGGACCCAGGCAGTCCGAAATGAAGCGTCTTGGCTTGGCTTGAAGTACCGGGTTTACAAAACGGCACACTTGCTTGCTGGAACTGCTTATCGGAAAGGGCAAGTGACAAGTCAACTTGCTTTCCAACTCCGTAAATACTTGATGTTGTATCACAGCCAAGGAAAACGTGCATGAACAAAATGCTGTCACATAGGCTCCCGAGCTGCTGTTTAATTTTGTTGATGTTCCAGCCCTTTGTCTCGATCTTAAAATATAAGGGACGGGTGTTCGCTTGGCAGTAATGTAATAGCAATATCAGCAAATCTGTATCGTTCCCTACAAGACAGGTGTTACGAAACTGAGCTTTTGATACCGCAGTAGTAAAAATCAGGACAACTTAAAATCAACAATCTTATCTGCAAATTAATATTAAAATGATTAACTCTAAACACTTATTTGACGTCGTCAGTTAACTTTGCTAATTACGATTATTATTGTGAAGTGCATAAAATACACAACCACAGAATGAGGCAAGTCTACCCGACAGGGCATTTTACCGATTGCGCCCGGAACGCAGATAACATGCAACAATCCATTTGAAAGTTACAGTAACACAGCGGATGTCTTTTTGCGTGATTTCTGCATAGGAACAACTTTGTAATCGGCAGAAATAGGTGTCAATGGATGATTTAAAAAGATAATGTTTTATAAGTTCCGAATTTCACCACTAGGGGCGCTGCAATCAATCGCATCTAATGGAGCATATTCATTTCACTATACCTAACTTCCATAACCATAGATATCTTCGTTCCGTATATAATTAATTCTATATATAATATATATATAATCCCTTCGGTGAAATATACCCTGTATACCGTAACCACAAACAGCCAACTGCCGACCCCCAAAATACGGTTTTCCATGAGTCGGATTTGGGATATATTGTTCAGCTCATTGTTATCTACATTTTGATACCAAAAACATTTATGTTGCAATTTTCTCCGGGTTCCGTACTATTTTCTCTTAAAGTGACTATACTATTAACTAGCCTGATTCGAGAGAGTAAAAATTCAAAGACTATTCTGAAGAGAGTAAAAATTCAAAGACTATTCTGAAGAGAGTAAAAATTCGAAAAGATGATGTTCTAGTTTAATACAAAATGACTTCAACAAATGAGTCTGTCTTAATTTTAATAAGTATTTATTTTACTTCATAGCAGGGCATAGTCCATTTTTGGATTGATTTACACTTTATACAAATTATATCAATATCCGACTGTTTGCGCCATTTCTTTGGTGACGCGGATCGCTTTGTATGGACTATAATTTTTTTTAACTAAACCTTCTCTTAAAAATCATCGTAGTATTCGTATGTGTACAGAAACGAAATTTCTATTGAGCGGATTAAAAACTATATTGTGTTGCCAAGTATATCTCTGACAGATCTATTAACTTACTATGTTATGAGAATTTATGATTTGAATTAATTTTTCTCTATCAATGTTGTTGAGTCTTTTTGCACTTTTCTATTCGTGTATGTGTTTCCTTTTTCATTAAAATAATATTTTTCCGCTCCTTTTTTTTTCGCTATCATTTCTGAATTGAATTCCAATCATGTACCTTGAACCTTGAGTAAAATATGATATAATTACTGTATACATGTCTATAATATAATATGTATTTCAAATAATATGTGTGTATGTATGCCAACCAATATGTAGGTTTATGTGTAGTGTTTTGGGAGTGTTTTCACGGTCGTGTCCCTTGTAACTGCTCTACACCTCCTGGATGGAATGTACAGGGTAGGAAAAAAATAAAAATAAAAATCCAACTTCCCGAAAGTACTTTGCTAGAACAGCTGATATACTAAAAACAATTGCAATTGTTTCCTATTATTTTCAAAGTAACTCAAAAAGACAATGTTTATGGATCTTTAGAAATTCAGTTTCTGATCCTTTTACCGACATGGCCATTTTCTAGATCATGCATTTCTGTGAATGTTAACACCTTCAGCTCCAAATATCCCTTAGCGGTAACATTTTAAACTATTATTTTCAGAAAATTGCTTCTAATAAATAGAGTATATATGGATAATAATAAAAAGGAGATAAAATGTTCCTAAATGATACAGACAGTTTGTGTCCCAATCAAAAACTTCTCAATATTGAAATTTAAAATTATACTCAAGAATATTAAAATTCCTAGAAAAATATTCTTAACCATTTAAATAAGGCATTTTTGAGTCGACTCGATCACCATTTACAACAGAAAAATTCATAATCGTAGTTTAGAAACTAAACTTTTCACATCAAATACTAAAATAGAGTTTGCTTAATAACTTAAATAACAACTGAAAATAAAAAATTCATGAAATATACTTCTGCACTCTCTACCTCCACTTCTTGACCTTCTTTGGTGATAGTCGAAGGACCATGCTACAGAAAGAGAGAAAACATAAAACATTTTCTCCAAAAAAACGTAATCAGAAAGTCTACACACAGTTTAATGTTTAAACAACTTTTTCTAATCAGTTTTTATGTGAATTGTTTCACATTCTAGTTCATTTACTAATTTTCCTGAATATCATATTTAATGGCTCTACATTTATTCTTTCTTATCCACTGCCATCGTTCTCTTACATACACACGCACCATCTCTCTGCCTATTTTATAACGAATTAGATAAATCTCTTATTCTAATGTGTTGAAGAAGAAAGGCCTATTAGTATGCAGTATTTTAGTAAATTAGTTTAATTAGTAGGTTATTATAATCAAATACTAAAATAGAATTTGCTTAGAACTTAAATAGCAGCTGAAAATAAAAATCCTTAACATTTACTTCTGCATTCTCTACCTCCACTTCTTGACCTTCTTCGGTGATAGTCGAAGGTCCATGCTACAGAAAAAGAGAAAACATGAAAAATGCTCTCCAAAAAACGTAATCAGAAAGTCTACACACAGTTCAATGTTTAAACAACTTTTTCTAAACAGTTTTCATGTGAATTGTTTTACATTCTAGTTCATTTACTAATTTTCCTGAATATCATATTTAATGGCTCTACATTTATTCTTTCTTGTCCACCGCCATCTTTCTCTTACATACACACGCACCATCTCTCTACCTATTTTATAACGAATAAGAAAAATCTCTTTTTCTAATATGTTGAAGAAGAAGAAAGGCCCTTTAGTATGCAGTACTTCAGTAAACTATTTTAATTAGTAGGTTATTATAATCAAATACTAAAATAGAATTTGCTTAGAAACTTAAATAGCAGCTGAAAATAAAAATTCTTGACATTTACTTCTGCATTCTCTACCTCCACTTCTTGACCTTGTTCGGTGATAGTCGAAGGTCCATGCTACAGAAAAAGAGAAAACATGAAAAATGCTCTCCAAAAAACGTATTCAGAAAGTCTACACACAGTTCAATGCTTAAATTTTCTAAACAGATTTGATGTGAATTGTTTCACATTCTAGTTCATTTACTAATTTTCCTGAATATCATATTTAATGGCTCTGCATTTATTCTTTCTTGTCCACCGGCATCTTTCTTTTACATACACACGCACCATCTCTCTGCCTATTTTATAACGAATAAGATAAATCTCTTATTCTAATGTGTTGAAGAAGAAAGGTCTATTAGTATGCAGTATTTCAGAAAATAAGTTTAATCAGTAGGTTATTATAATCAAATACTAAAATGGAATTTGTTTAGAAACTTAAATAGCAGCTGAAAATAAAAATTCTTGACATTTACTTCTGCATTCTCTACCTCCACTTCTTGACCTTGTTCGGTGATAGTCGAAGGTCCATGCTACAGAAAAAGAGAAAACATGAAAAATGCTCTCCAAAAAACGTAATCAGAAAGTCTACACACAGTTCAATGCTTAAACAACTTTTTCTAAACAGTTTTCATGTGAATTGCTTTACATTCTAGTTCATTTACTAATTTTCCTGAATATCATATTTAATGGCTCTACATTTATTCTTTCTTGTCCACCGCCATCTTTCTCTTACATACACACGCACCATCTCTCTACCTATTTTATAACGAATAAGAAAAATCTCTTTTTCTAATATGTTGAAGAAGAAAGGCCCTTTAGTATGCAGTATTTCAGTAAACTATTTTAATTAGTAGGTTATTATAATCAAATACTAAAATAGAATTTGCTTAGAAACTTAAATAGCAGCTGAAAATAAAAATTCTTGACATTTACTTCTGCATTCTCTACCTCCACTTCTTGACCTTGTTCGGTGATAGTCGAAGGTCCATGCTACAGAAAAAGAGAAAACATGAAAAATGCTCTCCAAAAAACGTATTCAGAAAGTCTACACACAGTTCAATGTTTAAATTTTCTAAACAGATTTGATGTGAATTGTTTCACATTCTAGTTCATTTACTAATTTTCCTGAATATCATATTTAATGGCTCTGCATTTATTCTTTCTTGTCCACCGGCATCTTTCTTTTACATACACACGCACCATCTCTCTGCCTATTTTATAACGAATAAGATAAATCTCTTATTCTAATGTGTTGAAGAAGAAAGGTCTATTAGTATGCAGTATTTCAGAAAATAAGTTTAATTAGTAGGTTATTATAATCAAATACTAAAATGGAATTTGCTCAGAAACTTAAATAGCAGCTGAAAATAAAAATTCTTGACATTTACTTCTGCATTCTCTACCTCCACTTCTTGACTTTGTTCGGTGATAGTCGAAGGTTCATGCTACAGAAAAAGAGAAAACATGAAAAATGCTCTCCAAAAAACGTATTCAGAAAGTCTACACACAGTTCAATGCTTAAACAACTTTTTCTAAACAGTTTTCATGTGAATTGTTTTACATTCTAGTTCATTTACTAATTTTCCTGAATATCATATTTAATGGCTCTACATTTATTCTTTCTTGTCCACCGCCATCTTTCTCTTACATACACACGCACCATCTCTCTACCTATTTTATAACGAATAAGAAAAATCTCTTTTTCTAATATGTTGAAGAAGAAAGGCCCTTTAGTATGCAGTATTTCAGTAAACTATTTTAATTAGTAGGTTATTATAATCAAATACTAAAATAGAATTTGCTTAGAAACTTAAATAGCAGCTGAAAATAAAAATTCTTGACATTTACTTCTGCATTCTCTACCTCCACTTCTTGACCTTGTTCGGTGATAGTCGAAGGTCCATGCTACAGAAAAAGAGAAAACATGAAAAATGCTCTCCAAAAAACGTATTCAGAAAGTCTACACACAGTTCAATGTTTAAATTTTCTAAACAGATTTGATGTGAATTGTTTCACATTCTAGTTCATTTACTAATTTTCCTGAATATCATATTTAATGGCTCTGCATTTATTCTTTCTTGTCCACCGGCATCTTTCTTTTACATACACACGCACCATCTCTCTGCCTATTTTATAACGAATAAGATAAATCTCTTATTCTAATGTGTTGAAGAAGAAAGGTCTATTAGTATGCAGTATTTCAGAAAATAAGTTTAATTAGTAGGTTATTATAATCAAATACTAAAATGGAATTTGCTCAGAAACTTAAATAGCAGCTGAAAATAAAAATTCTTGACATTTACTTCTGCATTCTCTACCTCCACTTCTTGACTTTGTTCGGTGATAGTCGAAGGTTCATGCTACAGAAAAAGAGAAAACATGAAAAATGCTCTCCAAAAAACGTATTCAGAAAGTCTACACACAGTTCAATGCTTAAACAACTTTTTCTAAACAGTTTTCATGTGAATTGTTTTACATTCTAGTTCATTTACTAATTTTCCTGAATATCATATTTAATGGCTCTACATTTATTCTTTCTTGTCCACCGCCATCTTTCTCTTACATACACACGCACCATCTCTCTACCTATTTTATAACGAATAAGAAAAATCTCTTTTTCTAATATGTTGAAGAAGAAAGGCCCTTTAGTATGCAGTACTTCAGTAAACTATTTTAATTAGTAGGTTATTATAATCAAATACTAAAATAGAATTTGCTCAGAAACTTAAATAGCAGCTGAAAATAAAAATTCTTGACATTTACTTCTGCATTCTCTACCTCCACTTCTTGACTTTGTTCGGTGATAGTCGAAGGTTCATGCTACAGAAAAAGAGAAAACATGAAAAATGCTCTCCAAAAAACGTATTCAGAAAGTTTACACACAGTTCAATGTTTAAACAACTTTTTCTAAACAGTTTTCATGTGAATTGTTTCACATTCTAGTTCATTTACTAATTTTCCTGAATATCATATTTAATGGCTCTGCATTTATTCTTTCTTGTCCACCGGCATCTTTCTTTTACATACACACGCACCATCTCTCTGCCTATTTTATAACGAATAAGATAAATCTCTTATTCTAATATGTTGGAGAAGGAAGGCCTATTAGTATTCAGTACTTCAGTAAATTAGTTTAATTAGTAGGTTATTATAATCAAATACTAAAATAGAATTTGCCTAGAAACCCAAATAGCAGCTGAAAATAAAAATTCTTGACATTTACTTCTGCATTCTCTAGCTCCATTTCTTGACCTTCTTCGGTGATAGTCGAAGGTCCATGCTACAGAAAAAGAGATAATATGAAAAATGAAATTAGTAAATGAATATAAAAACTGTCGCCATGTTCTTTTGTTTCAAACATACCATTCCTGCAGTTGGACATATTATAAACCATGTAACCTTCAGTTTTAGATGTAACGTTTAACTTCTTTAATGAAACATAAATAAAATATATATACTGAACAAACTGACGCATAGGGCCACTTATATAGAAGTGATAGAGCACTTCCACTAAAGGTAGAATTTCAGTTTTCGAAATTTCAAATATTTCGAAAATTAGCTTATTGAGTTCTTCTGCACTGGCTAGATTCTAGAGTCAAGTCTCATTTGATCCGTCCCAGCTTCCAAATCAATGGAAAAATCAAAAATTTTGAAAAGAATGACGATACAAAGGAATTAAAAAAAAATGTTACCCCGGAAAATATGGGTACTTGTGTATTATTATCTTCCGCTGTATACTCATAGCCCAGACAAATGCTTAAGCGCCAATTCCGTGATGTGACATCACAGTTTGTTTAGGACTGTGTGCGAAGCTTTTGAAAGTGAAATCAGACTCTAAAAAGGACCGAATGCATATCGAACTGAAAGATAAAGTCCAAGTTCGAACCGGTTCAAAAATAAATACCTGGTTCGAAACTATGATCTTTCGAATGTATCAAAATTCATAAATGGGAACGATTTACGCTTTAAAAACTATGTAAAAATGCGATTTCTAAGCATTTATCTCCAGCATTGTAGATATTAATGGTAATTTACCCATTTTATGTTCTTAATCATGGGTGGTAGATATTTTGCCATATTATGGTTTTTACTAAAATTTTTAGTAGCATCCATTTCCCAAGATTTGCTATAAATAGAGCTTAGATGAAGCCTGGTATGAATTCCGCATCCATTTATGGAAGAGTAGAGGGTTCACTAAGAATTTTCACTTTCTGTTCTAGAGACATCACTTCCGATTCAAAAATGTACATTTTCCTTTTAACAACTATTTTTTCGAACTCGCTATAAATAGATGGTACCTGCTATGGATTCGGCATCAAGTTCTTCATATGATAAGGGGAGGGGTTCACTAAGGATTTCTGCTATCATTTCAGGTTCAAAAAATTTTTTGAAACATCTATTTCCCTGGATTGGCTAGAAATGGAGATTAGATTACTGATATGAAATTAACATAAAATGCCGAAGGTGGTAGGGAGTCCACTCATTATTTACATTTCCGGTTCTTTCCCCCTTATCCGATTTTCTGAATATTCTGTGCGAAATAAGTGTGCAAAGAGAAGTACAAAAATGCTTCATAGTTTCGGGGGAAATGAAGTGTTGAAGACACAGACCACACGACCAACCCTAAGGCTAATGGTAGCTTAATGTGTGGCCGGGGGAAATCAAGTGTGTCATTGTCGAAGTCGTATAAATGCTCTTCATAATTTATAACTTAATTTCGTCCGTCCCAATCCCGGCCGAACATTTACAAACAGCCCGAGAGCAAACCAGGCCGAAACTTTTGAAAATAGATGTCCCAACCCGTGTAAAATTGGACACGGAGCTTCAGTCCTTACATAACCTTAATTCCAACAGACAGTTATAATATATTTCAGAAACAAAATGAGTATATGGCATTTAATCTTAATGTTCCTATGAATAAAGCTATGTTTCTGTGTACTTTAAAAAATTCAACTTTAAACATTTCTAATGGAATGTACCCTCTTAACATTCTACATTTGCATTTACTAATTTACTTTTTGTATTTCCGAATTTTCATTTACAAAATACTTACTCCAAAAGCGAAAAATGATCTGTCATTCTGAAAAGAGAAAAAGAGAATGTGATTAACTGTCTTAGCTTTTTAGAAGAACATTAATGGATAAATGCTTAAATGTAACATGATTTCATTTAACGATACCATGAAATTATAGAACAAACAGAAAGTGCGTTGTAGTAATATGGCAATCGCTGATTCTTTTGAATCACAAAATTCATTTCGAATTTCTTTTGAAATTGGTAAAATGGCAGCCCACAGTTCTTGTTTTATCCATTACACAGGTGGATCCAATGTGAAAGAGTCTCGAAGTTCTGCTTTGCAGCTGAAACGTCAATTATCAACTTCATAGTGCCGGATTTGATTCCGAAGTTAAAACGTGCTAGGCGAGAATCTTAGCGACAAGCTAAAAAAGTCTACAGCTCGAGTCATTTAATATGCGGGCACGCACGCACACACACACATATATATACATACATGCACACACACACACACACACACACATATATATATATATATACATACATACAGGGTCTTTCAAAAGTCCGTATAAACTTTAAAAAATTCATTAAAAATAAAAAAATCATCGCATTGAGACACGGTTTGTACCATAATTATTGTCAGAATAGGGTTTTTTTTGACGTGAAAAAGTTTTGTAGTTTAAAAAATCACCAATAGGTGGCGCTTACCCGAATACATCTTCCAGAAGTATGTAAATGAGGCTGTTATAAAAGAGCTGTAGTGCTCTGTAGATTCTTCATTTGATTCATTAGTGAATGGTGCAAAGAGGAAGGTTTTGCGAGAATGTTAATTTTGATCAAGAAAGTCTTATATTAGTGAAGCTGTATTACGTGAGCGGAGAATCAGCATCAAATGCTTTACGAAATTTCTGATTTAGGAAAAATCTAAAGAAAGGAAAAGGTCTTATATCACCTGTTCTGGGTTACTGAAGCTACACACGATTGAACGATTCGAAGAAACTGGATGTTTGGAGGATCGTCCACGAAGTGGAAGACCATCGTTAACGGACTCCCGTGCCAGTGCTGTGGCATCTGAAATTGAAAACCTATAGCAACTGAAACAGAGGCTGGGACTAGCAGCGCTTCTGAAGCTGCAAGGCGAATGGGTATTCCTGATTCCTCGGTATGGCGTATCCTTCACGGTATCTTAAATCTGTATCCTTACAAATTACAATCACGGCATCAGCTTTTACCGGTAGATTCCGCACAGCGAGAAACGTTTGCCAAATGGGCTATGTCAAAAATCACACAAGAACCACAGTGGTTATTTAATGTGTTGGGGACAGACGAAGCCCACTTTTCACTGCATGGGAATGTGAACACACACAAATGTCGTATATGGACGACTTCTAATCCCCGTGAGTACATAGAGCAGCCACTCCATTCACCACAAGTGACAGTTTGGTGTGGCTTCACTGGATCTTACATTCTGTGACCCTTTTTCTTCTAGGAGTTTAGCTCAAGTACTGGTTAGAAAACTTGCACAGTAAACGCACAGCGTTATTTGACTCTTCTGCATGAGCAAGTTGTACCGTATTTGTGAAAACGGAAATGTGATATCTACTGTAACATTTATGCAAGATGGAGCACCATCTCACATCGCAACTCCAGTAAAGAAATTTCTAATTGACATCTTCGGAGAAGACAGACTTATCAGTAGGCATTGCAAGATACCATGACCTCCTTGGTCTCCAGATTTGATACCCATTGATTTTTGGTTGTGGGGGGTATTTAAAGTCACGAGTTTATCAATCAGGGCCTTCTACATTGTCGGAACTAAAAGATTTCATTCGTCGTGAAGTGAGTTTCATCCATCCAGATAAGCTGCATTCTGCAATTACGGGTGTTTTCACTCTCCTGAATTGTGCCCTACCTTGTGGAGGAGGGCATGACGAACACATGATGCTAATAACACATGATACTAATAACACATAATAAAGGTACTGAACATAGAGTAAATTATTTTCTTTGTCTTTCCAATGCGTTCAGTGCCATCTATAGGTGATTTTTTAAACTGCAAAATTTTTTCACGTCAAAAAAAAAAAAAAAAAAAACCCTATTCTGACAATACTTATAGTACAAACCGTATCTCAATGCGATGATTTTTCGATTTTTAATGAATTTTTAAAGTTTATATAAACTTTTGAAAGACCCTGTATATATATATATATATATCTTTATATATATATATATATATATAATCTCAAAAAATCAAAAAACGGACAATCAAAATAAAATGTTATTTTATCATTGACAAATATATTTTAAGGATATAGTAATTTATGTATAACTATTGTGATGTATATGTGTATTGTGATGCATAACAGTATGAATGTAAAACAGTTTGTTAGCATAATATAAAATCACATTCCGTTTTAATTCGACCCTGTAATCCTTGACGAAACAACACCCGCTGACTTTTATAAAAAAAAAACTAACATTTTTCGGAGAAAAAACTAAACATGACAGCAAACTAAATCTCATTTTGATCCAGATCCTTTAAGCCTATTGACATAACGACGCAAGACAAAATTTTCAAAAAAAATATATTAAAAATTCTCAGAAAAACTTAAAAACTATGATTTCCTTACTTGACGAGATCTTCTCTTGTATAGATGATAAATTATCAATCCGCCACCAGCGACAACAGCGCTGGCAAATAACAATCTCCTAAGATTAATCATAACGAACCAATCTTAATCAGGGTTATAAATAGACTGAGGAAATAATGTCAAATTTCTCTCCAAACAGAGAAAACAACAATGCAATGGGAGACATTCTTGAAAAGCAACAATGCTCACCTTAAATGTGTTGTTAAAGCAACAATGTTTCATATTCATTTCAATAAAGCATTTAGCTAGTGCGCTAAAGTTACTCAATATGTCCCCCCCCCCCTCAGGAAGTCCATAAAGGGCATCGAGCAGCTACAACAGCCGGCCGATAAAAACATAGAAATGACAATAAAACAGAATTACACAGACATAATAATAAAACATAATAACAAGAGCAACAAAGAAGCATCCAGTCGAGCTGGGAAAACATTCCTCGAGTATAATAAGTCCAACTCTTTTGAAAATCTAGCTTATGCATTGAGAAGATTAAAATGTAAAATAAATGAAACAATTAATTAATACATTTAGAAAATTGAGATTCATTAAGCCAAGTAACATTGAAACAAGAAAAATCAATCATGCATAAAGCATTGATTAGGAAACACTTTCCAACTGAAATCCAATGTTATTTAATATCTCTTATATATTTTAAGTTATCACAGTACTACAATAATTTAATATATTTGAAAACTAAAACTTCCTGGGGGAAAAATGAACGCCATCGAAATATAAATCAACTGGCTGGCTCTCTATGTAAAAGCGATAAATATTTCATTTTTATCATTTTTATTCCCAACTCCAGAGCTGAATAATTTTGCGTGAAAAAAATTCAGCAATTCTTATATAACTTAAAATTACAATTCATTTGTTTACATTCTGCATACCTTAAATTAGGCGTCGTTGCAGAAATAATCAAAGATGTTCATTTAAACTCAAAAATATTGTAATTCCGTTGGCTCAGAATATAGATTCACTGGAAATACGCAAAAATAAGTCGGTTGTAGGACGGATCTAACACTGAATACAAATTTAAAAGAACTTTAAAAATCACGATTTTAACACTGTGAAAAAAGATGGATGTCCCATTTTATTTTGAAGTGGGTCATGTGATCTCTTCATATAATATGGTTGTCATTATTATTTTAATTTTTATTTAAAATACTACCGAACCTATTTTGCGGAAATTTTTTATGTATTTTATGGGATAATTTATATATTTTCTAAAATTTTCGAATCAATTTGTGAATCTTAACTCTGCTTAAAAAATGTTTGAAAAATGAGGTCCCATAGGGTTCAATGTATTTCATTTTTTCAACCCGGGTCCAATCCAAAACGAATTGGGTGATATTAGTCATATACATTCCAGTATGTTCCACAGACCGTCTGAACAACATACTAAAATTTCATTTTGATAAAGTCATTTTTACGGCAGTTATCGTGCAAACGGACAGACAGACTGGCAGAATAAACGAAGTCATAAACACTTTTAAACTATATTGTAAAGTGTTAAAAAAGAAACAATAAATAAAAAGAAACCCCCAAAATATTAATTAAGAATATCAGATATTCCACCAGCGATATTTTCAATCTTTTTCAATTTGTCAAGACGATTACTCGAGAACTATAAAAGCTTTTTTTAATAATAAATATAGATTTTGATTCTAAATTTTCTAGTAGGTATTTTTATCGTTCACTATTTAACAGTTTCTATATTTAACAGTTTAAACTGAAATTAAGAATAAAAAAAACACTCGCTCGGTCAGATACTTTTTTTGTGTTTAAAAATAAAGTTCTAAATATTAAAAAATTAACATTATTTTTACCCACAGGGTTTATATTTTTCGTAACGCTTCGTTTTCCCTCCACAGAAATCCCAAACAAAAATGTTATTCATTAAAATAAATTAAAAAAACCTTATATCCACGTTCTAGAATTTATTTCACAATAATATTAGCAGTGTATTATATTTAAAGTAAGCAGATATTTATAGCATTATTGAACAAAACAAAATTACTAGTCTTTCCTCGTGAATGGAACGCGATATATATACGAGAATGTCGATAATAGATTTATCGTATAAATACTTTTTTATTAATTTTATGTATCATTTTTTATCCATATATGCAATAGCACGAGAATGGTTCATGCTATCGTTCTAAAGTAAGTTCCATTTAATTTAATGGTAGTTATACACTCATTAATGGCGGAATGCATTACGTTACCGCCCCCCGTTTGTCTACCTTTGTATAATTTTTATAAAATTTCGGGCAATACACCCCTATTTATTAACAGCATTTATTATTATTATTCCAAGGCCCCTTCCAAAGAAACGGAATGTTTATACGAACCTAAACAAAATGTAATTTATGTCAATCCCTTTAAAAAATACATACGATCCATTTACATGAAATGGACGAAACTGAATGAAATTGAATATTTTCTACCATTCACTGGCTTCACTTTTAAATCACTGAAATGTGCTGAAAGAAAAAAAGAGTCAAATGCCATCATTGAAACTTATTAAAATGCAGCAAATTGTATGAGTTTCACTGTTATGAAAAGGAATGATCTATCCGTCCGTCTGGCTGCATCTCCGCAGCGCCGCGCGATGTCTACCGCATTTATAGGTCTGTGGTTTTGGCGCACAGTAGCATCTATACCTGAACCCATGCACCTCGAAGACCGTCTTCCAAATTCTTAATTAGATTTATTTAAATTAAAATCTAAAATATTTTTAAAGTGTTTAAATCGCCATTTACCGCCAGCAACATCTTCTTTCCCCTCCCATGTGCTCTCTTAACTGGTAGTTCTTCACAAGTTTTCCTGCAATTTAAGGAAAGTGTTGGAATCGTGTCGAAAATTGCAACTCAAGTTTTCGGCGGATTTACATGTTTTGGGACCTTTGGAATATGAAAAAACTATTTTTAACATGATGGCTGTGTCTAATTGTCTGTACAATCTACGTATCCACTGTGACGAATTTAAATATATCTCTAAATGCAGCTAAAATATAACTACTATTTGTAGATTTTTTTGGGGGGGTACAGTGCTCAGTGGCCGCAATACCCACCTATTACCAGCATATCTGGATCAAAAACTATAATAGTTATAATCTTAAGGAGATCAAGTGCTTATTAAAAATGTGATGTGGACAGCACATGACTTTTCCTTCCAGACTCATATTCACGTTCTCTTTATTTCTTCAATAATTCATTATATTGAGTTGAATGGCACAAAATAATGTCTATAGCTATTAAAAATGACACTGAATGGGCACTTTTAATTCAATTTTCGTTCTCTGTTGGTAACTAGACTTTTTTTTCAACGGTGGAGTAGCGAAAACGCGAAAAGACTAAAATATCCTCGAGAACGGCTAGACCTAGTGTAATGGGGTTGGTCTTTTTCATTTCACCGTTAAAAATGACGTATTAAACAAGCATTTAATGGATATATTTGAGCATACGTAGTTTTTCATTTTGGATTTTGACGATTTTTACGGGCCATTTCGCAAAATAAAGGCAGGTTATTTTTTCTGAATTGTACCAAAATCTAATCAGCACCAGGGTTACCCACCATCTACCCAATTTTGTAAAACATGATCTATTAGTGTTTCAGCTACAGTGGATACAGACAATTTTTGCGGATCATTTCGCAAAAAAAAGGCAGCTTGTTTTTTCCGGAATCGTACTAAAAACTGATTAGAGAGTCTCACATAAGTGAAATACCAAATTTTATGAAATTGGATCCATTAGTTTTTGAGTTAGAGTGGATACATACATTGCACAGACAGACACACAGACAGACAGACACACATTCAGACACACACAGAGACAGACAGACACACAGACAGCCACACCGATAGACAAACACACACACACACAGACGTCACGCTGAAATTACTGTTTTCGTATTCTAGAGATCCCAAAACGTGTAAATTCGTCGAAAAATCGAGTTGCGATTTTCGGCATGATTCCAATACTTTCCCTATGCATTACCATGTATCGCAGGGAATGTAAAAATCTGATGTGAGCAGCACTTTTCCTGCAGACTCATATTCATATTTTCTTTATTTCTTTAATAATTCATTAGATTGAGTTTAATTGCAGCAAATAGCACTAAATTTGCATTTTTAATTCAATTTGTGTTTTTATTTGGTAATTGGACATTTTCCCGATAGCGGCGTAACAAAAATGCAAGAAATCTCAAATATCTTGAGAACAGTTAGTCCTAAAGTATAATGGAGTGTGTTATATTCTTTTCCTCGTCAAAAATTGCGTATAAAACAAGAATTTAATTGATATATTTCAGCACACGTATTTTTTTTTTTTTTTTAGATTTTTGCGGGCCATTTCGTATAAAAAGGTAGGTTGTTCTTTTCCGAATCGTACCAAAATCTAATCAGCATCAGTGCCTCACAAGTAACTTATTTACCAAATTTTGTGGAATTTGGTCAATTAGTATTTTAGCTTGAGTGGATACATGAAATTTTTACGGGCCATTTCGCAAAAGAAGGCGAGTTCTGTTTTTACGAATCCTACCGAAAACTAATCAGCACTAGGGTGTCACCCAAGTGACTTATCAAATTTTATGAAATTCGGAAATTCGATCCATTAGTGTTTTAGTTAGAGTGGATACATACATAGCACAGACACACAGACACACACACACAGACGTCACGCTAAAAATAGTTTTTCGTATTCTAGAGGTCTCGAAACGTTGAAGTGTTGAAAATCCAGACCACACGACAGACCCGAAGGTTTACTGTAGCTAAGTGTGTGGCCGGGAACTTTATTTTAGATTCAAGACATTACAATACATATTAAAATTGAATCGCAGCACAGGTAGTTACATCAAGACAAGCAAAAGATTGGCAACAACAAAACAAAACATAAAAACAATACAATACAATACAATGCAATACAAAGAGGTCTCGAAACGTGTAGATCAGTCGAAAACTCGAGTTTTCGGCATGATTCCAATACTTTCCTTATACATTACCATATGTATTGCAGGGAAAGTAAAAATTAATAGAAAAGAACTGAATTTATTCAAATATACAGTACCAGTGTGTATCATTATTTAAAAAAAATATTAGAGGATATTATCGCCTTACTAGAAACCTATTAATTTATCCGGTGAGAAGATATACAGACAGTCAAACACACCGACAGACATATAGATACACAGACAGATGCCAGAATTATATTTAGCGTTAGATCACGTGGTGGGGCGAGCCTTACTTTCTAAAATTCAATTTTGAAAACTAATTGACTTAATATCGCAAAATTTGCTAGATAAGTCGCTTGTGGGTAACCCTGGTGCTGATTATATTTTGGTATAATTCGAGAAAAAAAAACAGCCTTCCTTTGAGAAACGACCGACAAAAATCGTATATATTGACTCTCTATATAAAACTAATTGACCCAACTTTACAAAATTTTGCAGATCAGTTACTTGTGGATGACCCTGGTGCTGATTAAATTTTGGTAGTATTCGGAAAAAAGAATCTGCCTTACTTTGCAAAGTGGCCCGCAAATAATCTAAAATAAAAGACTGCCTATGCTCAAATGCATCCATTAAATGCTTCTTCGATACGTAATTTTTGACTATGAAATGAATAAGACCAACCCTCATGGCTCCAAGACCAGCCGTTTTCGAGATATTTTACTTTTTTTGCATTTTTACCATGCCGCCTTTGAAAATACGTCTTTCATGAAAACGAAAATGTAATTAATAGTGTCAATTCAGTGTCATTTTCAATCCTGATGCGTGTTATTTTGTGCCATTAAAATGAATGTAATGTATTATTATTTTTTTTTTTATCAAATGGCCAGGCACTGGACTTTCATCATTCGCCTATATATCGGCCAGAAACGTGAACCATTTAGTCGTCCTGGGACGTTGCTCCAGGCGCACCAGAGGGGGCGGAACACACAACATCCATGCCTTACGTGGGACTCGAACCCACAACGCGGCAGCCGAACGCTCGCTTGGAAACGCTCGCCTTGACCTTTCGACCACCGCGTTGGCTTGTAATGAATTATGAAAGAAATAAATAGAAAATGTTATTATCTAGTACCAGTTTAAACATAATGCATCGGCATACAGGAATTCATGGTAAAGCATATAGTCGTTTTTGAGGTATGTTCGCATAAATAGTTCAAAAAGTAATCCACTTTAGGTTATGTAGATTTTCCTATCCAAATCTCAAATTAAAGACAAGAGAGATTAATCATGCATAAAGCATGGATTGTGAAACACTTTCCAACTGAAATCCAATGTTATTTAAGCATTTCTAAAATACTATGCATTCAGCAGTGATATGTTTTAAATTATCACACTACTACAATCATTTAATTTACTTGAAAACTTAAAACCATGGAGGAAAAAGTACCTTCTCTCTCTTTTCTTCTCTTCTTATGCTTAAAACTTCATCGAAAAAGACAACACTATAAAATCGTCTGCTTCTCTACGTAAAATCAATTGATATTTCATTCATATCACATATATTCCAGATTCCAGAGCTAATTAATTTTGTGTTTAAAAAAATTCAGCAATTCTTATACAACTCATCTTACAATCACTTGTTTGCATTCCGCATCCATTAAAATGAGTCTTCGTTATTGAAATAATCAAAGTTGGATGATCATTTCAATATTGCAATTGCATTGGCGCAGAATATAAATATACAGAAAACACGCAACAATAAAGCGGTTTTAGGGCGAATGTAATACTAAATATAAATTTAAAAGAACTTTAAAAATCAGGATTTTTACATTGGGAAAATTAGATGGATGGCCTATTTTATTTTGAAGTGGGTCACTTGATCTCTTCATATAATATGAGTATCAGTATTATTTAAATTTTTATTTTAAAAACGACCGAACCTACTTTGCTCAAATTTTTTTATATATTTTATGGGATAATTTGAATATTCCCCAGAATTTTCAAAGCAATTTGTGAATTTTAACTTTGCTTAAAAATGTGTGGAAAATGAGGTCCCATAGGGTTCAATGTATTTCACTTTTTCAACCCGTGTTCAATCCAATATACTAATGAGGTGATATTATTCATTTTCATTCCCATATGTCCCACAGACCGTCTCAACAACATACAAAAAATTCATTTTGATAAAGTCATTTTTACGGCACTTTTCGTGCGAATGGACAGACAGAATGAACAAAGTCATAAACACTTTTCAACTATGTTGGAATGTGTTAAACAGAAAAACACTGTAACACGGCAAGTTACAAAGTGATACGTTTATTTTGCAAGCATTTTGCAGGGTGTTGTAGAAACACAACTTTTTCCGTTAATGGGTTAAATTTTCACACGCAGGCAGAAACGCTCATTACCGAACTCCTTCCTCAGACATCTATCTCTACCCAAGACCAAACAATGACCATGTGGGCCTGGGAGGTCGGTCGAAATGACCTCTGGTCATCAGAAACGGACACAATACCACGGAAAAGAAGACAACGTTCCAGATCTGTATCTTGAAGAGAGACTGTGGATTAAACGACATTGTCCTCCACGCTGTGTCGTCATCAGCCATGTAATTCGATTGGGACGTTTAAATGCAGGAGGAAATTTAGCGGCACCGAACACTTCCCTTTGGAAAGGAGCAGGGGACTGGTTGGTGTTGGTGAGGATGCATTAGACCCACGATGGAATTCAAAGAACAAAGAGCTGGAGAAGCAATTAGCTGATTAAGGATATTGGACTGTACGGTGGGAAACATAATCGGTAAATACAGATGACCGAACATTGGCATTCCCAGTAGTTTTCAAGGATGTGTATGCCGTTTGCATAATATATTTACTATTTTTAATTCATTTATAGTAAATATGAACCTTATATAATATATATGGTTGTTAATTGTACACACACACACACACACAAAGATATATATATATATATATATATATATATATATTTGAAATATGTAATAATAAGAATTATGTAAAAAAAAAGAATACAATTCAAGTAATATTAACATCACCATAGAAGCAAATTCACGGCCATAATGCCGATAAGAGTAAAGAACAGAACCGTCCCAAATTCGATGATTAATCAGAATTAAATTCATCTTCAGGTCTGAGTATTTAATTCTAATTAACCCAAACAAATGCCTGTTTCAGATTAAGCAATAGTACATTACTATATATATATATATATATATATATATATATATATATATATATACAAAAACAGATGTAAAAATGGGAGGAAAGAAGGGAGAGTGTTTACAGGAACGACAGTAAAAAGGCCGGGGGGATTGTGACCTGTTCCCGGTTAAAGCGCTTTTATTCCCAGGAAACACTCCCGGTGCCACTGTCTTTCCGAAGCATCCCACCGTCCGATGAAATCAATGAAACATCCCGAAGTTTCTCCATGCGTTGAAAGTCTGAATAGGATAACTGTATTTCACCGCCATTTTGTATATAAAATCATCCACATCTTAGCAAAAATAAAAGCACTTCTGTAATGCATTTGATTACGGAATTTTGTTCCTTGTTTTAACAGTAACTTGAGATCATTATTATCAATCATTTCCAATTTTCCAGTTATAACGCGTCCATGCGTGGCGTCAATATCTTTATTAGTGTTGATCTCTAATCAGAGATCGAATGGAGAAACGAAGTAATAAAGGGATTCGAAATGCACTATCATCCAGGTTCACGTAACACATTTCCAGACAACAAAGTACAAGCAATGGAGACTTTGAAGGAAAACTTTGCAATAACTTACATGGATAACGTACCATCGACTTACGTATTTGTCTGTAAAAAATACTACGTAGACACTTTGCGCAAAAGTTATGAAAATGAAAGAATGTATGAAGAAATCAATCCCACCGGAAAAACAGTCTAAAGCCGTATCAAGGCACTTTATAAAAGAATAGGACATGATTTAAGAAAAGCAAAATTTCCCTATCTTGTACTAATTCCAAAAATGCACAAAAAAACTGATCAAATTTAGACCTGTGACAGTCGGATGCGGATCTTACCTTACAGTGGCTAATACCAAGTTGCTTACTATTCTGACTCCCTTAGGAAATTAAAAAAGAAGGGACCTACATGGTGTCAAATTCTTATGAATTAATTGACAAATTAAGTAGAATATATGAGAAAATGTTTTTTAGATGCTTCGATTTTATAAAGACCTCTTTAATCACGTAAACTTAAATGATTTATTCGACATTTTGATGGAGCTTCATGAACATTACAATTTACACTCTACCATCTCAGTCAACAAATATAAAAAGCTGATAAATATTGTCTTATTTGAAAATATTCTGCACAACGGAATGGGTTTTTATCGCCAAATATAGGGTATCCCCATGGGTGGGGGATGCTCCTCCATTTTTGCGGATATTTACTTGAACAAGTATAAACACGGTACTTATTTGGTTAATGAATTACCATTCTACCTCTTTGTTGATGATGAGATAATTGGACAAACAGATCAACATGACCATATTGATTTTGGGTTTTACCCTAAATGCCTGGAACTTATAGAAACTCAATATACAAATAAAGGAACTGTTATTTTCCTAATAAAAGCGCTTTAACTGGGAACGGGGGTCACAATCCCCACCGGCCTTTTTACTGTCGTTCCTGTAAACACTCTCCCTTCTTTTTGCCCCCTCCCCTTTTTTAAATCTGTTTTTGTATTTACTATAATATATCTGCTTAAAATGAAAGTGCGGCATTGCGCCTTATTATTTTGCAGTGTTATGATAATGTATTTTATGTATAGTATTTTTCAGATATTTTTCTAATATATATATATATATATATATATATATATATATATATATATATATACATTTATACTACATGACAGTGAAAATGAAACACCAAGAGGGAGTGGGTTGAAAGTGATGAAAATCGGCAAACAGAGAGAGACATCAACAAACAATAAGTGGTGTTTATTGCAACATGGTACACTTATACACTGAGCTATAACACCATCTGATCAGTAGCTTGTAGGACCATCGCAGTCGGTGATACAGGCAACAAGACGTCTAGGTACAGAGTCAATGAGCGTGCGGGTGGTGTCCTGAGGGATGGCTTCCCATTCCCTATCAACCATTTGCCAGAGTTCCAGATTCAACAATAACAGAAAAATCGAAAATTTCAAATTCGAATTAAGGGGAAAGATACAAAGAATTTGAAAAAAAAAAAATCCACCTTCACTCTCAGAACTCATAAATCGCAATTTTATTTCCTTTCGCTGTCTATCAGAAAAAATATTAAACAAATCATTTTGTCGCGAGAATGAGATTCAATAATATATTCCCCTTTGACGTGTTAATAAATTTATAAAATGTGCGCCCTTTTTTTCACTTAATCTGGAAGGGATTTTGATATTCAGAAGAGTTATTAGGTGTATAGGTGTCACCTTTATCAAGTATATAGGTGCCATCTTTATTAGGTGTATAGATGTCACCTTTATAAAGTGTATAGGTATCACGTTTATTAAGTGTATAGGTACCACCGTTATTAAGTGTATGGATGTCACCATTATTAGGTGTGTATGTGTCACCTTTAAGGTGTATAGATGTCACCTTTATTAGGTGTATAGGTGTATAGGTGTCACTTTTAATGACCACTTGCCATCTCGAACGCGTAAAGGGCAGGTGGAAATAGATTGTTGCTACGTTCGGGCATACTTGAAGAGCTATTAAGACGGTACAAATAATTCCCCGGATTTGACGTGTACTAGCAGCAAACACCTAACCAGTCATGTACCCTGTAATGACAGTCTTTACAGTTAATCTGCTGCGGTGCTGGAAATGTTGGACTTAAACCGCTTATAACGTTTGCGTGCACAAGATTTTTATCAACGTCCTTTTGTTTCCGGTGATGGGTTTTAAGCAAAACTTTAAATTGCTTTTCCGCGAATTCACACATCGTCTTTCAGAAATTCGTGCCGACTGCAAACAGTACGACATTTTCGTTTACCTTAGGATGAGGGGTGGGGGTGGGGGGTAGAGAGCAGGAAATCGTGGAGGAGTTGTCAGATGAGGAACTTCACTCTGTCATTTTCTGAGTAGGAAATTACTTCGGTTTTGAGGAGATGGGAGCGATTGAAAAGTAGGTTTAAAAATTGTGAATTTTGTTAAGTGGTTGTTGAATTTTTTAAATTGCTTTATGTGTAAAATTGAAAGTCTTCGGGACGTCGCTTAAAAGTGAAATCATTTGTGGTTCGGAATCTGTAGGTTATTACGTATCAACACTTTGCAACATAGTTGAAAAGTATTTATGACTTGGGTTATTCTGTCTGTCTACCTGTCCGTTCGCACGATCACTGCCGTAAAAATGTCTCTATCAAAATGAAATTTTAGTATGTTGTTGAGACGGTCTGTGGGGCATATGGGAATGTAAATGAATAGGAGTAATAGCACCCAATTAGTTTTAGATTGAACCCTAGTTGACAAAAATTAAGTACTATAAGGACTTTTCTGGTGTTGAGGTTAGGAAAACACTCTCTCGCTATTTAAGACTTCACAAAACATCACAACATTTAATAATACATATAAATGACACATATTTTACAGAACATAGCTAGGACTAGCCATATCTTACAACACGTTAGCTACGTGCTTCGAACGCTATTTCGAACTCGACTCATTTGTAAACAAAGCAAAATGTTCTTATGTCTGGTTGAGTGCTGCCATCTAGTGTCCTTTTGGGAAACTACAGAAAGTCTTACAAGCTCCCCCTCTGGTTCCGATGTCTAGGTAACCGTCTCGGTGAGAAACCAGCACTTGAAGTTCTTTTTTGGGTTGGGCGGCCACGTTTACGTAGAGGATTTATGGGTTGTACACTGTCCTCTTGCGAATAAGCTTTCAAGGCAGATGAATGATAAAATCCAACTGGTACTTGAGGGTTCTCTAAGCTAGCTACTTCGTATGAGGATGGGGATCGCTGTGCAAGTATAACATACGGTTCATCCCGTCGCGGCATAAATTTTGAACGTCTTCCTTTGGCTACATTACTAACAGGGTGTAAAATTACGTACACTTGATCTCTGGGAGTAAATTGTTGAGTAGGTCATCGTCTTAATGTTTAGCATGATATTTCCTCTTATCTTGCTGCTGCTCCACAACTTCTTTGATCTTTCCTCTTATCTTGCTGCTGCTCCACAACTTCTTTGATCTGTCCAAACAGTTACCTTACACCTTTCTGGTAGGTCGGACGGTCTGGGTTTCAACAACTTCTTTGATCTGTACGATAAATTTGGCGAACTTTTTAAGATAAGGCGTCATTTCCTGAACGAAGTTATCGTTTTCAATGACACTACGAATATCATTGGTCACATCATCTGCAGTGCGAAGTCATTCTGTCATTTCTGTCATTTTGTACCAAAATTTAGGAAAGCTCACATCTCGCATCACATGTGCCTCTACGCCACGGTAAAATAGTTCCCCTCTCTTCCAATCAGGGTTGGAGATATCAGTACAGTCTCCGAACGTTTTGATCCTACCTTGTATATTCTATAGTATGAGAATGTGAAAAGACATTCATTTTAACTTAATTAACGCCGAACATCTTTTTGCTTCTGTAAAATAATTTTAATCGTGCTCTTGCAAAAAGATCAGTGAGTAAAATTATCAAACGTCTTGAAAGCAAAAAAGCTTCTATTTTCGGAATGAGACAAACAGAGATGTGAATTGTTTTGCAAAAATAAAAACTTGTTTAGGGAACGGCATACAAGGTATCATTAAAAGTATCAATTGGTTTCGAGGCAAGGAAGAGACTCATTTCATAGGATGAAAAGACACCAACAAAGGCAAGAACGCGTCTGTCAAAATGTTGTATCACGTGATCTAGGAAGAAAAGAGTTACCAAGTAAAAAAAAAAACTCAAGGAATAAAAAGGTAGTAGATTAATTCAAAACACATTGAGTAAATAAAACAATTAATTTAAGTGCCTTATGGTAAATAAAATCTGTACAATAACCTGTTTCCGTTCCGACGTGACAGAGGTAACATTAACTCACTTTCCTAAAAGTGTGTAATTTTTTTATTCAAAAATACTTACGAATAAAAGACTACAAATATATATAATAAAAAACAAAATTGCTGCTGGAATATTCATTCTTTAAAAGTGTTTCCAAAAACATTCGTTTTAAATTATTTCCGACGATTTTTTTTATTCATTTAGCTCACAAAACAACTTGTTACTTATTAGACACATTTGTAACCTAATTGTACTAATTCACACGTATTTTTACATATATTTTTACGAAGTGGATGTTACATAAATCGTCAGTAATCTGTTTCCCTATTTTTATGAATCTTCGAAGCTTCAGTTTGAGTTATTTCCCGAGAAAGTACATGGAATTTTTCTTTTGCTCATTTTCGGTCCTCCTAATATCTTTCTTTCATATTTACTGAATTTTGTTTGATAATTAATGACTTTTATACTCACGTGGTACAACGTACAGCTATTTATTAGCAGACGCGTCATTTTCTTTGTTAATATCGCACCGGCAGTCCTTTTATTCTAAGGAAGAAGGTTACTATTTGCATCCGAAACTGATTGATATTTTTAATCAAACTTGCGTGCTATTTGCAAACTTGCAAACAAACCAAGTTTCAATTTTTCAAATTAATTTAAACACTAGTGTGATTGAATATTTGTATTTATAGCATGACTTATGTTTGTCTGGTCCTGAAAGTAATTTTGATCGCTAGTATCAGACATTTTTAACATTTTCCAACATAATTGAAAAGTGTTTATGACTTTGTTCATTCTGTCTGTCTGTTTCTACGCTCGATAACTGACGTAAAAATGACTTTATCAAAATGAAATTTTAGTATGTTGTTGAGACGGTTCGTGGGACATATGGGAATATAATTGAATAAAATCAGCTTTGGGTTGAACCCGGGTTGAAAAAATAAAATACATTGAACCCTATGGGATCTAATTTATCAAACTTTTTTTAAGCAAAGTTAAAATTCGCAAATTGCTTTGAAAATTTTAGGAACTATTCAAATTATCCCATAAAATATATCAAAGATTTTTCACAAAATATGTTGTACCCTTATTATATGAACGCCCATATTATATGAAAAGATCACGTGACCCACTTCAAAATAAAATATAGCATCTATATTTTTTTCCCAGTGTTAAAGTCGTGATGCTTAAAGTTTTTAAAAATTTATATTGAGTGTTGCATCCGTCCTAAAGCCGCTTTATTTTTACCTATTTTTTGTTCATCCATATTCTGCGCCAACGCAATGACACTATTTTTGAGTTTAAATGATCCTCAAACTTTGATTATTTTTACAACGAAGCCTAATTTGAATAGATACAGAATATCAACAAGTCAGATGAGTTGTATAAGAATTGATAAGTTTTTTGTCGCGCAAGATTATTTAACTCTGGAGTCTGAAATAAAACTGTATGAATGAAATATTCACTACTTTTGCATAGAGAGCCAGGCGATTTATATTTCGATAACGTCATTTGAATAAAGTTCATTTTTTTCGACGAAGATTTAAGTTTTCAAGTAAAATAAATGATCGTAGAACTGTGATAATTAAAAATATATCAGCCCTAAATGTTTTATTTATGATTGATCTTTCTTTCTTTTTTTTTTTTTTCAAATTAATTGAGACACTAGTCTGATTCAACATTTATATTTATAGCATAACTTATCTTTGTCTGGTCCTGAAGGTAGCTTCGATCGCTAGTATTAGACATTTTAAACTTTCCTTATATACATAATGTATAAGGAAAGTAGTGTTGTTGTTGTTGTTGAGACCCAGACCGTCCGACCTACCAGAAAGGTGTAAGGTAACTGCTTGGACGGCCGGGAAGTGCCACCCAATTTAGACCGGAACCCAGTGGGGGAGGCATCCACAGGGACCGTACCCTCCTTCCCCTACCACCAACCCCTCGGAAGGACTTACGGACCCACATGTTTAACGTGATCGTACTCCGCATGAACACGGAAGGAAAGTAGTGTGACGGGGTTGAAAATTCGAATTCGAGTTTTCGATGGGAGAGCACGTTCAAGCATCCCTGATCACGAATCGAAAATTTTTGAGGTGATGTGTGTGTATGTGTGTGTGAAAATGTGTGTGTGTGAAAGTATGTGTGTGTGTGTGTCAGTGAGTTTGTGTAGACGATATCTCACGAACGAAGGGAAAGATTTGAATAAAATTTGGTACAAAAATTACAATCCATGAATAATGGAAACCTATTCCTTTTAAACACAATCGAATGTTCAGAACCCCCTAAATTGTCGATTGAAATTTTGAAAAAATCAAAAAATCAAAACCTTCAGTAAAATTACGCAAATAGACATTTGTTATGTAATTTTTCCTTAGAAAACGATTGACATAAACTTTAGAACGCTAGCATGAACCGTTCTTGAGATATTACCCATTTTTCAAATAAATTTTTCAAAAAATCCCATAAATTAAAAAAAGTGTTAACTGTTGAAAAACATGTTTACTTTTCATATATAATATCATGCCATAAATTGGGTGACATCATTCTCATGGATCTAACTCGTTCCATTCATGAGAAAGGATACTTTGAGTAATACTTTTGCATTTGAACGCCAATAAACATTTGTCTGCTATAAGAATAACTTATTTCTCGCTCCATAACGCTTGGCGAGATTTTGGCGACAAATTTGGCGGAATGTCGCCAATTTGGCGACTTTTTTAAATGTTGCCAAATTAACGAAAATCTTGCCAAACGGATAAAAATGACGCTAAATCAATGAAAATGACGACTCATTGATGAAAATTCAATATCTTGGAAAGAATATAAGTATCAACTGTAAGAATAACCTTTTTTTTACTGTAAAAGTAGTAAATTTATAGCATTATATAAGAAAAGTCATGCGTTGCTCACATCAGATTTTTTATCGTTCCGTGAGTCAATTTGTAAGAAGGATATGCCAAGCACATCATTTCGACCGCAGCAGCCGGCATGCTGTTTAAATTGAGCTGAACCATATTCTACACATTTCAAATATTCCACCCTATTCCACACAGTGGCTCGTTTATTCATCCTTCAAACATGTTATGATCTCTATACTCATTAGAATATGAATGTACTGTAGGTATTTTTAAGTTTTATACGATTCAATAAATACCTGTACAGATATGTAAGCACTGAAATTATATTATTCCGCATAGGTTCATATAAACTAAGAAATGTTTCGGCAAATCCTATACAGTGAAACCATGAACAATAAAAATATGATGTGGGCAGCACATGACTTTTCCTGTAGACTCATATTCACGTTCTCTTTATTTCTTCAATAATTCATTATATTGAGTTGAATGGCACAAAATAACAGCAATAATTATTTAAAATGACAATGAATTTGTACTTTTAATAAAAAAAGTTTTCGTTCTCATTTGGTAACTGAACTTAATTTAAAAGGCGGCGTAGCGAAAAACTAAAATATCTCGAGAACGGCCAGTCTTAGTGTAATGGAATTGGTCTTATTCTTTTCATCTTTAAAAATGACGTATAAAACGAGCATTTAATGTATATATTTGAGTATATATTTAATGTATATATTTTAACGAATTTTGCGGGCCATTTCGCAAAAAGAAGGCTGCTTATTCTTTTCCAAATCGTACCAAAATCTAATCAACACCAGGGTAACCCGCAAGTGATAACTTATCTACCAAATTTTGTGAAATTTGATCTATTAAGTTTTTAGCTAGAGTGGATGCAAGCAATTATTTTGGGCCACTTCACAAAAAAAATATAAGCGGGTTCTTTTATTCCGAATCCTACCAAGCACTAATTAGCATCAGGATCACACACAAGTGACATTCCCACGAAATTTTATGAAATCAGATCTGTTCGTTTTTGAGTTAGAGTGGATACATACATTACACAAACAGACACACACACACACACACAAACGTCACAATAAAAATAGTTTTTCGTATTCTAGAGGTCTCAAAACGTGTCTATCCGTCGAAAATCCGAGATTTGATTTTCAGCATGATTCTAATACTTAGCTTATGCATTACCATGTATTGCAGGGACTAATACACAGTGGTCCATTCATCCATCAAACATGTTATGATCTTTATACCCATTAGAATATAAATGTACTATAGATACTTTTATGGATACAAAAACAAGTTTTACGATTCAATAAATACCTGTACAGATATGTAAACACTGAAATTGTATTATTCGTCATAAGTTCATATACACTAAGAAATGTATACAGTGAATTTAAAACAACCATGAACAATAAAAAAGAGGATTAAGAGAATGTTATAAAGATTTAAGAAACTTATCAGCATAAATGTGTCTTCTAACTTTAAGAATTTTAAGCTATAAACAATGGTACAATGATCAGAAGGTCAAGGTATACCCGTGTACATCGTGGTTTGAAGGTCATTTTTCTGGGTTGTACTCTTATGGAAAATAGACAAATGTGGGACGGCTATCTAGTTTTCAAGTTAGATACGTTTCTAACAGAAATCCCAAAGATAATGTTACGACTTCATCTTTTCCGTTCCAAGCAAATGCGACTTATGCGACTATTATACATAGCTATGTCCAAGTTGGGAAGTTTTACTGTATTAAGCTTTCTACTTTCAATACAGTGCAAAGTAATGGATAGGGAAAGTATTGGAATCTAAATTTGTAAAGAACAACCGGGAATCGAACCCTGGATCTCCGAACGGGCCAGCCGACGCTCTACGGTTGAGGTAGTGGGACGAAATTGCAAGCTCTTATGATCTAAGTGGACTTTCTCTGCAATACAGGGTAATGTATAGGGAACGTATTGGAATCGAAAGTATTGCTGTCGAAAATCACAATTCGAGTTCTCGACAGATGTACACGTTTTGGGACTCTAGAGTACGAAAAACCTATTTTTAACCTGACGTCTGTATGTGTGTCTGTGTATATTTCCACACTAACTCAAGAACTAATTGACCTAATTTCATAACATTTTATAGGTGACTTGTGGGTTACTTTGGTGCTGATTAGATTTTAGTACGATTCGGAAAAACAGAACAGCAAAATGGCACAAATAATCAAAATCTGAAATAAAAGACTACGAACGCTCTATATCTATTAAATGCTTGTTTTATACGCAATTTTTGACGATAAAAAGAATAAGACCAGGTCCATTATTCTAGGATAAGCCGTTCTCGAGATATTGTTGTTTTTCTAATTTTGCTACTTCGCCTTTGAAAATATGTCCAGTTTCCCAATGGAAACAAAATTGAATTATTAGTGCACATTCGGTATCTTTTTAGATAAGTGTGTGTGTTATTTTATGCGATAAAGCTCAATTTAATGAATTATAATAAGAAAATAAAGAAAAAAGGTATTTAAGTCTGTAGGGAATGTCAGATTTATATATACAAGATAGGATTAAAAAGTTCGAGACTGTGCGGATATCTCCAACCCTGATTGGAGGAGAAGGGAACTATTTTACCGTGGCGTAGAGGCACATGTGACGCTAGATGTGAAAAGGAAGAAGCAGGTGTTTTCCAGACTATGCGTGCCAGTGAACTGTAGTCGTTCGCGTTCGTCGAAAATGGAAATGGCGTTTGAAGAACAACGTGCAAATATTAAATTATGCCAGCGTTTTGGAGAAATCGCCGACAGAAACATTGCACCTGCTGCAGCAGGTGAAATGTTTCTATCGGCGATTTCTGTGTTCCTGCTGCAGCAAGTGCAATGTTTTTATCGGCGATTGGTTCTGTCGGTTGCATCGCAACATGCTGCGCAGGTGTAATGCTTTTGTTGGCGATTTCCCCAAACGCTGGCAGAATTTAATATTCGCACGTTGTTCTTCAAATGCCATTTCCGTTTCTGACGAACGTGAACAACTACAGTTCACTGACACGCATTGTCTGGAAAAACCCTGCTTTTTCCTTTTCACATCTCGCGTCACATGTGCGTCTACGCCACGGTAAATTAGGTCCCCTTCTCCTCCAATCAGGGTTGGAGATATCATCACAGTCTCCGAACTTTTTGATCCTACTTTGTATTTAACGTGCCCGTAATCCGCTTGAATACGGCGACAATTTGGGCAGATATGGGGACAGACTCGAACTCGGATCGTCCGAGTGCCCTAGTGTCGAGTATCCCGTGCTTTAACCACTGGGCTATCCTGTCCCCCATTTTACCTCCCCTCCCCCTCCCCCCCCCCTTCCGAGGGAAATTAATTTTTTTAAATAATGTATTTTTGAAGTTTCATTTGCTTTATTAATTTTTTTTTCAAACAAATCTATGGCGCTGAGCATCGAAAATAGTCGTCTTATTCAAAATTTGCTCAGTTAGGTTTTGTCCCGTGGTCGATACTATACATATGCAAAGTTTCAACTTACGAAACCACCAGAGGATTCTATAGGATCCTGGTTCTTTAAGGGACTTTTTGATTCCCCATTCTGTCGATCTCCGGAGAAGAAATCGAAAATCCGGATCCATTACATTCTGTCCCGTGATCGATACAATAAGTGTGCAATGATTTAATTTTTTAACTCCCTAGAGAGCTTTTAAGACTCTGAAAATATTTTTAAAAATACCATTTTTTCATTGAAAATCAGGTTCCATTAGGTTCTGTACTGTAGTCGTTATTACTATAAATATTGTTACGAAGCGTATCCTCTAGAATAGTGGGTGTATACGCAGGATACAAGAACGAGTTCAAGTTTATGGATGACTACGTTGATTCACAAGCACTAAGTAAACAGGAATAGTATACAAACAAACAGCACTTAAATGCCTTAACATTTTCACAGAACAAACGATATTATTCTCAAAACGTTGACGAAAGTCATTTCACAAAACAGTCGCTACTATTCTCAAAACATTGACAAAAATCACAGTCCAATGTAGCTCATGTTACGTCCATTCGTCAACTCTATTCCAACGGAGGGGGTAAGTCCTTTTTTATAGTCTCTCCCTAGAAACTTCTGGAAATCTCTATATGTCAAAGAATAATCGTTCTATAGAGAAGTTTCTGGAACATTCCACAAGTCGCCAAATCTGGAAACCCTTCTTCGAACTGGGAAATCCTGGCAACCCTGGGCTCATGTCATGCACTGTATTTTCTTCACCTGAACTTTGCGCAAGCGGAACATTACACGTTAGCAACAATATATAAAATTTCAATTTACTAGAGTTCTTTAGAGTCTGGAAAGACTTTTCTATCCTCCATTCTCTCAGTGTCCAGGGGAGAAATTCGAAAATCCGGTTCCGTTACATTTTGTGCCTCAGGCCGATATAAGTGTGCAAATAATCAACCTTCTGCGTCACCAGGGAAGCGTCTGGAGATTCTGAAAATATTAAAAAAAACCACATTTTCTTTGCACCGGGGGGGGGGGGGGTAGGCTTGAAAATTCGACTTTGTTAGGTTCGATATAATCGATATAAATATGCAATGACTCAGTTCTTTAAGTCACCGGAGGGCGTCTGGAGGGCCTGAAATAACTAAAACATGTTAGTCAATATATAGATTAGACAGCATATGGTAGTTCATATTTTTTGTAAATTAGCTTACGAATAGGATTAGGATGTTTTATTCTTCAGATCTGCCTGTTAAGATAATTTTGTTTAGCGTAAACAGAGATTCTTATACTTCTTTTTAGGAAAATTAAATTGAATACTTTAATATAATGCTTTGAAATACAATGTCATTTAGGAATTTGCACATACTTATAAATTTTAAGTTTCTTTACATTCTATATTCCAAAGAACGGGTGTACTGATAGTATAGAGGGTGATTCAAAACGATGGGCAAAACTTTAAGGGGTGATAGAACACGCCTAAACAAGCACTTTCGTCATACAGTGCATGGTCGTAACGCACTCGGTTAAACGCCAGAGGGCGCTGTCCAGCGAACACATTAAGCGCCTGTTGTCGCACTCATCTTCAGTTCCAACGTGGATTTCAGAAGGAATGGATTGTTTCATAAATCAGGAGAAGATCGACATGCATTTCATGTACGGAGCTGCGGACGGGAATGCGAGGAAAGCCCAAATACGTATGTCGTTCCAACACGACGGAGCGTCACCCCATTTCAGTGTGGCTGGGCGAAACGATTTGGATGCAATATTCCCAGGATGATGGATTGGTCAGGGTGGTTCCATGGATTGGTCAGGTGGTGGTGGAATGGTCAGGGTGGTTCCATCACTTGGCTGGCACGAGCGCTCGATCTCTCATGTCTGGACTTTTTCCCATGGGTCCATATGAAATCCTCATCTACGATAGCCCCATCGATTCCGATGTTGATCTTGTTGCCAAGATTTCTGTTGCTGTACAAGAAATACCTGGTGTTTTCGCCAATGTACGACGATCACTATGTCGCAGGTGTGAGGCCTGCATTCATGTTGGCGGTCGCTGTTTTGAGCAGTTTCTATAAGTTATCCATTACAATATGTTTGTAATTTCTTCGATTTCTTGTCTTGAGCAGTTGCTGTAAGTTGTTCGTTAAAATATGTTCTGTAATTTCTTCATACCTCCTCTGTTATTCGTGTGTTCCACGATTTCATGCAACAGTACGTGTTAACCCCTAGTGCATAACCCTTTGAGTTAAGACCGTGCATTGTATGACGAAAAATGATTGTTCAGGTATGTTCTATCACCCCTTAAAGTTTTCCCCATCGTTTTGAATCACCCTGTATAATAATTTCAAATTCGCGTTTTTTTTTTATGTGTGTGTGTGCCATAAAATTTAAATGAATATATTATGGAAGAAAGAAGGCAGAAAAATGAAAGTCAATAGGGAAACCCACGTGCTGTTAACATCACACTCTTTTTAAATGGAGAAGCGCAAATTAGACACTTCCTGAAATCCCTTTTTGTAATAATCTTTCTAAACAAAAACTTTAACTAATTCGATTTATGCACGTGACAGCGTAGGCGCTGAACGTACTCCGCCCAACCTTCTTTTAGAATGAGAATTTAAAAGAGGAAAATAAGAATAAGTGAATAGATAGATCTTCCGTTTCAACATCTTCATATAAAAAAAAACATTCGCTCTTTCATCTCTTTTCCGATTTCTTTGTGGTCTCCGTCCACACAAACCACGTGACAATCGAAATCGAGAATAGATAGCGACAGAAGAATCCACCCTAACATTACCATTCGCACAATACCCCGAATCTTTAGAAATCGTAACAACAAGGTGACCATCGCCTGGGGTTTAAAAGATGAGTCTGAAGATACTTCCTGATAGACATGCTTCAAGACCGTCTTCCGCAGAGTCTCTTTATAAGTAGATTCCCGCTCACTGCAGGGCCGACACGTTCCACCATCTTGCGTGAAATGAAATGGTTGAATCTTTTCTTGTCTGGTATTCAAAGGGCTAAAATAAACGTTATTGATGAAATTGTATGGAATCACGTCAAAATAATTAATATTTTAAAAATAAAGACAACCAAAAAATTGGCCATCATTAAAAGTCTTTTATTAAAATATCCTTTTACGACGTACTAAAATGACACAAATATAGCGCTTTCGGGCATGACTATACCCTTCATCAGTGGCGAAGTGAGAATAAGGGGCGAACATGTGCTTAAATACTGGCCATAACCGCCAAACAAAATTTACATATTAATCATTTTACATTTTTAAATACGAGGCATTTAAAATATAATTTAATTATAAAATACAATAAAAGGAGAAATGTTCATACATTAAATGGTAACCAATAGACATGTCGTCAAAAAATAAAGCATCTACTCAATATTCAGAAAATCATATAAAAATTTAACACGTAGTGAGTCGAGAACGAGACGGCAAGCATAACTAAGGGTCTGAACGGGATCAAAATTTGCAATATAGAACCACGGTAAAGATAAATAAAATGGGATTTAGAAAGCAAAATATTACGGGGGTTATTGCAGCTCATTAAAAGTGAAGTCTTATCAAACATAGGATGAAAATAATCGTTAATAACATACTGGACTAGAATCGTTTACCATTTTTAACATCGCGAGCATGTTCAGCTAAACGAACACGTACAGTACTTTCAGTACTACCAATGTATTGACAGCATAATGACAGTACATTTAGTACTGCGGTTATGAACATTTTTCCTTTAATTGTATTTTATAATTAAATTATATTTTAAATGCTTCGTATTTAAAAACGTAAAATGATTAATATGCAAATTTTGTCTGGCGGTTATGCTCAGCATTTAAGCACAGTTCGCCCCTTATTTCCACCTGGCCACTGATGAAGGGCATAGTCATGCCCGAAAGCGCTCTGGCTGTGTCATTTTAGTACGTCATAAAAGGAGATTATGGCTCATTTTTGGGTTGTCTTTATTTTTAAAATTAAAGTTATTGCTTTCAACACAATACATAGTAATGTATAGGGAGAGCGTTGGCATAGGGAAAGAAAATCCGAATTCGACTTTACGACGCATCTACATGTTTCAGGCACTCTAAAACCTTTTTCATGCTTGAAGTCTATGTGTGTGTGTTTCTACGTGTGCATCCCCTCTGGCTCAAAAACTATTCCACAAAAATTTTCAAAATAGGGTACGTAAATTACTTGTGGGTTATCCAGATGCTGATGAGATTTTAGTGTGATTAAAAACAAAAGAGAATCTGTCTTTTTTGCGCAGGGTCCACTTTAACGATAAGAGCATGCAATTCCATCCCAGTAGCTTAACGGTCAGCTGGCCAGTACGAAGACTCGGGGTGCAATTCCCAGTTGGCAGCGAGGTTCTTCACAAATAACCCGCAAAAATCATCACAATTTGAAATAAAACTAAACGTTATTAAGTGGCGTAATGCTTAAATGGTGTAATGCTTAAATGATATAATGCTTAGATGTTTGTTTTATGCATATTTTTTTTTACCATGAAAAGAATAAAACCAACCCCTTTACACTAGGATGAACCATTCTTGAGGTATTTCCTGTTTGGGTATTCTTGTCACGCCTCCATTTCAAAATACTTGAGGTCTCCTCCTGAAAACGAGATTTCAATTTCAACTGTGAATTCTGTGCGCCATTTAAAAAATGCATCCGCGTTATTTTAAGCAATTAGACTCAATTGAAGGCATTAATAACATAAACACCTTGATTTATCTGTCTATCTATCTCTGGGTAATCTATCTGGTAGTCTATCTATCTAGTGGTCTATCTATCTGTGTCCATCTATCTCTGGGTAACGCTGCTTCAAAATGTTGCCAAACGCGTTTCAATCACGGATAAAATTTAAATGTTTATGATATAACCATGGAGCTTTACGTAGTGCATGACATCCTATACTGAAAGTGGGGCCATGATGTGGGTTACCTGTTTCTAGCTTAATGCAGTGACTATATACTTCTTTCAGAGCGAAATTGTGATGTAACCATGGAGCTTTGCGTAGCGCGTGACATCAGATACTGAAAGTGAGGTCATGATATGGGCAGCTCGTTCCCTACATAAGGGAATGACGATACTTCTTTCACATCGAAATTGTGATATAACCATGAAGCTTTGTTTAGTGTATGACTTCAGATACTGAAAGTGAGACCCTGGTGATATTTTATTTCTTATCATTTTATATATTTTTAATTGTATCCCGCTTATTCAAAATAGCTCAAGATTCTTCTAACAAAAGTAGGAAATATTATTATTGCGTGTTTTTAGTTTATTACTTTTAGGGCAGAATGCCCGTGAGTCTGACTAGACAAAAATTGCAAAAATGTCGCAAAATTGATAAAAATGTCGCAAAATTGATAGAAATGACGCAAAAACGATAAAAATGACGATAAATTAATGAACATTCAATATTTTGGAAATAATAGAAGAATCTGCTATAAGAATAACTTATTTCTCCGGTTGTAACGCTGTGGCAAAACTCTGGCGACACATTTTAGCGACATATCGCCAACTTGGCGAATTTTTAAATGGTACCGAATGGACGAAAATGCCGCCAAATGGATCAAAATAACAATAAATCAATAGAAATGACGACTCATTTATGAAAATTCAATATCATGGAAAGAACATAGTGAACGACCCTAAGAATAACCCATTTCTCCGTCCGTACGTAATGCTAGTCAAAAAATTTGGCGGGATGTCGCAAACTTGGCAACTTTTTAAATACTGCCATATTAACAAAAATGTCACCAAATTGATAAAAATGACGCTCATTAGGAGACAATGCTTTGCAAATTTTTAATTCCGTCATATGACAGGCATACCTTCTAGTTATGAAAGAAAGTAAAGAAAAAATGACTTTGTTTCCTTAGGGAAAGTTATGTGCTGCCAGCCTCAGCTTTTTTAAATGTATTCATGAAGAAAGTATTGTATCACCGAAAACTTTATAATTCAAGATTTTAACGGATTTTGAAGTACATTCGAGGTCATTTCGAATTCTTTTGGAAAGGGGTCTGTCTGGTGTGCGAGAGTTGGTCCCGAATAAACAACTACCGATATCCAATTTTGGGTGTATATATACGAGTACATAATATGAAAACGTGGAAGTACATAAATTTTTTTGTCATTATGATATAGAACTCGAATGATTTGATTTCTAAAACTTTTATAGTATTATTTCCTGCGAAAAATACAGTCAATTTTATGTTTACAGTAGGAAATAATGTTTCTAAATCTCGAATTTCGAACCATTGGAGTTCTAATCATGAGAACGAATAAAAATAATTATAATTAATATTCAGATTGAGTTATCCGTCAAAATCTCAAATTCAAAACTCTGGGAATACAGTACTTTAACTGTTCAAAGAAAAGAAAACTATGAAACATTTATTTTAAACTCTGTGAATTGAAATGATTAATGGTAAAGCAAGCTAAAGTGAAAAACATTGTTCTTTAAAGTACCTTTTTTGTTATTTCTATGCAACTTAAATTTATAAGAATGTATTTATTAAAATGCATGCAGCTTAAATGTATGAAAGGCAACGATATATTAAATTTGGATTTTCTAGCTGCGCTAGTTTTTGAGTTATTCTAAAAAATTTAGTACATTCCCATGGTGGACGGGCTAGCCTGATGAGGTTCAGAAGCAAATGAATTAAAATGTACCCCAAAATACAACGACATTCATAATTTCATATTACTATGATGAACGAAACCTGATTGGTTACGAGTTCTGAGATTTGAATCATAATGACAAATAAACAAACATCCCATTGTAATAAGATATGATTCTTTAAAGTGTATCGTATAAGAAAACAGTAAGAATATAAAAATTTGTTCAATCTGCTACCTGAATTAATCTGTAAAAATAAATAATTCGGTAACATGCATGGTTAATTAAAAGTATCGAGCAGCCTTAGAAGCAGAAAAAAAACGTATGATAAAAGTCTGATATATGACTGTCTCTACATAATGCAACCACTTCTGTCACTAAGAATCATAAAGAAGTCCAAGGCTCAATATTTTTGGCTTTAAATCGTATATTAAAATTAGGAGCTTTTCTCCGCAATAACATGTAAAACTGTTTAGAAGTGACACATTAATTTATTTATTTCGAAAACATAAATATAAGTTATGCCATACCACTTATGTTATTAGAATCAAAACAGAGTCATTTATCTGACGAGTCAAATCCATATCAGAATACAATGGATATTAAATTAAAATCCCTCGAAAAGAATGACCATTGACGAATGGGTTTGCGTTACAATACAAGGAAGTTACAAAAAGTGTGAATAGAACGAGCTAGATCTAAGAGAATGATGTTAGTAAATTTGCCGTATAATATTGCATATGGAATATCAACCTATTTAACGATACTCACTTTTTACTTCACTTTTATGGAACACTTCTGATGAATTTATCCAAGAAAGATGCTATGCTTCGAGAACGGTGCAATGGGCGCTATTCATTTTCTAATGATTACGTATAAAATGATAAATTATGTAACATAATTGAATGTTTCACGGATTGCAATCATTTTCCCAAATGACGTTCAAAACGTTCTATTCGTTCCTGAGATATCGTTTCCACGCGCACACACGCACCATTTCCACAAAAACGTTCTATTCGAGTTTGGGGATGCCTAAAATGTGCTTGCTCAACAACTGAAATTGAAATTTTCGATCTCGTCACAATACTTTCCCTATACATCAGACTATGCATGCATAGAGAAAGTAACAAGAAAGATGAATCATGCATAAAGCATTCATTCTAAAACACTTTTCAACTGAAATGCCGTTTTATTTAAACATTCCTAAAATGCGATACAATCAGCGGGGGATATTTTTTAAATGATCACAGTAATACAACAATTTGTTTTACTTGGAAGCTTCAAACACCATCAAAAAGCAATGCTATAAAATCGTCTGCTTCTCCATGTAGAATCAATGAATATTTCATTTATATCTCTGGAATGGATGCCATATTTTATTTTGCAACGAGTCACTTGATCTCTTCATGGGTGTCATTATTATTTCAATTTTTATTTAAAAAAATACTTCACATATTTCGATAAAATATTTTTTACATATTTTACGTGATAATTTGAATATTTCCTAAAATTTTCAAAGCAATTTGTACATTTTAACTCCGCTTAAAATTTTTTTAAAAATAAGGTCCCATAGGGTTCAATGTATTTTATTTTTTCAAACCCGGATTCAATCCAAAACTAATTGGGTAATATTATTCTTTTACATTCTCATATGTCCCACAGACAGTCTCAACAACATACTAAATTTTTCATTTTAATAATATCATCTTTACGGCAGTTATCGTGCGAACGGACAGACAAAATGAACAAAGTCATAAACTCTTTACAACTACGTTATAAAGTGTTAAAAAGGTTGCACACACAAAGGTAATTACCATAAATTCCCATATACTGTAATCAAACAGACGCGTTCTTGACTTTTTTAGTCCTGGTGTTTTGTCTTTTTACTCTAACAAAGAAGACTGTCTCAGAATACTGGTTGACAGTTTTAATTAATCTTATACGCTGGTTACTGAAGACGGTGTTTATTTTTGCAGTTACATTGAGAAAAGTTTGACATGTATTTTAAAAAGTAGATGGTTTTGGGTTTTAAAAGTTTTGATTTATTATTTTTTTATTTCAATGGTATTCAAACAAATTGGTATATATTGAATAAATCGAATCGTTGCCCGGATCCTAAATAAGCACCCGCTACTTAAATAATACAGATAACACCATTTCCAAATCGCCGGTTTTGAAATCTTTCCAACTTTCGTTTCAATTTAAATCCTAAATGTAGTTAATCACGCGCAACTATTTGCCACCACTTCGTATAGCCACTCCCCCAGTATACAGACTACTAATATTGTATAAATACTGCATAGCAACCTTCGAAACGGAGCGGTGTTGAAAATCTAAATTTTTATGGTTTGGGTTGGAAATAACCAGAAAATCTAAATATAGAGTAATGTAAAAAAAAAAAAAAATCTTTTGTTAGAACGCAAAATATACGTCCCAATTTTTGCCGAATTATAGAATTGTGCTAATCTTACTATGCCGCATGCGACAAAATATGAAACAAAAATAAAACGTGAATATTTTGATGTATTTAAAAATAAATTAATAAATACAAAGGAACTGTCGTACGGATTTGGTTCGAACATCGTTAGAAAGAACGTTCTTTGATCTTTCCGACGGTGTTGAGATGAAAACTCCTACTACTCGAATGGTAACACTTTCGATCGCTAGGGATTTGTGCGATTATCGCTTGAAATCATGCTTCGACTTAAACTAACTAAAAACTAATTCGAATTTTTAAAAACATTTCGCCCAGCCGCATTGTCTCGGGAACTTAAGTACTTCTGCTTTGTCCGTCGCTGTCCAATGCTTATATCTCCTGATACAGGCATCTTCTATCATGCAAAGTTCGACGCAATATGGCGGCTGAAGAGGGTCTGCAGAAACTCATTTCTTCCGGCTTGACTCTATTATTAACTCCTGAATTGAAATGAAAATGACGTTTCAACACCACGCATTAGCAGCTAAAAATATAGCGGGGGTAGTTACGGTCACAAGTTCCAGTTTAGGTTCTTTATTTAGTGTGTCACGGGGAATTTCTCGAATGAAATTGGAGACTTTATTTTGGATATGTTTCTCTATTAGCCTCCTGAACGATGCCCAAGCGGTTGATGTGGCAGATGACCTTAGTACTTTCTTCCTTGACCTCAGATAATTTGAAAAATAAAGAGTTGAACTGGGGTGTATGAAATCAGTTTTAACGCGCTTAGGTGCTAGATGCAGATCTAAATAGGAAGAAGATGAGCGGTTGTAGGAACGGGGAAGAAGATCAAGTTTTTCTCACTTATTAAAGTAGATGTGTTTACTATGATATCGTTCCAAACAATGATGTCACTATATTCAAAACAAATGAGTGAGTTAACGCTTTTGCTCTTTCTAGATTGGGATGTGAAATTTCCCCCATTTCGGATGTGTTGTGTGCAGGGCTGTAGCCAGAGACGAAATTAAAGAGTCTTGAAGGGAGGGCTCATCAAAAACACAGTTAATCATTAGCATTTATTAATCATAATAGCTACTATTATATATTTCAATCCATATAAATTATTAACAAATAATGGCATATTTATATTTGCAAGCTAAGAGTTGATTGCAATAATCCCTATAGCTTCTATACTTTAATAATAATATATAATAATTACAACTGATTTTAATATAAGCATTAACTAGTGGCAAAACTGTTAAAAAATCGAAGAAAATTTCTGAAGGTTAATACAAGTTAACGCTTAATATTAACTCTTAAGTATTTATTAGTTGATTTTGACTATATAATGCATAAAAGTGAACCTCGCAATAACAAAAAAGCATACCCAAATACTATTGTCTTAATTTTTAAATATTTTTAAATTAAATATGCAAAGAAATGAAGCATCAGTATACCCACACATGCAGCTAAATTAAAAAAAATCTTTAAAACAAAGTAATTTAAAAAAAATCTCATAAAGAAATTTTTATATAAAATCTGAATGACATTTTATATGAAATTTCATATCACTACTAAAATTTTTATATTTTTATCAGGGGGCTGAGTATACCTTTTTTTTGGGGGGAGGAGCATAGCCCCCCCCCCCCCCCCCCCTCTGGCCTCTGCCCGGCTACGACCCTGGTTGTGTGTGACTATGGTATGAGCTGCATAGGGCAGCTCATACCATATAAGATTCGATATTTTTAATCAAAACTTTAATTTTGATGTGCTTATTAACTTTTCTGTATTGACTTCCCCCCCTTTTCCATATCGATTTTAGCCGCCCTCTTTTTAAAAACCCTGCTAAATCAGCCATAAAAAGCAATATAATAGGTGCATTCCAGATAAGTACATTCCTTCCATGCTCCACAGGTTGAGAACCGCTGATGTAAATATGCTTCGTGCATCTGTGGCGGAAAAGGAGCGTTACGGGAGATAGACAACACTTAGACGCCAATATCTACGAACCTAATCTATATAAATAAAATCGAAAATCCGTCTGTATGTACGTATTTTTGTCTCATCATCACGGGAGAACGGGTGAATCGAATTTCATGAAATAATGTGAGTAGCTTTGGGATAGTCTCATTTAAAATTGAGTCCATGTTCGTAGTTTCTAAGACCAGGAGTTGTCTGGAAATTAATTAAACAAGAAAGATCAATAATGCTTAAAGCATTGATTATGAAACACTTTCCAACTTCAATACAATTTTATTTAAAAAAGTCGAAAATGCAATACATTCCTCGGTAATATTTTAAAACTTATCACAATACTACATTGATTTATTATATTTGAAAACTTAAACCTTCATCGAAAAAAATGAACTTCATTCAAATGACGGCATTGAAATATAAATTGCGTGGTTTAAATATCTCTAAAATGCAATACATTCCACGGTAATATTTTTAAAACCATCATAATACTACGATAATTTATTATATTTGAAAACTTCATCGAAAACAACTGAAATAAATTCAAATGACGTCATAGAAAAAATAACACGGTTGGATCTCTCTATAAAAGCAAGATTTCATTCATAACTTTCTCCATTTCATTCATCACAATACTATAATAATTTATTTTATTTAAAAATTAAGACCATGGAGCTACAATTCATAAACTTTATGCTTAAAACTTCATCGAAAAAAATCGTCCTTCTGTTTATAAAATCAATTAATATATCATTCATATCAGCCATGCAGACTCCATGGACTGAATTATTTTGTGTTAAAGAAATACAGTAATTCTAATACAACTCATTCTACATATTTTGCTGTTTACATTTTACATAGGTGAAAAATAGGCTTAGTTGTAGAAATAATCAAATTTGAATGAGAATTTAAACTCAAATATATTGTCATTGTGTTGTTTTAGTATGTAGATGCACAGAATTTCAGCGAAAATAAAGTAGTTTTAGGACGGATACAGCACTCAAGATGAATTAAAAAGAACTTTAAAAAATCACGATTTTGAAACAAGATGGATGCCATATATCAATTTGAAGTGGGTCATGTGATCGTTTCATATCATGGTCACGTGATCGTTTCATATAAGATGTGTAATTATTATTTTAATTTTTATTTAAAAAACTACTGAATATATTTCGCTGAATTTTTCTTTATATATTTTATGGAACAATTTGACTATTACCTAAAACTTTCGAAGCAATTTGTGAATTTTAAATCCGCTTAAAAAATGTTTGAAAAATTAGGTCCCATAGGGCTCAATGTATTTCATTTTTTCAACCCGGGTTCAATCCAAAACTAATTGGGTGATATTATTCATTTATATTCCCATAGGTCCTACAGACCGTCTGAACAACATACTAAAATTTCATTTTGATTAAGTCATTTTTACCGGAGTTATCGTGCTAACGGACAGACAGACAGACAGAATGAACAAAGTCATAAACACTTTTCAACTTTGTTGTAAGGTGTTAAAAAGGAAAATTAAATCTTCCATATACATTGCATTCTGCAGACGATATTTTTTCCCCGTAAATTTATTTGAAGAAAATGATATCCAACGGATTTAAATCCAATGCGTTTATGTGGCAGACGATTCTTATTAAATCTTTTCCGATTTAAAAAAAAATAAATGTATATAAAAAAAAAATTAAGAAATTGCATTTTTGACTGATTTATATCAATTACGGCCTTCAAAAACGGTTGAAACTCACATATTGTAGTATGGGTATCTTTCTATTAGTACACAGGTCTAATCTACGATAATATAAGTAGTATGATTTTACCTTCCCATAAAATTTTAGCGCTTTTATTTTGGCATATTGATTCAATTTCGTATATTTTGTAAATTTGTTTACAAATGGGAACAGGCTGTTTTATTCTTCAGATCTGTCTGTAAAGATAATTTTTGTATAGCGAGAACAGTGAAACATTTCTGTTACACTTCTGTTTTGGAACATTCATTTAAATACTTTAATAGAATGCTTTGAATAACAATGCCATTTAGAATAGTATAGGAATGCGCACATGACTTGAATTTTAAGTTTTTTAATATTATATATTTCGTACGAACAACGGGTATACTGCTGATAGTTGATAAAAGTATAAATACTTTTCCTTGTTTTGACAAAAATACTGTCTAGATTATGAATATATGAAAACAATGTCACTAGTTTTATATTTTGAAATTAATTGTCTGAAAACTAAGTAAAGCATATGATTAGAGTGTATGATTATTTCAGTTTTCTTACATTCACTCGAAATAACTACAAAGATATAAATAGAAAACGACAAAAGTAAGTATTAGGAAAGTTAGTATCTAAGTCTATATTTCTATTTTAAAAAATCTCTTATAGTTTTCGCGTCCTTGTCTTGTCAAGTTGAAGAAAATTGAAAATGTCCCGTTTTCTAGTTCGTAACGTTTATATCTCAACAAGAAAGATCAATCATGTATAAAGCATTGATTATGAAACACTTTCCAACTAAAATGCAATTTTATTTAAACATCTCTAAAATGCGATACATTCAACTGTGTTTTTAGTTATCACAGAACTATATTCATTTACTTTACTTAAAAAATTAAAACTTCATCGAAAAAAAGAACTTTATTCAAATGACGTCGTCGAAATATAAATCGTCTGACTCTTTATGCAAAATCAGTGAATATTCCATTCATATACTTTTATTCCAAACTCCAGAGTTAAATCATTTTGCGTGAAAAAAAATTCAGCAATTCTTATGCAACTCATTTTATAATCACTTGTTTACATTCTGCATCCATTAAAATGAGGCTTCGTTGCAGAAATAATCAACGTTGGATGATCATTTAAACTCAAAAATATTGTAACTGCGTTGGCGCAGAATATAAATGTACAGAAATAAGCAAAAATAAAGCGGTTTCTGGACGATGCTACACTAAATGTACATTTAAAAGAACTTTAAAAATTGCGATTTTTACTCTGGTAAAAAAAGGTGGATGCCTTATTGTATTTTGAAGTGGGTCACGTGATCTCTTTATATTATGTGGGTGTCATTATCATTTTAATTTTTATTTAAAAATATAACAAACCTATTTTGCTGAAATTTTTTATATATACTATGGGATAATTTGAATACTTCATAAAATTTTCGAAGCAGTTTGTGAATTTTAACTTTGCTTATAAAATGTTTGAAAACTGGGGTCCCAAAAAGTTCAATTTATTTATTTTTTCAACCCGAGTTCAACCCAAAACTAATTGGGTGATATTATTCATTTACATTCCGATATGTTCCACAGACCGTTTCAACAACATACTGAAATTTTATTTCGATAAAGTCATTTTTGCGGCAGTAATCATGCGAATGGACAGACAGACAGACAAAATGAATGAACAAAGTCATAAACGCTTTTCAACTATGTTGTAAAGTGTTAAAAACTGAAAGTGCTATCCCATGACAATAAACAAGAGTATGGCTCTGTGAAAGCCCAATATAATTTGATTTTGGATCGAGCTCCTAGTTCTTCAAATAGAGTGATTGTAATTTCGATATTATGGTATTTTAACATGGATTTTTTAATAGGTGGCAAAGCTGCAATATTTAAAATGTCACGATTGTTGCAGCTCAATCTGTTGACTGACTCCATGGTATAGTATGGATGCATGACTACGAGATATATATTTTTTTTAAATAAGGCGTTAAATAAATTGGGACGTTCTAAAGATGGTTAATGACAGATGAGGCTTAAACAGAATAGATGGAAATATACGTATTTAGTACGTATTTATGAGCCGCCAAGAAAGTTTATACATACATTTCCTAAAATAAAGGATAATACAATCCTAGGTGAATCCCGTGCTAAGTACCTGCACCTAAGCACTTTAAATGATAAAAGAATGTTCCACAAGATATGTGGAATAAAATAAGAACACCCACATTCCTGTTGATACTACTGAAACTAAAGAAACGAAAAAAAATTGCTTAGGTGAACAAGCACTTTGCGGTTATGCAAGCAAAATATGAGTTACTGCAAAAAAATATATTTTTACTTTGTTCCTGGTAGGAAATGGGCTGGCCTCGATATTTTCTCGGTCACAGTTATTACTTTCCCTGCAATACATGGTAATGTATAGGGAAAGTATTGGGATCATACAGAAAATCGCATCTCCAGTTTCCAACGGATCTATACATTTTGGGACTTCTAGAATACGAAAAAGATATTTGTAACATGACGTCTGTGTGCGTGTCTGTCTCTTTGTTCATCTCTGTGTCTGTCGATGCAATGTGTGTATCCACTCTAACTCAAAAACTAATGGATCAAATTTCATAAAATTTGGTAGATAAGTCAATTGTGTCTGATCCTGGTGCTGATTAGTTTTTGGTATGATTCGGGATAAAAAAAAATCCGTCTTCTTTTTGCGAAATGGCAAGCAAAATTTGCTTGTATCCATTCTAGGTAAAAAACTAATAGATCAAATTTCACAAAATTTGGTAGATAAGTCACTTGTGAGTTACCCTGGTGCTGATTAGATTTGGTATGATTTGTAAAAAAATAACCTACCTCTCTTCGCGAAATGGCCCTCAAAAATCGTCAAAATCTAAAACAAAAAACTACGTATGCTCAAATACATCCATTAAATGATTGTTTTATAAGTAATTTTTAACGCTGAAATGAATAAGATCCACCCCCATTACACTAGGATTAGCCGTTCTCGAGATATTTTAGGTTTTTTTTTGCATTTTCGCTATGCTACGTTTGTAAATAAATCCAGTTACCAAATTAGAACGAAAATTGAATTAGAAGTACAAATTCAGTGTCATTTAAAATAATTATGGTTATTATTTTGTGCAATTAAACTCAATGAATTATTGAAGAAATAAAGAGAACGTGAATATGAGTCCACAAGGAAAGTCATGTGCTGCCCACATCAGATTTTTTTACTTTCCCTGCAATACATGGTAATGTATAGGGAGAGTATTGGAATCATGCCGAAAATCGCAACTCCAGTTTTTGATGGATCTACACGTTTCGAGACCTCTAGAATACGAAAAATCTATTTTTAGCGTGACGTCTGTGTGTCTGTCTGTGTGTGTTTTGTGCAATGTATGTATCCACTCTAACTCAAAAACTAATGGACTGAATTTCATAAAATTTGGTAGGTAAGACCCTTGGGTGTGATGCTAGTGCTGATTAGTTTTTGGTACAATTCGGAAGAAAAGAACCCGCCTTTTTTTGCGAAATAGTTCGCAAAAATTTCATGTATTCACCCTAGCTGAAATGCAAATTGTCCAAATTTCACAAAATTTGGTAAATAAATCACATGTGGGATACTTTGGTGCGGATTAGATTTTGGCACGATTCGGAAAAGAACAACCTGCTTTTTTTTACGAAATGGCCCGCAAAAGTCACCAATATCTAAAAAAAAACTACGTATGTTCAAATGTATCCATTAAGTGCTTGTTTTATACGTAATTTTTGACGTGGAAAAGAATAAGAACAACTCTATTACTCTAGGATTAACCATTTTTGAGATATTTGTGATTTTTCGCATTTTTTTATGCCGCCTTTGGAATAATGTCCAATTACCAAATAAAAGCAAAAATTGAATTAAAAATGCAAATTTAGTGTCATTTTGTGCCATTAAACTCAATTTGATGAGTTCTTAAAGAAATAAAGAAAAAATGAATTTGAGTCTGCAGGGAAAGTCATGTTCTGCCCACATCAGATTTTTATTATCTTATATAATGAAAGAAGATACTCGTGTGTATATCGTTTGTAGCGGAAACTTGAAGCGTCTGTCAGCAATGAAATTGGCTGCACAGACACTTTGACGAGATTTTTAAAGAATTCGAATCAGTTCAAATGTTATGAAGTCGAAATCGATCATTCTTGCCATTTTATACTATATTAGTATATGCGTGATGTTTTTTAATCCTTTCTATTCAGGTCTCCTTCAATATACATATAAGCATCCCCCTTCGGATCTTTTCCGGAAGCGGTTTTGAAATTGAAACTAAGAGCAAACTGTATAAGCCTTTCGAATGGCGAAACATGATTGTAGGCTTTAGCCTAACACGACCGTACATTAAAGCCGACAATATCCCATTTGAGATAAAGACGCCAGTTGCCTTTGCATTCGGAAAACTTGATTGTTTGAGGCACAGCGCAGATGATGTCGATGCTATCGGGAAAGCACGACTGCATTGTTAAGGGTAATTGGAAATTAACAATATGCAAGTGCGGTTTACATTGACATGCAGGCCATACCGCCGAACCAGTGTCACTAAGATAACTGCGTTTTGTATCATTTCAATTATAGATAGCATTCTTCGACGATAGTGTCAATGTTCGGCGAGCAAAATAATTTCCTGTATATTAATAAAATTGTAGATTGATCTGCTGGATCGAGGAATAACAGCAATACCGAATTTCCTGAAATTTGGATGCGTAGCCTTGGTAGGATCTTAAAACGGAAGCGTCCGTCTGTCTTTTCTCACTGTTTCCTCATTTTGAGAGTAACCCAACACTGTTAAAAATGGGTATAAAAAAAGTAGAATGTACTCATTTTCGAGCACTTTGCATGCTTATAATAGCTCCGAGTAATCATGTTTCAATTTTGAAAAACGCATGTACTCATTTTTAAGTATATCAAAGAATTAAATTTTAAGCATATTTAGGTTCAAATTGTAAATACTATGTACTCATTTATGAGTATGGGAGAATCAAATTTAAGCATAGTTATAAATACTATGTACTCATTTATGAGTATATGAGAGATTCAATTATATTTTTATTTTTCAATTATATTTTTAAACTGTAAATAAATGATGGATGACAAACAGCGCATAAGACAAACAATGCTTATTGCGTGTCCGCATTCTACCGCCACATTAGAGAAAAACACACGACCGCATAGCAAGTCGACTCCAGAAGAATACGGTCTCTGTGGAAACCTAATCTCACGTTAGTAGAGTACTGTGGCCGAATTAGGCAAGGACAGTTATTTTAAACGTAGTGAATTCGTTGAGCTTAATATGAGTTCTGAGCTTAATAGATCACAGCAGGAAGAAATACCGAAAGAGGAGGCCCCAGTACATATTAGTGTTACAGACTATGATGGGTACGTGCATACGTGCGCTGACGTACCGAGAGAACTTAATTTCATGTATTGTCTCCTCAAAGGTGACAGTGGGTACGCAGCAACGAATTCGAGCTGAATTTAGAACACTATTGGCTATTATTGTGGAACAGCAAAAAATTATTGCAAATACCACAGAAAGTTTGGAGAGGTGCGAAAAGAAGGCCTTGTCAGCCGAAATGGAAGAAAGAGGGAAACTAAAGTAAGGGAGATCACTTTGCTAAGTGATCTCCCTTACTTTTGGTGTCGCCACCGCATTGCCGAAGCGGTGGCGACACCAAAATTAAGGGAGATCACTTAGCAAAAAGAGAATCACTCATGTGGTGACGATTCTCCCCAAAATAGAAAAATCATCGGACAAAACTAGGAAAGAGGTACAAGGACTGGTTGATCCCAACAAGTTAAAGATCACCATTAAGAAGGTCAAATATGTTAGCAAGGGAGGGATCCTTGTGGAGACGTCTCAGGCGGACGATATAGACGCTCTAATTAAAGAGTTTACCTATCGTGATGCACTTGGAAATTATACTATACACTTACCCAAGAAAAAAAGCCTCCAATTATTCTATACAACTTACGGGAGGAGTATACCAAGGATACTCTGGTAACTAAAATTAGAGAACAAAACGAGGAATTATTAGATTCCACAGAAATTAAAGTTAAGATAGCTATAAAGGCCGTAGAGGCATAAATTGGGTGTTGGAAGCTGGCCCTGGAACTTTTATGAGCCTGGGTAAGAAAAACAAAATCAACTTAGGTTGGATAAGAGTCGATTTTAAGAAACACCTGAGACCACACGTTTGTCATAAGTGTTGGAAATACGGGCATATAGGGAAATTTTGACCCGGCAAAGAAATTTGTGGTTCTGAGTTGCATAAGGCACTGAAATATACAAGTGAAACAAAGTGCAATAATTGTGAAGGGCACAATATCAAATTTGGCACAAAGTATAGAATCGACTATAGGTGTAACGGGAATAATTGTCCCATATTTTTGAAAGAGTTGACGTTTGCGGCTACAAAAGTCAACTATGGCTGTTAAGGTGGGAATTAATATGATGGAGATTAACCTGAATCACTCTCGATCAGCAAATTATCAACCGGCTCAAGAGATCATTAATATGGAAATGGATATGGTTTCCATTAATGAACCCTATTATTACAATGATAGAATCATAGGATTTCCGAGCAATTGCAGGATTATCCAATATAATACCAGGCCTAGAGCTGCCATCATAGTAACTGATCCCCAGTACAATATGGTGATATATTTTTAATATATCACCATGTATTAAAAATTATAATTCAAGAGGCATCATTTGTGTTAGGATAGAACTTGATACAGAAAGTGTTATCTTATGTGCTATTTATTGTCCTCCGTCTGAGGACTTAGAGCTTAAGCTGGTTATATTAGAAGCTCTCTTTACCTAATATGGAGAAAGTCTATGGATTCCCGCTGGTGACTTCAATTGCGAATCGGAAGTTTGGAGCCCTAGACAAACTGATGGTAGAGGACACACCTTGCTGAAATTTTTAAATAAACATAAAATTGGCGTTGTTAATGATCTTTCGAGTAGACCCACCCATGACAGTGTGTTGGGGACCAGCTGGATTGATTTCTATTTAGTGAAAAACATTCTCGAATCCAGGATCACGGACTGGGAAATCACGGATAGTAAATCTCTTAGCGATCACAAGTATATAAAGTTCACCATGAGTGAAGTTCGTAAAAGAAGGAATCCATATAGCAGATGAAAATGAACAGACCTCTATTGGATGGAGGATAGTGCTGAGATCGCAGAAATGGTTTCTGAATATGAAAATAAATGGAATGAAGAACTGGATATAAATAGTTATATTATAGAGATAGAGGAACAACTTGTTAAGATCTGCCAAAAACATAGTAGAAGTCGTAGAGTCGGTGTAATGGCAAAAAATGCAATTTGGTGGAATTGGACATTACAGGCAATTAGAAGTAGAGTGAGAACCCCGAGGAGGCTGTACCAATCTACGAGAGAGGAATAGTTAAGGGGAAAGAGGAAAATTGAGTTCAGGAAGCAAAGGGCTATTTACATGAAGACGACAGCAGCTACTAAGGTAGAATGAAGAAACACTTGGAATAGTCATCAATAACTCTTTTGGTAGTCACTACCAAATTACTAGAAATCGTAATAAGATGGGAAAAATCCATAGTTTAGTGGAAAAAGAGAATGGAGAATTGATATCTAGCTATGCTGAGTCAATTAATGAGATTTTAAAATATCATTTTACCAGGAGCGTGGAGCTGGAGTATTCGTGCCCTAACACGGAAACCCAATATCATCCATTTACGGTCCAAGAAGTGGAGGCAGTATTAAAAGAAATGAAGGCTAACAAGGCGCCGGGCATTAATGGACTTACTATTAGTCTAATTAAAGAGTTATATAACACAAATCAGGAATGGTTTGTGAGGATTTTAAACCATTGTTACTCCCAAGGCATTTTCCCTAATACCTAGAAAATATCATGGATCATCCTTATCCCTATAGAAGGGAAGGATTTGAGCAAAAGGGAAGCTTACCGGCCTATTTGCCTCCTGTCAACGTGGGGCAAAGTCCTAGATAGACTAATAACTGAAAGGTTAACCTACTTTCTAGAAAGTAGACAGTTACGGTTAGACAGCCAGTATGGTTTTAGGAGGGGAATCAGCACGGTGGATGTCATAAAGTCAATGATGGACGTCATACACAAGCAGAAAATGGAGAATAGAGTTAGTTGTGCAATATCATTGGGTATACATAACGCATTTAACAGTGTACCTTGGAACAAAGTTAGAAAACCTATGATTAAGTATGGTGTTCCTAACCAATTGGTAAAAATATATCGTAGTTTCCTTAGAAACAGGAAGGTACACGTTGAAAGTAGCGAGACGAACTGGGGATACAATAAAGGTATCCCACAAGGATCTAGCTGTGGGCCTATTCTGTGGCTGTTGGCTGCCAATGAGGCCTTAAAGATCAATACCGGGGATGATAATGTTCATATACAGGCTTTTGCAGACGACTTCATTGTTGATGGAGTCGTCTGTCGTTACCCATTTTGAGAGAAGGGGTACTCGGATATTAGAAGAATTGGAGAAATGGGCTGGCGCATACGAGTTAACGTTCAGTGTCCATAAATCGTTCTATATATTATTACCTTCAAAAAAGAGGATCACCCATTGTCAGGGTATCAAACTTTACGATAAAAGAATCAAGCGTGTAAAAGAGCTCAAATGTTTGGGTGTCTTGATAGACACTGGGGGGACGCTTATTCCTCATCTGACACATTTAAAAAGTCAAGTGGGAAAATTTCATCATAAATTCATGAGAGTGGCTAAGGTCACATGGGGGCCTTAGACCAAATATAATTAAAGAAATCTATCTTAAATCGACTGACAAATTAATAAGTTATGGGGCACCTATATGATTCAAGAACCATGAAAGGCAGAAAGTTAAATTAAGGCAAATTGAGAGGATTGCTTTACTAAGCATCTCTAAATGTTATAAAACGGCCTCTAACGAAACCCTGTATATATTGGCAGTATGTATTTCTATGGAAATAAAGATCAACGAGGAGGTCAAGGTCCATAAAGTACTACATTGGAGCAGAAACGAAGGGTTTAGAGACAGGAATATCGATGCCCAGACAGTTGAGAATATCAAAGTCCCGTATATGAAGCCATGGGTTAACATCACCCAAAAGTGGGACAATAACAGTGTGGATAGGAAGGAGCTATCCATTTACACTGATGGTTCTAAGATTAATGAAAAAGTGGGATGTGCAATTGTGGCATATCGGTATAATACCGGGATATATCACAAAAATACCGGCTTAATGATGAGTGCAGCGTTTACAATGCAGAACTCTTTATACTATTTATGAAGCGGTCATATACATCTTGGAGAATAGGATAGGATATGCGCATATCTTTAGTGATTGTATGTCTGCACTACAGTCCCTAAACGATTCTAATAGCAAATGTGAATTTGTGAGGAAGATACAACTTAAAATGTACGAACATAACGGTCAAATATCAATGCATTGGATCAAGGCGCATGTAGGATTTGAGGGGAATGAGGAGGTTGATCGTTTGGCGAAAGAAGCCATAGATGGTAGTTTGGTGGATTGCACCTTCCCTTGGTCTAGAACACAACTGAACTCTATGGCTAAAGAGGAAATGATCAATGAGTGGCAGACAAGTTGGGATATCGTGGGCAAAGCTAAAGGTCTTCATCAGCTTATTCCAAGAGCCAGAATAAATAGGATGATGGGAGACTTAAAACAAATAATAACCTTGTATCCCAATGCAAAAGGCTAAAATAAGAACAAACACAGATCCCTCTATCATGGAGGGGGAAATTAAAGGTTAAGTTCAAGAGCTAGTACATTGCTCATGATAGCCTGAATCAACCAAACCTTGACGGAGCATGGAGCTATTGGACCTTACCAAAGGCTCTTCTTCAAAAGAAGTTATATTTGTCACTGCAACACTGGTGTGAGTTCGGTGAAACATATACTGTATCACTGTCAACTCTGGAGTGGTTTAAGGAAAAAGTTATTTCCGAAAAACTTTTTGGTACTGGACGTATATGGCCTTACCGAAAACAATGAGGCAAAGAGGGGAATTCAGGCTATCATGAGCAATGTTCTAGCTCTTGAACTTAACCTTTAATTTTCCCCTCCATGATAGAGGGATCTGTGTTTGTTCTTATTTTAGCCTTTTGCATTGGGATACAAGGTTATTATTTGTTTTAAGTGATTTATGGTGCATGCATTTATATTTTGTATAGCTCTTAAGTGATTGTGAAATACTAAGTGTAAGTTGAGTGGGTCAATATTACCTTTGTGTTCGACCTAAATGGTGTTTGTAAACAAGTGTATTTCAGCTGCATTTAAATTGTATTTGGCGGTGTTGGCATATTTTGTGAAGCTTTTAACTTGAAAGCGAGCTTTTGTTTTAGGAATAATGCTTGTTCTTGTGTTCGTTGATAAGATGTTAATGGGTCATGTATATATTGGAATCTATTGTAGGTGATTATTGTAGGCGATTGTATTATGATTATATATATGGTATTGTATATTTGGTAGTTTTGAAAGTTGTACTGCTGGCTTTGGAAGTGTAATGGATTTATTGGATTTATTACGGATATTGTATGATGTGATTTATTGTTAAAAGTTTGATGTATGATTTAACTCAGTGTGAGTAGAATCGAATCATGTATATTAGACTATGGTTTGGAATTTGTATTGTGACTATGTATTTTGTATTATGACTAACTAATAAATGGATTGTTAGTGTCTTTTTTTCCGGCCGAGGAGGGGACTGGAGTTGTTGTTGTGTTTCTGTTGTTCTGCAGTCAGAGGACGGGAACCTTCGTTGCAGTGTCGACTGCTGTTGGGTTTTTTGGTGTCGGTATCCCGGCGACCTGCTCGGCGCCCCCGGTGTCGGGGTGGTCCGGGGGGGGGGGGGTCTGGACTTATTGGTGTTGGTGTTGGGCTCGGTGGTGACTTTGCCTGTGGCGGCTGGGCAGAGGGTGTGTGCCGGTTTCGACAGGATTGCTGTCGCGAAGACGAATCATCTTTTTTCGTAGACCTTCGGGTGGCACGGGTGCTCTTTATGCTTATGATATAGTTCTTTAATTTCGAGGCTATAACTTTTATTCTTCGAAATGTTTGCACAAAAATTTCAGGATTACAATTGCACATTTATTACACAATTTTTAATGAAATCAAAATGAAAAAATACGTTTATTTATTGAAGTACTTATTTTCAAGCAAGTGCGGTTACTTATATTTCAGTAAGTCACCTACTCGTTTATGGTGCTATTGTACTGAAATGAAAATGAGTACGTTGAAGTTTTCGTTTTTAAGTACTTTATTTTTTTACAGTAAATCGTTATACAAGTCTCCGGACTATCACGTGACCGAATGCATGCCGAATAAATGTCATTCAAAATTCGATAACGTAACCCGATTGCTGTTTGTACCTGTTTCTCTAAAATTATGGGAGCTTTAACGAACGAAAAAAAGTAAACATTTTAATCTTCAGATAATATTTAAAGCATAAAAATTCTGTTTATCGGGTTGTTTTATCGTCTGCTGTATATTTTATTTTAGCAAAGGCAAACTTTTATTTATCTGTTATTTCATTCATTTTTACTGAATGGCAACATTAGGTCATTTGTTCCTGCCAGCAGTTTCTTATTTTATGCGTAAAATTGTGAGATTTTTTATCGACAGCTTCAGTTAGAATATTATATGCATAAAATAGTGAGTATTTTAGAGTTTTTGAATTATTTTGTTATTAATAGTTTTAGAGTTTAATGTAATGCCGACTTAATTTGCTTAATAAGTATTTTAGCATTCATGTTTTAATAGAGTTGCAAATATTCTTTTACTCAATCGAAGAGTGAAATTTCGTTCAGAATATTCTACGTTTCGTTACGCATCGAACTATATGTTGTTTTTAAGATGTGCTTCTGTCTGTCTGTTTATTAACTCAGTGCAAGATAACTCGCTTCTGTCCTTTATGTGAGAATTATTATAAAACTTCAAACAGAAAGACTTGAAATAATAAAAGTTTTCCGCAAATTTTTCAGTTAGTTTCTTTACATTATTCTTAAGAAGAACGCGGGTATACAGCTAGTAGAGCACAATTTCAAAAAATCAAATCTATATATTCTAATTCCAAAGTAATAACGCTGTATCAAGCATTTGCTTAACAGATAGATATTTGATAAAACTTTCGAAAAATGAATGGAATTTCTCAATTTACATTTGAATTGAACTTTAGTTTACAGCTTTTGCTTTATAGCAGTGGTTCTCAATCGGTCGATCGAGATGTCAGTCGTTGATGTGTAGGTTCGATCGCTCTTTGGATGATTGGGCTTTTGAATGATGCTTTACGGTAACGAAAATTAAATTTTACATTAAATTTCTCATTTATTGAACTAGTGAGATTAAATATATTTATATTTTGATTAACTTTTTATTTTAAATGCTGTAGTTCACAGGTGGTTAGTTAGATGGTCAGTTGCCCGCCAATTTGACACGAGAGGGTGGAGAATGTAAAGTCCACTTCTACGAAAAGGGCTTGCAATTTCGCCCCAGTAGCTCAACGGTAGTGTATCAGCTGGCCAGTTCGGAGATCCAGGGTTCGATTCCCGGTTGGGGAAGCAAGGCTTTTTACAAACTTTCGTTGACGTTTTTAGTATACCCAGCCCGGGGGAGGAGGTTCAGTTTCTTGTGAATTCGTGCCACACTCATGGTCGTGCCACTCATAGGGGTCATGATGCTCCGCCATAATTTTCTCTGCAGGACCTGATAAATCCGCTAACCAATATTACTATCATAATAATATGCACCGAATTGACTAGTAGATTGTGTGATCTGTCAAATGATCTAGCACTTCCGCTGTAGCCGTAGTATTGGTTTGGGTGTCGTTCAATTCATCTCATTTCGAGACGAAGGGGAAAAAAACAAGAAAGATCAATCATGCATACAGCATTGATTAAACACTTTCCATCTCAAATGCATTTTTATTTAAACATCTCTAAAATTCGATACATTCAGCGAGGATATATTTTAAATTGCACAGTAATTTATTATATTTAAAAACTTAAAACTTCATCGAAGAAAATGAACTTTATTCAAATAACGTCATCGAAATATAAATCGCCTGGCTCTCTATATAAAAGCGGTGAATATTTCATTCATATCACTTTTATTCCAGATTCCAAAGCCAAATAATTTTACGTGCAGAAAATTCAGCAATTCTTATACAACTCATCTTACAATCACTTGTTTACATTCTGCATCCATTAAAATGAGGCTTCGTTGCAGAAATAATCAACGTTTGATGATCATTTAAACTCAAAAATATTGTAATTGCGTTGGCACAGAATATAGATACACAAATAGGCTAAAATAAAGCGGTTTTAGGACGGATGCATCACTGAATATAAATTTAAAAGAACTTTAAAAATCATGATTTTTACATTAGAAAAAAAAAAGATGGATGCCCTATTTTATTTTAAAGTGGGTCACGTGATCTCTTCATATTATATGCGTGTAGTTATTACTATTTTTATTGTTATTTAAAAAACTAAAAAAACATATTTTGCTGAAATTTTTTTATATGTTTTATGGGTTAATTTGAATTTCCTAAATTTTTCGAAGCAATTTGTGAATTTTAACGTTGCTTAAAAAATGTTCGATCCATTAGATCCCATAGGGTTCTATGTATTTCATTTTTTCAACCCGGGTTCAATCCAAAACTAATTGGATGATATTGTTCATTTACATTTCCACATGTCCCACAGACCGTCCCAACAACTTACTACAATTTCATTTTGATAAAGTCGTTTTTACGGCGGCTATCGTGCGAACGGACAGAATGAGCAAAGTCATAAACACTTTTCATTTATATTGAAAAGTGTTAAAAATGTGCGCTCTTTTTTACGCTTCAGTCAGAAAGGATTTTTGATATTCTGAAATGTCATCAACGACTTTTGTAAGTGTGTAGGTGCAGTGGAGTTGCCAAGAGAAGGATACCTCCCCTCTTCCCCAGAACTCATGGAAACCATTGAATCTCAAAGATTATTTAGAGATTTTTTCTCAAAGATTTATGGAGAAATATAAAACAAAAATATTGGGTTACCAAACCTCCCCCACTCCAAACATGCTTTCTGGTCACAACTTAATGACCCTAGCCATTTCGAGTGCCCCAAGCTCGGGTGGAAATGACTAGTAGGAAATAATGTGCATGGATCTCAAGAGCTGTTTATACATGTTGAGTGTCATCCTTTAATATTCAATTTTTATTTGTGCCGCACCCACGAAAACAACTCTTACATTTATTAATGAGCTAGTATTTACGTAAGTCTGTCAAAGACTGGGAAACTCCCATTCTTCAGTTGTAACATTTCTGAAGTGAACTTTCTTCGGGTCTGGTACTACAGTCGATGCAGTACCTGCCCGCTATTTAGAGAATTTACAGTCGAAAATATTTATATTTTATTTTTGTCATTGTAAGCCAATAATTTCATTCCATGGAGCATGAATCGATGGAGACTGATAAATAAAGGTTAAAATAGTTAATGACGTTATGTTTACTCAATTTTTATTCCGCATTTATCTTCTAATTCTAATATTCTAAAACTTATCCATATTAAGAAAAATCTGATGTGGCAGCATATGACTTTCCTTATAGAGAATGCAATGAATTGACTCCTTTTACAGTCAAATAATAATGTATAAGATGCACGGTACTGTGTTTTTAACGTCGAATTGTACACTGGGCGATTTTCCGGATGACAACATGTAAAACTATTTCAAAGTACCCAATTAACTTATATTTCGCGCAACTCTAAATAAACAATTATCAATATGGATAGCATCCTCAGTAAGCGGCATAATTCATATATTAGAATATTTTAATGGATTAGGAGTCATTTTCATTAATTGAGCGTCATTCCCAAAATATTCGCTAAGTTCGTCAAATGCATCAGCAAGTGTTACAGTCAAATAGAGAGAAAAGCATTTCTTATATTCTTATAAATAAGGTATGCCCGTTGTATGACGGAAATCAGAATTTGTGAAACATGACTTCCCATTTGGCGTCATTTTTATCAATTTGGCGACATTTTTGTCACTTTGGCAACATTTAAAATAGTTGCCAACTTGGCGAAATCCGCTATATTTCTCCCTAAGAGTAACGGCCGGACGGATGGAGAAATGGGTTATTCTTATAGTCTACTCATATGTTCTCTCCAAGATATTGAACTGTATTAGTCGTCATTACATTGATTTAGTGTCGGTTTCATCAATTTGGCAAATTTTTATTAATTGAGTGACATTTTCATCAATTTGGCAGCATTTACAAAATTAACAAGTTGGAAATATTCGGAAAAATTCTTCACCAAAAGTTTGCCAAATGTTACTGACGGAAAAATAGATTCTTCTTATAGCAGATACTTAGATTTTTTCTAAGATATTGAATTTTCGTCAATAAGTCGTCATTTTCATTGATTTAGCGTCATTTTTATCAATTTGGCGATATTTTGGTTAATTTAGCAACATTTTAAAAAGTTCGTGAACATTTCGCCAAATTCGTCGCCAAAATCTCGCCAAGCGTTATGGACAGAGAAATAAATTATTCTTATAACAGATAAGTGGCTATTGCGTTCAAATACAAAAGTATTACCCAAAGTATATATTCTTATGAATGAAACGAGCTAGATCCTCGAGAATGATATCACGAAATTTATCGCATGATATTACATATGAAAAGTGAACGTATTTCTCAATAGTGAATATATTTTTTTATTTTATGTGATTTTCTGATACATTTATTTGAAAAATGGGCAATATCTCGAGAACGGTTCATGCTAGCGTTCTAAAGTTTAGGTCAATCGTTTTCTAAGAAAAAATAACATAAGAAATGACTATTTTCGTAACTTTATTAAAGGTTCTGATTTTATGATTTTTTCAAAATGTCACTCGACAATTTAGGGGTTTTTTAAACATTCGATTGTGTTTAAAATCAATAGGCTTCCAGTATTCACGGATTGTAATTTTTGTACCAAATTTTGTTCGAGTCTTTCATGAGATATCGTCTCCAGATTCACACACACATACACAGACATCACCTCAAAAATGTTCGATTCGTATTCAGGAATGCTGAAATGTGCTCTCCCGTCGAAAACTCGTATTCGAATTTTCGACCCCGTCACAATACTCTGCTTATACATTATACTATGTTGTTGTTGTTGTTGAGACCGTCCGACCTACCAGAAAGATGTAAGGTAGCTGACACTATACTATGTGTATAAGGAAAGAGAAAATTAACGGATTTGATCTTTAATGACTATTGATGATAAGAAGTAACGTGTGACGATTATCATGGCGATCACTTACTTGTAACGTGTGACGAAATTCTATATTGGCAGTACTAAACGTACTGTCCGTAGCCGTTTAGCTGAACATGCTCGTGACGTTAAAAATGGCTAACTCTCTGCGGCTCTTTATGGCTAACTATCTATGTTATTAATGATAATTTCCATCCTATGTTTGAATTAACTTTCCTTTTATTCAGTTGCTATGACCCACGTAATATTTTACTTTATGAATATCTTTTTGTTTATTTGTACCGTGATTCTACTTGTCATTTGGGTCCTGTTCAGACCCTGAGTTCTGCTTGGCGACTCGTTCTCGGCTCCATGTGTATCAAACCTTTACATAATTTTCTGTGAACTCATTTTTTGATGTAATTTGAGTTTCGAAGACATACTTTTGGTTATGAACCTTCTTCTCTTCCTTATTGTATTTTGTATTTAATAATTATTTAAATCTTAAATACCTTGTTTAATAATTATATAATGTAATTATCGTAAAAATGTAATTGGATAATATGTAAATTTTGCTTGCCGATTTGACCTATATTTGTTGACACTGCGTTTTTAATTTCGCCACTGATGAAGGGCATGGTGATGCCCGAAAGCGCTTTGACTTTATAAACTTATGCACGTCCAGGAAGGTGGTTTTATTAAATGGCTTTTTAAACCTATGTTAGTTATCTTTAATTTTATAGTTTAAAAATAATGCATTTAAAATAGCTATAAGAAGTAGAAAAAAATTGGAAGCGACATGAAATCAATTACAGCAAACGGTAAAAAATTAAATTCACATAAAGGAACGACTGATTTCTGCTAACTGGTTTCAATCAGCCTCCAAAGTTTAGTGGTTCTTCATCAAAGTGTGTAGGTCACATTTTCTTTTATTTTGTTTTCCATTTATTTTAACTTTGCGATCCGTTGTCAAAATTTTCACCCCATTATCTCTGACAGAACACACCAAGAAATATTAATCTATCCTTAAAAGTGAGCTGCTTTATACAGAACCTCGCGAAACGTTCCAGGGATTAATAATCTGCCACCCACATTGAGGCTACTCCTAAGAGTGACCAGGTCATTTATCGGTCACAGTTAGGATGTTTCACGATTCGATTTGTAACCCGTTTCCCTTCTCCCTCAACATCATTGCCACAGTTTTAATGTCTTGGCCAGATATGACACTCCACATTATGGATGGGTTTGTATGCAAGGCCATCATCTCAGCATTTTTCGCAAAGAAGTGGATGAATTCGTGACTGCGGAATTCGTGTGCGAATTGGGAATAATTGTTCTTTGATGTTGCTGATCTAATGTTTCGATGACGAAATGGCTGTTTGTAAATACGCATGAGGACGATATGATTTATGTTTGATTGGCTTAGAAATGATTAATTAAAATGTGGCATGAATTACATGTTAGTTTAACAATACATTAGTGAAACAAGAAAGATCAATCATGCATAAAGCGTTGATTATGAAACACTTTCCAACTCAAATGCAATTTTTTAAACATCTCTAAAATGCGATACATTCAGCTGTGATATTTTTTAAATTACCACAGTACTACAATAATTTATTTTACTTATAAACTTAAAATCAGGGAGGTAAAAATACTTTCTAACTCCATGCTTAAAACTTCATCGAAAAAGGCAATGTTATAAAATCGTCTGCTTCTCTATGTAAAATCAATAAATATATCATTCGTATCATCTGTATTCCAGAACTAAATAATTTTGCTTTAAAAAAATTCAGCAATTCCTATACAACTCATCTTACAGCTTGATTTGTTTACATTCTGCATACGTTAAAATTAGGCTTCGTCGTAGAAATTATCAAAGATGGATGCTCTATTTTATTTTGAAGTGAGTCACGCGATCTCTTCATATAATATGGGTGTCATTAGTATTTTAATTTTAATTTTTTTATTTAAAAAATTGCTTAACATATTTTGCTCAAATTTTTTTTATATATTTTATGGGATAATTTGAATATTCCCTAAAATTTTCAAAGCAATTTGCGAATTTTAACTTTACTTAAAAATGTTTGGAAAATGATATCCCATAGGGTTCAATGTATTTTTCTTTTTTCAACCCGAGTTCAATCCAAAGGTAATTGGGTAATATTATTCATTTAAATTCCCATATGTCCCACAGACAGTCTGAATAACATACTAAAATTTTGTTTTGATAAAGTTATTTTTACGGCCGTTAGCGTGCGAACGGACAGCCAGAATAGCCAAAGTCATAAACACTTTTCAACTATGTTGGAAAGTGTTAAAAATTGCACATTAAAATGACATCTATTTATTGTGCTAATTGTAGCACAATAAATATATATACATATATACAGGATTAAATTAATAAGTTAACTAAAAAATTTAAAGTAGAACGAAAACAGACATAGTATAGCACCAAAACTAAGCAAAATAATCCGATTGCTTTTTAGATATAAAAATCAAGGGAATGCAAGTCAGAAAAATGAAAACTAGACGGGATAATGATGCGAGCGATCTGTATGAATTAAAACTAATTAAAAGAGAACAATGAATAGAAAGTAATGAAATTGTAAGATCATCAGGAGGTCTTTACAAAATTGTCCTTTTATAGTTATTTTCATTGGATAATCTTGTTACTTTGAACAAAATGTTAAACTACACCTCTAAGATAAATTTTTCAATTAAAAGAACTATTGAAGTTATGTTGTAAGGCTTTAATATCTGATTTAAAAGTTAAGTGTAAACTTTTATTTTTACTTTTACCTTCACTATTATTTATGGTTTTTATAGTTCTGAGAGGTGTAGTTTAAACTTTTCGTTCAAAGTAACAAGATTATTCAATGAAAAGACCTAAAGAAGGAATGTTTTGTGTACACCACCTGAGGTTTCATAATTTCATTACTTTTCATCCACTATTATACATTCTCTTTTAATTAGTTTTATTTCATACCGATTGTTTTTCTGTTTAACCCGTCTAATTTTCATTTTGCTGACTTGCATGCCGTTGATATTTTATCTAGTAATCAAATGGATTTTTTTTATTTTGGATGCTGTACTATGTCTCTTCTAGTTCTACCTTAAATATTTATATACATATATATATATATATATATATATATATATATATATATATATATATATATATATATATATATATATATATATATATATATATATATATATATATATATATATATATATATATATATATACGGAGTCGATAATACTAAATTGGTATAAAATACCCCTTTTTACCTGTTCATTATATACATATACTGTAATATATACTGTAGTATATATATATATATATATAGGGTGTCCCAAAGACATTGATCTCGGCTTTTATTCCTTAAATATTGGTGGTCTTAACATATATAATGCATAACAAAGTTGTGAAAAAAACGGTACAGAATTTTATCAAATCGATTAAAATTTTCAAGGGAATTAAATTTTAAGGAATACAAAATTAAAATTTCTATACGGCCCCCGTGCAAAACATTTCCAATGAGTAAAATGAGCCCATACACTAATAAGGTAATGTACAAAATTTCAACATTTTATCATAAAAAGCCCCAGAGATATGAAAAGACAAAAATGCTGACTTAAAGCACTTTTTGATGCATCTATACGGGTTCTCAGAGGAGAAAAATCATGTCGGCAGATCGCGTTTCAGGGGTCATATATAAATTACGTAAGAAAACAATGATTACATAAATAAGTAATAATTTTGTTATTTATTGGTACAAAAGTATCTGCACTGTGTAGAAATAATAACTTTACACAAAAATTACAACGCTTGTTTAAAATGTTTTCCATCCATGCCAATACAGAGATGCATTCGCTTGATAACACTTCTGTGCACTCGATCACGTTCTTGTTCGGTGATGTCACGACAACCATCTTGAATGCATTTGTTGCAACACTGCTTTATTTAAAGGAGGTGCCAGATAAACAGTTGTACGTAAACGTCCCCACAAATAAAAATCCATAGTCGTTAAATAAGGCCTTCTAGGGGGGAAATTAGATTGGCCCATGTAAACCAATCCACTTGTCTGGAAACTCATTATTTAACCAGTGTTTCACAACTGTATTATGGTGAGCTGGACGTCCGTTCTGTAGAAACCCTACATGTGGAAGTTCTGTTAGGGGCAGTTCATCCATAAAATCAGGAATAGCCGCATTCAGAACCTCATTAACATATCTGTCACCCGCCAAGCAATCAGTTTCTGAAAATACTACACCATACATTCATGGAAAATTGCTTCTGATGATGAATATCACTTACTACGAATGGATTTGTGTCAGACCAGAAGTGCTCATTTTGAGGATTTATGCATCCATCTGGTTTAAAACAGCATTTGTCAGTCCAAATTACGTTTTTCAGGGAAGAGGGATTTGCATCTTCCTGATTTAGAGCTCAATTACAAAAATAGACGACGTTGATAATCTGTTGTCTCCTGTCCCTGCACACCATGAACGGATGCCATTTATTCAGTCTCAGTATTCTCCACACTGTTGCATGTGATACGTTCATTTCTGAAGCAGCGGTACGAACACTACAATTTGGATGATTGCAAAAGTAAGCCAAAATATCAATTTCTACATCAGGTGAGTGAAGTCTGGGCCTACGTAGTCCACCTGTACGGTGTACTCTTCCTTTTTACATACTCGTTGCACCCATCGGGAAATAAATCTCCCAGAAGGATGTCGACAATTGAGAAATGTGCGTTGATATTCCTTTGCAGTTTCGCTAGCATTGCGATTGCATAAACTGTGCAGCATAAGAATTTCAAAAAGTTCTTCATTGCTGTATTGCTATATTCTGTCGGTACAGGCTAACTACACTCTCAAATGTAGCAGAAATGTGAAATATTTAAGGATCACTCAGACTGCCCGACTGCGCGCGCTACGCTTGCGTAAGCGAGGCGATTGATCAATGGCAGAGCAAAAACAACTTTCCCATGTTACGATGCGTCTGTTGCGATTGTGTGACGCACCGATCAGAGGCAGATATTTGCATATGCATACATTTCTAAGCTCTTTTAATGTTCATTTTGATTGTGCCATTTCCAAGTTTTATTCTGTAATTAATCATGTAAAATTTTAAGGTATTTTTCAGGAAACATATTTTTGAAAAATTGTAAATAAATTTGTGAAAAATTGTAAAAAAATTATAAGTAAAATATAAGAGGCGTATATTATTTGCCTATGATGCATTTCTGCGTTGCGTCATTTGCACTCTTGTTGTAACATTTACATTTTAATTTCTTATTAATTCCTCACCAACTTTGTTTAAACATATCTCTGGGACTTTTTATGATAAATTGCTGAAATTTTGTACATTACCTTATTATTGTATGGGGCACATTTTATTCATTGGAAATGTTTTGTACGGGGGACGTATAAAAATTAAAATTTTATATTTCTTCAAATTTAATCCCCTGAAAATTTTTATCGATTTCATAAAATTCTGTACCTTTTTTACGCAACTTTGTAATGTATTATATATGTCTAAGATCAATATATAAGGAATAAAAGCCAAGATCCATGTTTTTGGGACACCCTGTATGTATATATATATATATATATATATATATATATATATAAAATATAAAATTGTAACTCCAATGGTAGAATGTAAGTAGAAACTCATAATACACTATCTTAAAATTTGCCTACAAAATACAATGAAATAAAGGAAATTATAAAACGTAATGCAGGTCATAAAGACAAAGATAATCAACAAATTTCAAAGGCGAGGGATGAAAATAGGAAAACAAAAAAATCAAGCAAAAAAGCTTGCACGTGGAAGAGCTAGCTCTAGGCTTAAGAATAGTTCATTTCGAAAAAAATCTTTTTCATGTCCATATATCCCTTCGAAATGAACACAAAAATGCTTGTTTCTGAAACACAAGATGGATTTTATCTATAAACATGTGTTATATGGACGACAAGCATAAAGATTGGAAAAAAATATAGGAAATATAAATACCTTAAAATACACCTCTTAAAGTTCAACCATGACGAGCAATATGTGACTAGACCAATGTTGCCATACGCAGAAATGAAAAGAAGCGATCTGCTGTTGCCAAAGAGAGTAATAAAAACCGTACTGCGTAAAGGCAATAAAAAGAGGTATTTATTCTACAGTGAAAGCTACAAAAGTAAAAGATGAAAATATATTATAATGTAAATTTTAGAGGATGTAGAAGTATGGCTAAAATAAGATATTAAGGAGAGATTATGAGAATTTTAGACTAATCGAAACTTATTAACTATTCCATTTACTAAATATGCTGGATATTCATAAAATTTACTGGTAATTTTGAGGTTATTAATATGCAAAGCATGAAATTTTTACCTGATAATCTATAAATTCTAAAAAGTTGATTAAGTATAATATTTCTAAACAATTGAATCGAGTTGCAGGAATTAAATGGTAATAATTTATTAATATTAAATTAAAAAAAAATATATTTTGTCATATAAATTAGTAACTGTCCCATTAGTAGGTTCTATAATTAGATTTAAATCCAAATAATTAATATTTTTACTAATAGAAGTTTCATTAGGTATTATTTCCAAATTATCCGAATAGAAATCTATGTCTATGACATAGTTATCAGTAAGTACAAGACAAATCAGATCATCTTCATATCTGTAAATTTTATAATCTGTTGAAGAAAAGAATTTTTCATATTGATATAGGTAAAAATTAGCTAACATACTGCTACTGAGGCCACCTTGTGGAACCCCTGAGACTTGTAAGTATAATTTATTAGATTGAAAAATAAAATTATTGAAAAGAACAAAATGGAGAAGTTTAGGAAAATTGGTAAATTTAGGTAGGTGAGAATGATTAGTAATATAGGCATTATATAAAGCAAAAATGACATCATGAAGATCAGTGATCCTAATATTATTAAATAGATCTTTAAAATCAAAAGTTTGAAATCCTATTATTTTACCTAGTGATGTTAATTTATTTTTTAATTCTTTACTGTTATTTATAATAATGTAGTTATCACTAGAATCGCGTAAATTACTATTTAGTACATTTAAATAATTTAGTAATAATTTACTAGCAGTAGTAGAGTATGAATTATGACCACTCGTTACAGTTCTAAATTTAATAGGATTTTTATGAAATTTAGAAATAAGCACAATACATGGAAATTTCAAAAATTTATTATTAATATCTAAATCACTATACATATTGATAATTTTCAATTTGATACTATTAACAGAGTGTGTCTCAAGATTAAATAGACTATTATTTTTTAAATAATCTAACAGATGTTGTATATAGAATTTTTTACAGATAATAGCATAATTATTAGAGGCTTTATCAACATAAGTAATAACAAAATATTTATGTATATCATTTATAGAGTGTTTTATATTATATATATTATATATATATCTAGATAAATTGATACTCCAAATGGCATTTTTAATAGACTTTAAATTAGTAAATTTCCAAATATTAAATGCCTCTAAAGGCTGAGCATATTTAGAAGCTAATCCATAAGTATATTTATCAAGATCAAGATGTATTGATTTTAAGACTTTATTAGAATTATTATAAGAAGGTAACCTGAATTTTGTACCAAATGACATTAAGGTTTTTAAAGATTTATCTTTAACTACGGCTAAGTCTCCAGTAACTATATGCACCAAGTGTGGATTTATAAAATTAGCATAATTATCAACTCTACATTCACCATCCAAATTTGTTGAGGAATCTTTATTGACTGATAGAGATTGGGAAATTTCATTGTGTAATTAAAAATTGTTCTACCAATAGGCTTGTTGTATTTAAAAGTCTTAGTAACATTCAAATCCTTAACAGGCAATAAATGAGAAACCGATTAAATAAATTCCTAAAATTGATAGAATTATAAATGGGATGCTTAAAAGATATTACACAATAAGAATTAGAACAATTATTATTATGAAAATGATTAAGTTTTATTTTTAAATATTTTGATCTAGTAATGAGTAAATCATAGAAAATATGATTAAAATGTTCATTAGTTAGATTTAATTTTAAGTAAATAGCATAAACTGTATTTAATTTATATATATATATATATATATATATATATATATATATATATATATATATATATATATATATATCGTTTTGAATTGAGTCTGCTAACACCATCTATTTCGTCCTAATTCGTGATGTAATTCAAATGTATCTCCTATTTTTCCGTGGACTATCGTTGTGTGGGAGACGACATCGACAAACTTGTTTCTTTTTCTCTTAATTTATAACACTTTTGTACCTCGCAGTGACCCTTTTCAACTGTGCTTAACTCAGCAACATAATAAAAGAAATGCTTTCAATTTCACATTCTAAAAGATTGAGGATTTTAATCGGTGCCGGAGACAAATGTTTCGGCATGAGTTATACAACGTGCAATCGTCTTGGCAGTTTAAAACATTGAGGAAATGCTTCGTTTCCTATTAAAAGTGGACTGCCGCACAACGCGCGCTTGCCTCGGGCCCAGGTTGTTAAAATAGCGCGTTTATAGGTCCAATGTATGAAATTGGAAAGCATTTCACGTTATATAAATCGCAATATTTCTCAAGTTACATTCGAAAGGGGTAGGGCAGCCCAGTAGTTAACGCACTTGGACGACCCGAATTCGGTCCCGGCCCTGCCCAAACTGTTCACGCGGAGTACGGGCACGTTAAAGAGGTGGGTCCGCAATTTTTTCCGAGAGGTAGGCATGAGGATACTGTCTCTGTGGATGCCGCTCCCACTGGGTTAATATCTAAATTGAGTGGCACTACCCGGTCATCCAAACAGATACCTTTCACCTTCGGGTAGGTAGATGTCGGTATTTGTCGAAGAAAAAAAAATATTGTGACAGAAAACTCTGAACATCCAAAGAAGATGACTCATCGAGTTAATAGAGAGATTTTGTCATTAACTTCTATCTGAAATGAATATCTACGTCAAGTTGGCAGTGATTTTGCTGTCCTAGTATCAAGAACTTCAGTGGGTCGTTATTCGCAGTCAAGTAAGTTTATCTATCACAGTATGCCCTTTTCATTGTTACTGAAAGAGTACTACAAAGAAAAGCGTTTTTCGTGGGCCAAATCACACATACACTGGACATATCAGTAGTTAACAATGCTATACAGGGATGAGAAGAAGTTGGTTGGTCTAGATATCTGGGCTTATTACTGGCATCTACAATAGCTCTTTATTTGGCCCGCAATAAGCATTCGGCTATAATGCTACTTGGTCGACAATATCAGGTCATTATCAACAAGTACTGGAAAGCCATTTATTTCTAATTGCTGGGATGAGGTAGGGCAGTCCAGTGGTTAGCGCTTTCAGTCAACCCGAGTTCGATTCCACGCATGGGCAAACTGTTCAACATTAAATATATGGGTTCGCAAGTCCTTCCGAGAGGTGGATGGCAGAAGAAGGGGGGTACGTTCCCTGTGGATGTAGGCTCCACTGAGTTCCTATCTAAATTGAATGGCACTTCCCGGTCATCGAAACAGATACCTTCGGGTAGGTCGGACGGTCTGGGTCGAAAAAGAAAATATGCATTATATAAAAAATTATAAAAAAATAATAATAATGAACAAATATAATATACATTTGTATTTAAAGTTCTGTCCCGGTCGTCCAAACCGATGCCTTACACCCTCGGGTAAGTCGGACGATCTGGGTCGAACAAGAAGGACTGGAAAGCCATTTATTTTCATTTGTAGGGACAATAGGAGACGAAAATTGGGCATTTCAATGGAACAATGTTTCGATTCACACCTCTTCCTCATCTCATGCAGGGTTTAGGCACAATTAAGTTACTGTTATGGACTGGTCAGTCTTGTATCTTAACTTAAATTCAGCCAAAAACCTCTAGGGTACACTAGCACGTGATGTAGTTTCTGATGGTTGTTGATTTTTAACCGTGAACGAGTTAAAGTAAGAGATACATCTCTGCTGACTCTCTCTGAACTCGGTCAAAGCAATTTGCTCAGAACAATTTTGATCAAATCATCAAAATTGTTCCTAACAATGGATCAAAAATTTGAATTTAAACAGGAAATATCAATGGTCCATATACTTTTCGAGACAGCCTCATCATCCCGTTTATTTTTTTTTTCGCATAAATTTTGTGAGTTTTATATATATTTTTTTCATATTGTATATTTTTCTATGATATTATATATTCTACGTTGTTATTCATTATTCTAAATTTTTTGGTGTTATTCATTATTATAAATTCTATGTTATTCATCATTGTATATACTATGCTGTTATTCGTTATTATATATTCTCTTTTAGTTTATTCACAGATAAAAGTTGTTATCAACTTGTTATAATTCTACATTTCCTTTAGCAATTATTCCACGAAAGCGGTTGTTCACACATTTTTGAAATGCACTTTACATTCTTGTTCAGTGGTATCTGTGGAAGGATGTCGCATTAAAATTATTTATGGATGCAAACACGTTCCTTAGCTTGAAATAAATTAAAGTTTTCGCATCCAGATATGTATCTCTCTCCGTCTATCCACAGACAACCCTTCCAATGCTCCCATTTTACGAATCGGTTTATCGATTGTTCGGATTATTCAATGGGCTTGACTATTTTCAATGATCTACTTAGGATGTTTTTCTACCGGAATGTACCTCGTTTGCATTTGACCCCAACCCTCCACGGAGATGTGCATTCTATATTAAGATCTTTATGCTATGATATATGTTAATCTGGCGCGTCAGCCTGATAGCATATCAAAGAAAGGGTCAGTCGTATGATTAATGCGGCTTTATGCCATTCAGCATCGAAGGAAACATCTTTGCCGTGATCGGGTCACCTTTCTTGTGACTTAAAGATTAGAGAGAATATCGTTATTCAAATTTATGGAAATGTCATGTTAATGTGTTGCATTTCGCAAAATAGTAAACAAGAAAGATCTATCATGCATAAAGCATTGATTAGAAAACACTTTCCAACTGAAATGCAATTTTATTTAAACATCTCTAAAATGCGATACATTCAGCGCTGCTATTTTTTAAATGATCGCAGTACTACAATAATTTATTTTTCTTAACATCTTAAAACTATGGAGTTAAAAATACTTTCAAAATCCATGCTTAAAACTTCATAGAAAAAGACAATGCTATAAAATCGTCTGCTTCTCTATGTAAAATCAGTGAATATGTTATCATTCATATCAACTCTATTCCAGAATCCAATGTTAAACAATTTTGCGTGAAAAAATTTCAGCAATTCTTAGACAATTCATGTTACAATCACGTCTACATTCTGCATCCATTAAAATGAGACTTCGTTATAGAAGTCATTAAAGTTGGATGATCATTTAAACTCAAAATTATTGTAATTGCGTTCACATAGAATATAGTAGCTCTACAGAAAATACGTAAAAATAAAGCGGTCTTAGAACGGATGCAACACTAATATAAATTTAAAAGACGTTTAAAAATCCCGATTTCACCACTGGGAAAAAAAGATGGATGCCCTATTTTATTTTGAAATGGGTCACGTGATCTCTTCCTATAATATGGGTGTCATTATTATTTTAATTTTTATGTAAAAAACCGCCGGACCTATTTTACTCAATTTTTTTTATATATATATATATTTTGGGATAATTTTAATATTCCCTAAAGATTTCGAAGCAATTTGTGAATTTTAACTTAGCTTAAAAAAATGTTTGAAAAATGAGGTCCCATAGAGTTCAGTGCATTTCACTTTTCAACCCGGGTCCAATCCAAAACGAATTGGGTGATATTATTCATTTATATTCCCATATGTCCCGAAGATGATCTCAACAGCCTACTAAAATTTTCATTTTGATAAAGTCATTTTTACGGCAGTTATTGTGCGAACGGACGGACAGACAGACAGAATGAATGAACAAAGTCATAAACACTTTTCAACTATGTTGGAAAGTGTTAATAAAATGAATAATTTTTTACTTTCCTTACAACCAGTGTATCCAAGTTTCCTTACAACCAACCAAAGGTTCTCTTGCACTGACGAAGTGGGCCCAGTGTATTCTTGAAACAGCTGTATGCCGTGTTATTTATACTTATACATGTTGCTTAGATTTTCTTTAACCCTAAAAATATTTTCCGTTCCAATGTAAAGTAGTTAAATTTTTGCTCTCGCAGCGCGAAATACAAAAGCATTTCCACTTTCTACTAGTGCTAAAGTATTCAGCCAAAGCACTAATTGCCACATAATTGTTTCAATCCTTCAACCTCGTGGCAGGAATCCTCTTCGAGCACGAAGATCATAAACTGAGAGACAAACACGAAATTTTTGAGACAAATGGATGATCGGCCATTAGCATAATGAATTTTCATGAGTGTGAGACCGGTTCTCGCCCTCTCTTCCAAAGGAAGCCGATCCATACATGATTTATAGATACGGATATGAGGGTGCTGTTGCTTTTAATGAGTCGGTGAGATGGAAATGAGCATTTCGGAGGTTTCCTCAAATATTCTTACATTTCCTGCATGGATGGCTGTGCTGGCAGCACAGACAATGTTTCAGTTCCATAAAATCCAAAATTGACATCGTATGGCAGTATGATGTATACAGTTGATTGTTCTATTTTAAGAAACACAAAGTTTTCAGTGCCAAGAAACCACTCAATATTGCTACGAAATGTATCCTCTAGAATCGTGGGTGTATACGCAGGATACAAGAACTAGTCGTAGTTTCTGGGTAACTAACGTCTATTCACAAGCACAAAGTAAACAGGAACAATATACAATCAAACAGCACTTAAATGCTCCAGTCATGATACAAAATAGGCTATAATATTCTCAAAACACTGTCGAAAATATTTTCACGAAACAGCTATTATTCTCAATAGCTCGTATTTTATCAACTCTTCAACTTCACTGCAACGGAGAGGTGAGTCTTTTTTATAGTCTCTCCATTGAAACTTCTGGAAATCTCTATATCTCAAAGAATAATCGTTCTATCGAAAAGTTTCTGGAACATTCCGAAAGTCATTTAACATCACCGAATGGGTGTCAAATCTGGTAACCCTTCTTCTAACTAAGAAATTCTGGAAACTCTGGGATCACGTCATGCTGACGTCATGGGCTGTATTTTCTTCGGCTGGTTTTTCAGACAGACGAAAGAGCACGCAGCAAAGAGAACATTGCGCGTTCGCAACAACATATTTTCCAGAGTCGCAAACATGGACATTTAACCCACAAGAAACTTTCCGCGAGCCCGACTCTTTCAGTATGGTTAAGCAAATAAATAAAAATAAAATTTAAAAAAATTAAAAAAATATTAGCTCGAAACACAAAATAAAATTAATTATAAATATATATAATTACAAATTAGAGAGGCATCCGATAAAGTAAAGAAAACACAATTAGTTACAGAAAATGAAATAAATGAAAAAAATATAGACAACGTATGACTTTCTCTGTATAATGTAAATACGCATCATGATCCAATACATCCCTGTCATTAAGCTGTTGCCAACTTAAAGAGCGAAAACCTGATAGAACTTATACAAAATATTTAAAAGGAATATCTTGGGCAGTAGCGTAGCGTGAGATTTTTGACTGGGGTGGCTGAAAATTTGGCAAAAAATTTGGTATTACGAGTGAAATTTATATTACAATTCGCATTTCCATATGTTTTAGTTCAATAAGTTTTATTGAGTCGTGAACAAAATAACATAATTTATATAAAAATGCGAAGAGTGGATGAAATAAATGCACGGGATTTCAAAATGATACCTATGTAAGATAAATGCATACAAAATATCATATTTTAAATGTTTTCTTATTTCTAAAATAGATGAACTTTTGCAATTATTTTAATAAAAATGAAGTCAGTCGTGAAACACCACGGTCCATATCCAATTATTGTCTCGAATGACGCTGTTTATAGCCCCACCTTTCAGGAAGCTAGCTTATAAGTTCTGGCTTATTAACCAGGGCGGTATTTAACAATTGGACGGACCTAATACCATACTTTTTTCAATGCACCGTAAAGGCTAAATGATTTCAGCTTCTAAAATCATCTTCTAAATTCTTCATTTTAATGGGAAAAATATTTTGAAACTTATCATTTTATATAAGTGTAACAGTTTTTTAAGAAAAGACATATACATATATTCGTAAAGTTATTTTAAAAAATATAATAAATAAAAGTATTTTTAAATTAGATGTTAAACAGGGGATGCTCAGCTTCTGAGCCTCGGTGGACGATACGCCACTGCTTGGGTACGAAATCTGAAAAGCTACGTATTACATGTTTGTCCAAAAATGATTGTGAACCAAGTAGAATGGAAGTGGTATATGACTATTCTAGATTTCTACTTTTGATTTCATTATCCGTGACCTCTTTTCACCCTCCCCGGCCTTGCTCTACACGTAGAGTGTTGCATTCAAGCAGCTCTACATCACATATGTCAAATCGCGTGTCTTTTATACGAATGTCAATATTTCGTTAAGACAAACGTTGTCACAGCTTCGAATGAAATTCATTGTTTCAAATCTGATTGGCGTGAATTGTGGCACCCAGTGGGTCAGGGTCAAGTCACGATAGATGGAAGAGCGTATTGAGTGACTGAAATAATTATTTACATCTTCTTATACTGTTGAAAATAGAGGAAATATTTAATAAAACATTGAAAGTAACGAATGGAGGCTAACTGGAGTTGGATTCAACTCGACTTTCTAGTACCTGAATCCATTTTAAATTAGCTTGTAAGTTTTAGCTTTATTAACCCTTTGCTTACGGGTGGGACAGCGTCCATCTTAAACGGAGAACCTCTCAAAAAGACAGGTATTTGACATACGCTATCCCAAACAGTTCGATCCCCTTTGCAGGGCATGGACGTCAATGCCTGCAAAGGGGGATCAAACTGTTTGGGATGGGGTATGTCAAATATCTGTCTTTTTGAGAAGTTCTCCGTTTGGGATGGATGCTGTCCCACCCGTTACCAAAAGGTTAAGTAGCCTTTTTTTTTCAATTTTTCAAGAAAAAGTTTAAAAAATCTGTATTGTTGGTTCAAATTATCACAATTATGGCATGTTACCCTTAATTTTAAAGGTCTTTAAAATATATTTTGATTGATGCCAAGTTTTACACTGTCCCTTCGGAGACGGGGGGGGGGTAACTCCCCCCCCCCGAGAGGGCTAATGACGTAACGAACATAAAAATTGTATAGCGGCAATTTTTCACGATAATGACTGGAACTGCGAAGTGTCGTGATCATGGCGCTATAAAGAACCCTTTTATACATAATCATGTCAAATTTTGTTCCATGTTGTAATGTTGGGAAAGTATAAACTTTCGAATCCATTTCGAAGTTTTTATTCGAATTTAAAAAAATTCTATTTAGTTCTAAATTGTCTGTTAACGAATGTGAATATAAAATTTCGTGGAAATTCATTCATAACAACTAATTTAGCTTATATTATTGATACGTGATATTATTGATATACGTATAAAACAAGCATTTAATGGATATATTCCAGCATACGCAGTTTTTAATATTAGATTTTGACGATTTTTGGGGATCATTTCGCAAAAAAGGCAGGTTATTTTTTCCGAATCGTATCAAAATCTAAGCAGCACCAGAGTAACCCACAAGTGACTTATCTACAAAATTGTGTAAAATTTGATCCATTCCTCTTTCAGCTAGAGTGGCCATTTTTGAAGGGCCATTTCGCAAAAAAGGCGGGTTTTTTCCCCCCGAATCGTACCCAAAACTATTCAGCACCAGGGTCACCTATAGGTGACTTACATACCGAATTTTATGAAATTCGGTCTATTAATTTTTAACTTAAAGTGCATACATACATTGCACACAGAAACAGATAGACAGACAGACAGACAGACAGACACACACAGAGACTTCACGCTAAAATAGTGTTTTCGTATTCTAGAGGTTCCAAAATGTGTACATCCGTCGAAAACTCGAGTTGTGATTTTCGGCATGATTCCAATACTTTCCCCATACATTACCATGTGTTGCAGGGAAAGTGAAAATTGACCTGTATCTTAGTGTACTCGTTTTATTGATTTGAGTGCACTTTTGACGATACTTTTAACTTTCAGCGGCATATCGATAATACTATTAAAATAGCCTTCCAAAGACTTGGCTTGACCTGCAGACGATCTCCATGTTTTTGCTAGGACTGATACTATTATTTGTCTTTATAATACCCTTATTAAACCAATTTTGCAGTAGTGTGCAATGATCTGCGACCCTGCTTACAATCTGCATTCTCAACGAATAGAAGTCGTGCACAATAAACTTTTACGTACTGTGGATTACAGAATGTCTGGTTGTCATCCTTATGATGTGCACACGAGTGAACTCGGACAAAAATTTAGTTTAATGTCTCTTGAAAAAAGAAGAAAAGGGTCCTGCCTCTTGCTTCACTATAAAATTTTAAATAATACTATTGATTTACCCATTTTACTTTCTTGCCTGGAATTCCGTTAATAATACTAAAAAAAAAACATTATTTCACAATACTGCTGCTAAACACAATTGTATTTAGAGCTATTCTATCTATAAATGTGTTGATCTCCATAATACCAATTGTACTGATATCGATATTTTTAAGTGGATTCCTACCCATTTTAAAAAAGTCTGTTTCAATGCGCTAGATGTGTATATTACTTAGCATTCTTGTATTTTACGCTCCTTTCCTTTTATGTTTGTGTGATTACTGTAATTGGATTTCATCTGTAGTTGCCACGTAAATTGAATAAATAAATAAATAAATAAATTTTAAAATACTTGGTTAAAAGTTAAATAAATAAATAAAAGACTTGGTTAAAAATTTTAAAAGAATTTTAAAATAATTTCATTAATAGTTCCTATTTCCGATAAAAAAAAAATTGCAAATTGTTTATATTTTCTTGTGCAAATAAATAGAAAGGAAGACAGTTTTGCCGCTCTTCTACTCTTGCCGAGTTCAAAGTAGTACAAAATAAACTTTTATTTTGAATAACATCTATTTTAAGCATTTACATCCTCTCGCTGTGATAACGAATTAATATGAAAAGCATAAAAAATAAATGTTATAATATCACAAAATAAAGCTACAATAAATATTAGATTCTAATAGAGATTGGTTCGTGTGTCGTGAAAGTCATGTTGGACATGTCAGCTGTGTTTTTATTTATGAGGATTCGTAACATGATTTGAACTCACGATCGAACAAGTCAAGTACGGTGAAGACAATTTAGCAAATAGGAATAGACGTTCTGGAATTATTTACAACATTTCACAATATTTTCTAGCGTTCGGTACAAAGCCGTGCGCACGGAATCTGCGTCACTTCAATAAACAACTCAACTCGCGTCACCCCGTGTCTCAACATCCACCTGCAACGGTTATTAATTAGTCGTTTTTATTCATTTCGAATCTGGGGTACAGATACTTTTCTGCCTAATGAATCCCTAAATCATAAATAGACGATGATTCGAAGAGACACGTTACAGAATATGATTAGAAAATAAAAATAAAACCGCATTTTGCCACTGTGAAACAGGTTCCATAGAAGCACCAAAATGGCACGGAACTCGCCGGTCTTTTCGGCGCGTCCGCTGCTCATCAGTAATTACAGGAAATCGTTAATCTCTCTCTCTCGCGCAAATAAACCGTCCGGCGAAACTTTGTCTAAACGATTTATGCAAAAAAGTTTCGGTTTAAATGATGACCGAAGAAATAGGAAGCGAATCTGCAGAGAAGAAGAAACGCTGTTCCGATCTCACGAATTGGAAGCGGAAGAACGCGTCAAAGTCAGATGTAACACTTTAGGATCTACTTATTCTTCTTCATTAAGACTCGAGGGCATAGGCGGCGCCACGGGTAGTGCTAGGGGTGCTTCAGCACCCCCATTATAAATTACGCAAACATTTCTGTTTACTTAACAACTGTCCCTTGTTCCCACAATTTTCAGTTTCCCCTATTTTTTTAAAAGTCGTTATTTCATTTATTTTTTTACGGATTTATAAATCTGAGATTAGATATTTTTAGGGTCTCTGGCCAGACCCAGTTCCAAATGCCTGCACATGCGCAGGACTTCAATAAAGACATGTGTAGTGAACTCCGCGCCTATCGTGGAAGGATACAGAGACGGTTAATTTCGTATCGAGTTTGGTAGAACATTATCATGGGCGTCTGTGCTAGCTTGTTCGTAGTTCTCAAATCTCTTATTATTTGGTATTTTTTAGGAATTAAGACCATGGCTATATCATGCAGAAATCGGTGGACAAAATAGAATGAATTAAAGTTCCGCAGGTAATCTATTTGTTATTTTTAAACTATACATGCTTCACATGAAATAACTCATTTTTTCACTAATTTCTATACATAGCACCTCAAATTTTTCAAATGCTCTACGTATAGCTCTCCCAACTTTTTCAAATGTTCTACGCATAGCACCCCCTCCCTCCCCCAATTTTTCAAATGATCTGTACATAGCACCCCCAATTTGAATATTACCTAAAATTTTCGAAGCCATTTGTGAATTTTAAATCCGCTTGAAAAATGTTTGAAAAATTAGGTCCCATAGGGCTCAATGTATTTCATTTTTTCAACCCGGGTTCAATCCAAAACTAATTGGGTGATATTATTCATTTATATTCCCATAGGTCCTACAGGCCGTCTGAACAACATACTAAAATTTCATTTTGATTAAGTCATTTTTACGGCAGTTGTCGTGTTAACGGACAGACAGACAGAATGAACAAAGTCATAAACACTTTTCAACTTCGTTGTAAAGTGTTAATAAAAGCTGGATGATCATTTAAACTTAAAAATATTGTTATTGCGCTGACGCAGAATACAGATGTATAGAAAATACGCAAAATTTTATAGAAAATACGCGAAATTTTAGGACGGATGTAACACTCAATATAAATTTAAAAGAACTTTTAAAATCACGATTGCTACTCTTAGAAAAAAAGATGGACGCCCCATTTTAATTTCAAGTGGGTTACGTGATCTCTTCATATTATATGAGTGTCATTATTATTTTAATTCTTCGATAATTCATTAAATTGAGTTTAATGACACAAAATAACACCCATAATTATTTTAAATCTCACTTTTAATTCAATTTTCGTTCTCGTTTGGTAACAAGACTTATTTTCAAAGGTGGCGTAGCGAAAATGCGAAAGAACTAAACTATCTCGAGAACGGCTAATCCTAATGTAATGGGGATGGTCTTATTCTTTTCATCGTTCAAAATTACGTATAAAAAGCATTTATTTGATATATTTGAACATATGTAGTCTTTTATTTTAGATTTTGACGATCTTTGCGGGCCATTTTCCAAAAAAGGCAAGTTATCTTGTTCCGAATGGTAACAAAATCTTATCAGCACCAAGTGTAACTCACGAGTGACTTATCTACCAAATTGTGTAAAATTTTATTGATTACTTTTTCAGCTAGATTAGATACAGGCAATTTTGAGGGCTATTTCGCCCAAAAACAGCAGGTTCTTTTATCTTGAATCATACCAAAAACTACTCAACACCAGAGACACCCACGAGGGGCTTCGCAACCAAAATTTATGAAATTGAGTCCATTCGTTTTTGAGTTAGAGTGAATACATACATTGCACAGACAGGCACACAGATACATAATTAATATATTTCAGCAACTGTTAATATATTTCAGTAACTAGTAATATATTCAGTACAGAGAGACAGACGTGACGCTAAAAATATTTTTTTCGTATTCTAGAGGTCCCGAAACGTGTCGATTCGTCGAAAACTCGAGTTGCGATTTTCGGCACGATTCCAATACTTTTTCTATACATTACCATGTATTGCAGGGAAAGTAACGAAGGTAAAAAGCAATTTCTTCGAGATTTGCAGAATGAAATCCGCAGCAGCCTAGAATCTACAACACCGTGCCAATCGAATTATCTACAGGCAAAGCGTGAAATTCTTTGCATTGTTAAATTTAATCTGATCGAATTCGCACTTCCGATGGAACTTTTCACGCCTCAGGACCTTCTCTTCCATAACTCACCGGTATTGAATGCCTAACACTGGCTCTTCCATTTGCCTTGCTGAGTACGTGCCGGTCCGCTTTTCCTTTCACACAGCTTTCAATTAGACCGAAGAATAAATAAATATATAAACAAAAGCGCGCTTTAATGAAGTAACTGCGTGGTCATGGAGTCAGGAGAAGGGCATCGTTTCACGGAAGTGGACTTTGCTCCTCTGCAACTTTGCAGGTGAAAAGGAAATGCAAGATGATCGGATGTTAATATTTCTGATGATTTTAAATATTTTGAATAGGACGTTTTCATGGACAAAAGATAATTCATAATCATTTATATTTTTTACTTTCCTCACAACACCTGGGGATGTATAGGGAAAGTATTGGAATCGTGTCGAAACTCGAGTTTTCGATGGATCTACACATTCTTGGACCTCTGGAACACGAAATAACTATTTTTAGCGTAATGTCTGTGTGTGTGTCTATCTGTTCAATGTGTGTATACACTCAAAAACTAATGCACCCAATTTCATAAAATTTTACAGGTAAGTCACTTGTGAGTGATCCTGATGCTGATTAGATTTTGGTACCATTCGGGATAAAAGAACCTGCCTTTTATCGCGAAATGGCCCACAAAAATTGGCTGTATCCACTCTAGCTAAAGACTAATTGATCCAAATTTACAAAATTGGGCAGATAAGTCACGTGTGAGTTTCCTTGGTACTGTTTAGATTTTGGTACGATTCGGGATAAAAGTACCCAAAAAGGAATTTGTAAAGGATAAAAAGGAATTTGAAAGGATAAAAAGGAGTTTGAGACAATAAGGAAAGTCATGATTTTTTAATTCACTGGTTACATAAATAATAGTATAACTCCATGAATATCGAAGCTGCAGTTTTATATGTATACTTCCGTGAAAATAAAAGTCGAGATAATATCGGGCCCTTCTTGGCTTCAAACTTTCCAGAACCTCTCCAAATTAGCAATATTACGCCAAATGTGTCGCCAAAAGCACCCAATGCTTCGCCAAAATGATGTGACCCCCGTCTTAACCTCAGTGACTGCCTGTAGAGGTTGTTTTTCCTTTAAATTAGTTTCAGAGCAGGGAAAAACCGATAGTAGGTTATGGTAACAATATCTCCGTCAACACTTTCCTTCCAACTTGTCTTCTCTTTTGCAGTTTGCAGTCTTAAGTGCTCTTTTAGTTGTTCTATATCTCCAGTCTGTGCTCATCCGACTTTATACTTTCCCAACAATACACGGTAATGTATGACAGAAGTATTGGAATGTAATCGAGAATTGGAACTCGACTTTTCAATGAATTTAATGCGTTTTAAGCCTCCTAGAACACAAATGCACTATTTTTGTCATAACGCATAACGTGTGTACGCGTGTGTGTATCTGTGCAATGTTTGAATTCACTCTAACACAAAAACTATTTGACAAAATTCCTCAAAATTGGGCAGTAAGTTACTTACGTTATCGCTGATTGCAATTTTTTGTATACAATTAGGGGCAGCCCCCCCCCCACATCCAATTTTGGGCCCGGGGACCAAGTCGAGTCGCGGGCCCTAGATAAAAAAAATAAAGGGGGAGGGTACTCCCTTTTTTCTGTATTATTTAGGAGTAGAGTAGAATTTCATAAAATATATCAAGTACAAGGTTTTATACAATATAACACTGAAAAATAAGAAATTTGTGAAGGATATTTCATATGATGGCAAGTGGTGTGTACATTTCATTTTAGAAGAAATATTTTTATACTTCTTTGCTCGCGTATTTCGTATAGTCCTACACATGTTTGGAACAATCGGAAGTGACATTTCCAGAACTAGAAGTGTAAATCATGAGTGACCACCTCCAAAGTTCGATGTAGAATCAGTAACCAAACCTGAGAAATAATTATTGTAAAAAACTAATTTTTTAATCGAAAGAGACATCTATAGAACCAGAACTAGAAATCCATAATGAATTTTTTATCCTCTAAAATATTTGATACTGAATCTATAATATATCAGTCATCATAAGCTCTATCTATAACCGATTCTGAGAAATAAATGTTTGAAGTTCTTTTTATCCAGAATTGGAAAAAGAACTGGAAGTAGAATTCCTTAGTAAATCCCCATCGTCCCTGAAATTCGATGCTAAATTCATATCAGTCATCACCTAAGCCAGTCATCGCCTAATCAGTTATCACCTTATATTGCCATGTGTTCTAAACTCATTCATTATGTTCATAAAATGTTTCTTCCAAAATGTAGCAATTCTGATATTTATGAAATAAAATGACAATGAGTATGCACAAAAGATGACATTAATAAAAAAAAATCCGTTTCTAATTAGGGTTTCGGGAGAGGGGCAGGCGATCCCCAAATCTCCCCCTTCCTCCCCAGGATACGTCTTGGCAAAATGTAATATATAATAGAGAGTGTGTGCATTTTCTCTTTCAATGGTTTTTCTCTACTTATTACCAAGTTCAACATCAATCGACAGTTTAAAAACGCATTATTATAAACACTAAAGCATTCATTCTCCTTTAATATGCAATATTTTACCTGACGTTTTGTACATATATAACTATAGTTATTTTAAAGGAATAAATTTACAAAGCAGCATAGAAATGTGATAAAATAAATTTAATTTATTCTAAGATTAACTTTGTTTCAAGATTAAGATATCAAAAACAAATATTTGAAAAATGTAAGACAATTATTTTGAACATACCTTAATTCTTAGATGGTAGTATTGCCTCTGTTTCAGTGAATAATTTATTTTTTTTATATAAAATTTAGCTTTTTTTTTTTTATAAAATTTAACAAAACTTGCTTTTTGCACTTTCTTTAAAGTAATATAAACTATTACATCACTGAAATCAATGTGCGAAGCAAGTTCATGCCTTCAAGGAAGGAGCAATTCAATCTGCTTTGGTTCCTGGCATGCCAAAGCTGTAGAAAGAAACTAGAATTTTTCCTTTCTACTGCCCAGCATTCAGTCGGTCTAAGTCGGACATGGGACACTATGAATATCCCGTCGCGTTAATTGGCTTACGAGGAGGGAAGATAAATAAATAAGATCGCCCCTTCCCATCCTTAAAATTTCACAAAAGAAATCTGTAGACGAGAAACGTTTTAGTAGTCAGCTGGATGTGATTGATATAAGCTGTAAACTTGAATGAATGAAATTTACCCGCTAGTGTTATAAACGTACCCATTTTAGCAGTTCGATTCTAGAAAATTGCTCCCTGCTTCCTTGTAGGGATCGGTTATTTTATTGCCTTGGCGACATTGCCTTTCTTAACAACAAATAATGTCTGCCGTCAAACACAAAGACATTGTGAAGCTATCTCTTCCCAGACGACTTGTATTGAACTAAGGAGATCTTCTTTCAGCCTGTTTTGACTATTTTGGGAAAAAGGCAATCTTAAAGTAACTTAGGAAAAAAATTATAAATTTAAACACAGATGTTCTATAATAAATATTTTATCTTCAGCAATGTTCACGGGCCCCTAACGGTCACCAGGTCCCAGTACCGTGGTTCCAATTGAACCCCCTTTGTGGGGGCTCTGATTAGGGGGAAAATTGGGCCTTTCGTAGAAAAGGCCAGCAAAAATTGAAATAAAACTTAAATAAAACAATAAATATGCTGAAATACACTCATTGCCATAAAAAATTGCGCACCAAGAAAGAGTTGTCAGAATCGAACAAAATTTTATATATGTGAGCGCAACGTTGATATAAATAAGTGATACAAAATCAAAGCAAAAGGATCATTTATTTCAGGAAAAACGGCAAATGTATGGAGATCATAGTACCCTGTTGGGCCACCTCTAGCGTGAATACACGATACGATACGGGCGGGCATTGTGGCATACAGGTCCCGTATGGTGTCCTGCGTCATCTCATTCCACAGTTGTTATAAGCGCGTCTCAAGTTCGATCAAACTCGTAAGCTGTCCAACTTGCCGTCCCAAGTAATCCCAGACATGCTCAATCGGTGACAAATCTGGGGATCGGGTAGGCCAGGGAAGGGTGGTAATGTGGCGAAGGCATTTCTGTAACACCCTTGCTGTGTGTGACCGAGTATTGTCCTGTTGAAAAATGTCTCCTGGAAGCCCTGCCATGAGTGGTCACACATGTGGCTGAAGGATGTCACGAACGTACTGCTGGGCTGTCATAGTTTCGTGGATTAATATTAGAGGTGACCTTGTGTCGTATGCGACGGTACTCCATACTATCACACCAGCTCTGGGAGCGGTGTGCCGCTGTAAAACGAAAGCAGGATTGAGACGTTCACCACGGGGCCTCCATACACGTACACGGTTGTCATCACTGCTCAAATTGAATCTCCGTCGCTGAAGACGACCTGGTTCCATTCGGTTGCGAGCATTTGAACACGACACCACTCCAAACGGAGGCGACGGTGGGTTGGTGTTATTAGCAGCACACGTAATGAGCGCCGAGATACCAAATGTCTTTCAGCCAGACGCCTCGCGATGTACGGACAAGCACATGGGCCCGTAGTGAAGGTGCTGCCTGTGTCTGGATGGCGGACAATGATGCAGTTGGCGCTGTCCCTGCATGTTGTGTGATGTGACGGTCTTCTAGGTTATTGGTCTGCCGAAAGTTTCCTAAGCTTGGGTTGACATGAGTTCAACGTCCTCTGGTGGCATTATGCAATGCACAATCACGCTGTATTTCTAATCATTTGCATATCTGCCAAACACGAACCTTCATGCCAAGTTTCATTACAATTCCACAATTACTTCTTGGTGTGCAAATTTTTTATGGCAATGAATGTATATAATTTGAATTCTTCATTTATATTTTGATAACGAAGCTAATAAAGTTTGAAGTTTCATTTATATATTTTTTTTAAACTTTGACGTCATTTTAAAAGAAGCTAAGTCACCAAACAAAAAAACTCTGATGTGGACAGTACATAATTTTCCCTACAGTCCCAAATTAAGTTTTTTAATAATTCATTAAATTGAGTTTAATGTCACAAAATAACACACGTCATCATTTGAAATGACACTGAATTTGCACTTTTAATTCAATATCTGTTTTCACTTGGTAACTGGATATATTTTCAAAGACGGCGTAGCGAAAATGCAAAATAACTAAAATATCTCAAGAACGGTTTGTCCTAGAGGGATGGAATTGACTTATTCTTTTCATCGTCAAAAATTACGTTTAACACAATCATTTTAAATATACACTTGAGTATATGTAGTCTTTTATTTTAGATTTTAACGACTTTTGTGAGCCATTTCGCAAGAAAAAGGCAGTCTCTTTTTTCCCGAATCGCACCAAAATCTAATCACCACCAAGGTAACTCAAAAGTGATCTCTCTACCCAATTTTGTGAAATCGGATCTAGTTTCTAAGCTAGAGTGGATATATAGAAACTTGAAGGGTCATTTTAGCATGAAAAAATCAGATTCTTTTATCCCGAATTGTGCCCAAATCTAATCAGCACCAGAGTAACTATGAGGTGACTTACTTATAAAGTTTTATGAAATTGGATCCATTAGTTTTTGAGTTAGAGTGGATACATACATTCCACAGATAGACAGACACACACACACACACAGACGTCAAATCAGTTTTTCGTGTTCTAGAGGTTCCAAAACGTGTGGATCCGTCGAAAACTCGAGTTGCGATTTTTGACATGATTCCAATACTTTCCCTATAAATTATCAAATCTTGCAGGGAAAGTAAAAAAAAGAAAAATCTGATGTGGACGGCACATAACATTCCCTGCAGACTTAAATTCCTTTTTTCTTTATTTCTTTAATTATTATTTAAATTGAATTTAATTGCACAAAATAACACTGAATTTGCTCTTTTAATTCATCCTTTTTTCGTTTTTATTTGGTAATTAAAAGGCGGCGTTAAAAAATGCGAAAAAACTCAAATATCTCGAAAACGGTTCGGTCTGGAGTAAGGGAGTTAGTCGTATTCTTTTTCTCGTCAAAAATGACGCATAAAACAATCATTTAATGGATACATACATTGAACACACACACACACAGACAGACGTCACGCTAAAAATATTTTTTTTTTTGATTCTACAGGTCCCAAAACGTGTAAATCTGTCGAAAACTCCAGCTGCAAATTTCGACACTATTCCAATATATACCCTAGACATTACCATGCATTGTAGGGAAAGTAAAAAATAGTTTCACGCATGAAGAATTGACATTTCAATCGAATCTCCAATCCTTTGTCAACATCTACGAGCTTTCGCCGACAGAAAAACTATTCTTAAAATGTATAAAGATTGAAAGAAATAGTGGTGAATCCTATCCACGCATCTGCTTTCTTTTGGATCAGAACGTGTAGCAAACATACATTCCGATGTGTATTAAAATCTCCCTTTTATCTCCGAAACTAACTTTTAATTCTATATTGGTAGTACTGAACGTACTGTCGGTATTCATTTAGCTGAACATGTTCCCGATGTTAAAAATGGTAAACTGTCCACGGCTCTAGCTCAATTTGTTATTAACGATCATTTTCATCCTATGTTTGAAAAACTTTTCTTTTGATTAGTTGCAATAACCCCCGTAATATTTTTAATTTATGAATCACTATTTATTTATTTTTACCGTGAGTCTGTTTATAATTTTGATCCCGTTTAGACCCTTAGTTATGCTTGGCGTCTCGTTCTCGACCCAATGCGAGTCAAACATTTATATGATTTTCTGAAAATTGAGCGGTTGTTTTGTTTCGTTCTTTGACGACATTTCCATTGGTTACCATTTAATATATGAACCTTCTCCTTTTATTGTAATTTATATTTTATAATTAAATTATATTTTAAATGCCTCGTAAATAAATATGTAAAATCGTAAATGGATTGATATGTCAATTTTACCTGGCGGTTATGGCCTATATATATATATATATATATATATATATATATATATATATATATATATATATATATATATATATATATATATATATATATATATATATATATATATATATATATATATATATATATATATATATATATATATATATATATATGGCACGTGTTTCGTAACTTATTTTCACTTCGCTACTGATGAAGGGTATAATAATGCCCGAAAGCGCTATGGCCGTGTGATTTTATACATCGTAAAAAGGAGATTTTAATAAAGGATTTTTAAATCTATTTTCTGGTTGTCTTTGATTTTTAAGTATTGAAAATCTTTGATTCAGATTGTTCGAACTACTCGAAGGTGTAAGGTATATGTTTGTACGGCCGGGAAGTGCCACTCTATTTAGACCGGAAGCCATTGGGGACGACATCCACCGAGAAAGTACCCTCCTCTCCCACTCACCAATCTCTCAGAAGGACTTACGGATCCACATATTTAACATGCCCGTACTCCGAGTGAACATGAGGGCAGGTTGGATAAAGCCGGGAATCGAACTCGGATCGACCCCGCGCGCTAATCACTGCGCTGTTTCATCCCCCTCCTCGAATTATTGAACTGATAAGACGATTATGTAGGCTCCACTTCCACCATAAGAGATAAAAGCTTAATACCCCAGTAGCTTAATGAAGAGGGCGCCTTCTGGTCAGTTCAAAGATTCAATCTGAATCTCAGTTATGACTTGAGTTCTTTACAATGGTGCCGGAATGAAAGGACAACGTAGATGGATCGTTGAGTTCTTCAAAAATGTTTCGATTCTTCAAAAGACGCATCAGATATCCGATCTCAGGGAAACAGCTCATTCGTATGAAAACCTTTTTCCTTCTTAATTCAGGACAACATCCTGTCCGTTGTAACTCTCCGTTAATTAAAACTGCTTTCCTAAATCATAGGATTACAGAAATACTCCAACATCTGTGTGGAACTATTATCAGTGTTTTTTTTTTACCTTTCTAACCTTTCACTTTTACAACCCAGACCGTCCAACTCATCCCCAAGGATTAGAGTAGCTAGTTGTACAGCCGGGAGAATCTTACTAATACAAGAAAGATGAATCATGTATAAAGCATTGATTATGAAACACTTTCCAACTAAAATGAAATTTTATTTAAACATCTCTAAAATGCGATGCATTCAACAGTGCTATTTTTCAAATTATCACAGAATTACAATATTTTATTTTACTTAAAAACTTAAAACAGTGAAGGTAAAAGTACTTTCTAACTCCATGCTTCAAACTTCATCGAAGAAGGTAATGCTATAAAATGCCTGCTTCTCTATGTAAAATCAATGAATATTTCATTCATATCACCTATATTTCAGACACCAGATCTCAATAATTTTGCGTTAAAAAAATTCAGCCATTCTTACACAATTCACCTTATAACTTGATTTGTTTACATTCTGCATACGTTAAAAATAGGCTTCGTTGTAGAAATAATCGAAGTTGGATGATCATTTAAATTCAAAAATATTGTAATTGCGTTAGCGTAGAATGTAGATGCACAAAAATGTGCAATAATATAGCGGTTTTAGGACGGATGCAACACTCAATTTAAATTTAAAAGAACTTTAAAATTCACGATTTTCACACTGGAAAACAAAGATGGATACCCTATTTTATTTTGGAGTGGGTCACGCGATCTCTTTATATGTATAATATGGGTGTCATAATTATTTTAATTTTTATTTTATAAACTACCGAATCTATTTTGCTCAAATTTTTTATATTTTATGGGATAATTTTAAATATTTCCTGAAATTTTCAAAACAATTTGGGAAATTTAACTTTGCTTAAAAAATGTTTGAAAAATGAGGTCCCATATAGGGTTCCATGTATTTCACTTTCTCAACCCGAGTTCTATCCAAAACTAATGGGGTAATATTATTCATTTATATTACAATATATCCCACAGACAGTCTGAATAACATACTAAAATTTCATTTTGATAAAGTGATTTTTACGGCAGTTATCGTGCGAACGGACAGACAGAATGAACTAAGTCATAAACACTTTTCAACTCTATTGGAAAGTGTTAACAAGAATAGCAGAAGAATGTATTAAATTAGTTTAACAGGAACACCCAAATTGTTGGGTAGTCAATATAATCAATATTCGAATAACAGAAAACAGTTATATTGTAATAAACTGCTAAGGATTTAAGTTGCTGGGATACCATTGTGAAAGAAGTTCATGTCTTCGCTAATCACCGATTTCTGGCTCAATAGGCGATGCTCGCCTATTGAGCAACGGAAACCTTTCGGACCTTACGTAAAAAGCATCTGTTCACGGCAGCATGGCCATGTCCCACTCTCGACTCAAAAAGCAGCTTACATTGCCTAACCCACGCATTCATTTGTTTCTTGAGAGCACCGGAAACAGAGAAAGCCTTTCCATTTATCAAACTCTCCCCTGATAGAAAAGTTTCTATCTTCACCGTTTCAAATACCTATCATTAAATTGCCATCGATAATACGATGCGCATGCCAAATCCCTTTGCCTCCATTGATTATTGATGATCTTAACAAAGTGATAGGGCTTGACCTCGACGGTCATCTGAGGACTGGACCTATTTGGATGGACGATAGCCCCGGGGTGGCCGAACCTTCACCTGACCCCATTCGTCAGGCGATTTCGATGAGAATCGGATGATTGAAACGGAGAGTATACAAAACCACTTGCTCATCGTTTGCTGTGTGATGAAACTGCTAACAATTGAGCAATTAGTACTTCTAATGCGTGTTCCGTTGTTGAAACAGTGATCGCTGTAATTGTTAATTACAATAATTCTGTTCTTACTTTCTCTCTAAGCTATTATTTTCTGAGACTTCGCTTTTCTGAGAAAGTTTTGGCACTGCGACTTCCACGCAAATTTATTTATTTCGCAACTGTTTCTCGCTTTCTACACAACTGCTTTACTTTGCTCAGTTCACAGTCCACTCAGATAGATCCTTGTAGCATTTAATATTAGTTCAATATTGGAGCCACATTATATATCTCGGCATTACATTGGAAATCCCAGTGGCAAATATTGGGGTTACATTGGCCTCCAATATTGGCCAATATTTTCATTACAATATTACGCTAATATTGATGTTAGTTACATTGTATATATTGGCGTAATATTGTCACAATATTTTAAGTCGATATTCGGCCAATTCCATCAAAGTGTCCATCTTTTCATATTCATCCGATATTGGATCGCTACTAGGGAAGAGCTTGCAATTTCGTCTCAGAAGTTCAACGGTAAATTGCCGATTGACCAGTACGAAAGTCTGTGGTTCGATTTCCGGTTGGGGCAGAAAGGTTCTCTACAATGGCGTCCCCACCCGCCAACCCTATAGGTTAGTGCAAATGTATTGGAAGTCAGAAAGTGACCCTTGTACGACTAGCATGGATTCAGTGGACTCTGGTATATTGAGTGCCAATTTCATAATCGGGAGGACAACCATCACGCTAGCAGCTAACCTGGTGGATAAAAATAGCAGCAGGAGGCTTACCTGGTGGATAAAAATAGCAGCGGGAGGCTAACCTGGTGGATAAAAATAGCAGCAAGCAGCTAACCTGGTGGATAAAAAATAGCAGTAGGGGGCTATCCTGGGATAGAAACAGCACAAGGCAATCAGTCAGATTGTCAGTTGTGCGTCAACCTGGCATTAGAGGATGGAGAATACAAATTCCGTTTAAGGCAGTAACAGCTTGTAATTTCATCCATAGCTAAACGGCCGAGCGTCGGTTGGCCAGTACGTCCCTAAGTCGTGTACGCAGTCCCGTGTACGAAGATTCTAATCAGCACCAGGGTCGCACCAAATGACTTACCTACCAAATTTTAGGAAATTTGGGCTATCCGTTTTCGACTCGACTTCGTTTAAACTCCAGTTGCGATTTTCGGCATGATTCCAATACTTTCCCTGCACATTACTATATATTGCAGGGAAAGTAAAAAAGACCAGTGCTGAACTACTTGCTGCTACAAGGTAGGCTGGAATTGGAACAGATGTAGAATAATCCCATTTTCATTTTTGGTGATTTTAGGTGAGATTTTGGCAATTCCTTCCGCTTCTTTTATCGTCAATGTAAAAATCACAACACTCCAATCTGGTAAAGTTTTCCGCGTTTTTGTTGATCTTCTGTCGTCCTTTTTTTGCTGTTGATTCAACAGTTGATCTGTAGCAATTCAAACATAGGCCTAAGGCCACTAAAAAACATCACATAATCCGGTCCCGCTGGCTGTTGGAGATCTCACGTAGCAATAGTTGTTTGTGCAACAGGTGTTATGTGGCTTATAGAGCACAACACAAAAATCAGAAAATTTTCTGCTTTTTACCTTGGCTACAAAAAGGTGACAAAAGACTCGGAAAACGTTGACAAAATGGAATGGTGCAATTTTTACCTTGATAACAAGAGCTACTAAAGGCCACAAAAGGGGCGACAAAAGACGCTGAAAGGGAAAACCTTTTTCACACTTTGCCAAAATAGTATTTGTCATTCTATATAATGCCTAGGTATTCTAAATGCTTAGGGAAAGTATGTAAAATATTAAAATAAAACAGACATTTCATGCTTTGCCTAAAAACGTCACGAATTCTATAGACTGCCTAGGTATTCTATGCAATGCCTGCTTTTCACAATTTGCCCGTAACATATAGGCTTCGCAACCCCTTTCCTCGACGGACACAACTTAAGTGGAAACCCGTCACTTGTGAGCTTTCATACGTAACATGTTGTAACATCTTTGCATTAAACCCAACCAACGAATGACACTGCCAATAATCTCAGCACCATTAGACCAAACTAGCTGAATGCACGTTGAAAATTAACGGTTTTATAATAAGCAACCCTCGAATAACTTAAATTTTTGAATAATTCGTGTTTCATATTTATTCGGCAAATTGAAGATTTTAGTGTGCGGAACCCCTTAAAAAAGAAAATGTTGGGAAAACTGAAATTGCTTACATTCTTCCTTTCTAACTATCTACCTGTACACCCAATTTGTAGTCTCTATCTCATCCCAAAGCATTCTATTTTATCATTTTACCTTTCAACGCTTTCCGTGTAGCACCCCCTTAAATGAACATTTAAAAAAAAACTATTCTTTTTGGCTTTCCTATCACATAGTTGGTTTATATACTGAATATCAAGACTCTGTTACATTTTAAAAGAAACGTTTCTCATTTATTTGGAATTTCGAACATTTTAGTCTACGGCACCCCTTGCACTGCCAAATATTGGAAAACTGAAATTGCACACTTTCTTCCTTTCCAATTGTCTACCCGTACACTACATTTGAAGTCTCTCATTACGAAGCATGTTTTTTCTATCATTTTACCTTTCGAATGTTTTAGTGTGCAGTACCCACTTCATTAATTGAACATTTTTTAAAACTATTCTTCAGTTTTCTATTAGATGATATCCCTATATACCAAAGATCAAGCCTCTGTCACATTTTAAAGTAGGCGTTTCTCATTTATTTCGAAAATCGAACATTTTGGTGTGCGGTACCCTCTAAGTAGAAAATATTGAAAAACTGAAATTATACACTTTCTTCCTTTTAGACTATCTATCTGTGCACCAAATTTGAAGTCTCTATCTCATCCCGAAGCATGTTTTTTATCTGTTCACCATTCGAACGTTTTCTGTGGATTAAATGTTTTTAAAACGTTTTCTGTGGACAAAATTATTAGCCCATATAACAAATTTCAAGCCTCTATCAAATTTTAAAGGAGTTGTTTCTATTTTATTCGGCAAATAGGAAATTTTGGTGTGAGGCACCCCCAATGTAGAAAATATTGGAAATCTGAAATTGCACGCTTTATTCCTTTAGAATGATTTCCTATATCCCAAATTTGAAGTCACTATCTTAGCACAAAGCATATTTTTCTATCATTTCACTTTTGGAACATTTTGGTGTGGAGCACACCCTTTACAGAACATTTTCTTCTAGAGTTTTTTATCGAACGATCGACCAGATTGCAAACCTCTATCTATTTGGGAAGTGCCTAAAAAAGCGTGACAGAAGGACGGATAGACGGACACTTGGCAATTCAAATATTCCATCAGAATACCCGTTGAATATCAATGGTCTCGCAATATGCAACCCCTGAATAATGTAAATTTTTGAATAACTCGAGTTTCACATTTATTTGACAAATCGAATATGTTGGTGTGCAGAGTTCCTTAAAGAATAAAATATTGGAAAAAATAAATTTTCGCACTTCTTCTTTTCGAACTATCTACCCGTAGACCAAATTAAAGTCTGTATCTCATCCCGAAGCATAGTATTTTATCATTTCCCCTTTCGACCGTTTTACTGCAGAGCACACCCATAGATGAACGTTTTAGAAAAACTCTGTTCGTCTTGGGTTTTTTATCAGATGATTGGCCCATATACCAAATATCAAGCCTCTATCACATTTAAAAGGAAACATGTCTCATTAATTCGGAAAATCGAACATATTGGTGTGCGTCACCTCCTAAAGTAGCAAATATTGTAAATCTGAAATTGCACACTTTCTTCTTTCCAAATTATCTACCTGTACACCAAATATGAAGTCTTTATCCTATCCCGAAGCATGTTTTTTTCTATCACTTCACCTTTCGAACGTTCTTCTGTGTAGCACCCCCTTAAATGAACATTTTGGAAAAACCGTATTCATCTTATGTCTTGTTTATCAAATGATTAGCACATATATTAAATTTCAAGCCTCTATCACATTGTAAACAATGCGTTTTTCATTTCTTCGTCAAATCGAATATTTTAATGAGTGGCACCACCTTCAATAGCACATATTGGAAACCTGAAATTGAACACATTCTTTCTTTTCAACTATTTACCCGTACATCAAATTTGAAGTCTCCATCTCATCACAAAGCTTGCGTTTTTTATCATTTCACCTTTCGAATCTTTTGTGTGGAGTACCCACCCCTTTAATATATATTTTTGCGAAACTCCATTCGTCTTGGGTTTTCTATCAGATGATTCGCCCATAAATCAAATATCAAGCATCTATCAAATTTTAAAAGGGGCCCTTTTCCTTTATTTCGAAAATTGAACATTTTGTTCTGCGGCACCGCCGAAAGTAGAAAATATTGGTAAATTGAAATTGTACACATTCTTCCTTCTAAACTATCTACCCTTACACCAAATTTGATATCCCTATCTCATCCCGAAGCATGGTTTTTTATCAATTCACTTTTCGAACGTTTTTCTTTGGAGCACTCCCTTAAACGAACATTTTTGAAAAACTATATTCGTCTTGGGTGTTTTCGTCAAATGATTAACCCATATACGAAATTTCAAGCCGATATCAAAGTTTAAAGGAGCCTTTTCTCATTTATTCGGCAAATCGAATATTTTGAGTCCGGCACCCCCTAAAAAAGAAAATATTGGAAATCTGAAATTGCACACTTTCTTCCTTTCGAACGATTTAACCATACACCCAATTTGAAGTCTCTATCCTATCGCGAAGCATGTTTTTTCTATCACTTCATCTTTCGAACGTTCTTCTGTGTAGCACGCCCTTAAATTAACATTTTGGAAAAACCATATTCATCTTATGCCTTTTTTTATCAAATGATTAGCCCATATACTAAATTTCAAGCCTCTATCACGTTTTAAAAGGGGCGTTTCTATTTTATTCCGAAAATAGAACATTTTGGTGTGCGGTACCCCCTAAAGTAGAAAATATTGAAAAACTGAATTTGTACACTTTCTTCCTTTTAAAATATCTACCCGTACACGAAATTTAAAATCTCTATCTCATTCAGAAGCATGTTTTTTTTTATTAATTCACCTTTCGAATGTTTTTCTCTGAAGCACCCCCTTAAACTAATATTTTTGAAAAACTATATATGACTTGGGAATTTCATCAAATGATTAGAACATATACCAAATTTCAAGTCTTTGTCAAATTTTAAAGGAACCTTTTATAATTTTTTCGGCAAATCGAATATTTGGATGTCCGGCACCCCCTAAAAAAGAAAATATTGGAAATTTGAAATTGCACACTTTCTTCCTTTCGAACGATTTAACAATACACCCAATTTGAAGTCTCTATCTTATCGCAAAGCATTCTTTCCTATCATTTCACTTATCGAACATCTTAGTGTGGGGCATCCCCTCTAGAGAACATTTTTGGAAAATTCGATTTTAATAGATCAAATTTTTAATAGATAAAATTTCACAAAATTGGGTAGATAAGTCCCTTCTGGTTTACCCTGGTGCTGATTAGATTTTGACAGATGCAGGTAGGTGCAGATTTGATTTTGAATGTTGTACCCTGGTGCGGATTAGATTCTCTCTCTCTCTATCTATCTATCTATCTACCTCTATATATATCTCTCTGTGTGTGTGCAACGTATGTATCCACTCTATCTCAAAAATGAACCCATATTTCATAAAATTTGATAGATAAATTACTTATGACTCTGGTGCTGATTAGATTTTGGCACGAATCGGTATAAAAGAACCTGCCTAGACTAAATCTAAAATAAATTATTACACATGCTCAAAAGTATCCATTAAATGCTCTTTTCATACGTAATTTTTGACGATGAAAAGAACCGTATTGCATTATGAATAGCCGTTCTCGAGATGTTTTAGATTTTTCGCATTATTACTACGCCGCCTTTGAAAATACGCCTTGTTACCCAATGAAAACGAAAATTGAATTAAAAGTGCCATTTCAGTGTCATTTCAAATAACGATGCGTGTTAATTTGTGCAATTATAAACTCAATTTAAGAAATTTTAAATAAATAAAGAGAAAATTAATATATATATGTAGGGGAAAGTCACGTGCTGCGCACATGGGATTTTTATAATTCCAGTTCTCCAAATAACTGTATGCCATTTGATGTATATATTCACTTTCAAGCGCACCGCTCATGACGTCACACTTGAAAGAAGTCTTAAATGAAGGGATCGAGGACTATTTTTGTTTTCATAGCAACCAGAGGTCAATGAAGGTCACGCCCATGGTTGAAATAGTCAATTTTGCTTGGCTCCTTCAGTTTGAGAAAAAGATTATTTTTTCAGCGGCGGAATAAATTTTAATATATAATGTCAAAGCTCCTATCAAAATCGTACAACCACGAAATAAAGTGTATTTGAAGCTACAGAAATAAGAAGAGATTTTTTTTTTTTTTTTACGAAGAAAAATATGAAATAGTTAAAGGTCAATCGTTTGGTATGTATTTATAATTTTTTTTTTATATGAACCGTTATCTCCAAATTAATTTGAAAACACGCAAAAATTAATTTACAGATACCAAACTACCTGTGTTAAGCAGAAAATTAAGTGGACTTTCTGATGACGTCAAGAATGAAATGTAAATTGATTCGCAAAACAAATATATATAATATATATATATATACATATATAATAAGATTTTCTCTTCAACACTGATTAAAGTATTGAAATTTTAATCCAATTGTAACCGCACAGGATGCGACACATGGCACAGTATTTATTCTAAATCACCGTATAAAGTTGAAAATCCGCTGATGCCATGGAAGCTGCGTTCGCCTTGACAAAAAAATATCGATTTTAAAAGGTACCTAGCTTATTTAAAGAGAAATAAAATGTCATCATACATATTTTTAACACTTTAGAAGATAGTTGAAACGTGTTTATGACTTTGTTTATTTTGTCTGTCTGTCTGTTAGCACGATAACTGCCGTAAAAACGACTTTATCAAAATGAAATTTGAGTATGTTGTTAAGACGATCTGTGAAACCTATGGTAATATAAATGAATAATATCACCCAATTAGTTTTGGATTGAACCCGGGTTGAAAAAATGAAATACATTGAACCCTGTGGGACCTCATTTTTCAAACATTTTTTAAGCGGATTTAAAACAAATTGCTTCGAAAGTTTTATGAAATATTCAAATTATCTCATAAAATATATAAAAAAAAACTTTTCAGCAAAATATATTCAGTAGTTTTTTAAATAAAAATTAAAATAATAATGACACCCTCTATATACAGAGATCACGTGACCATTATATGAAGAGACCACGTGACCCACTTCAAAATGAAACAGGGCATCCATCTCGTCTCAAAATCGTGATTTTTAAAGTTCTTTTTAATTCATATTAAGTTTTGTATCCGTCTTAAAACCGCTTTATTTTTGCTTAAATTCTGTGCATATACATATTGAAACAACGCAATTACAATATAATTGAATTTAAATGATCATCCAACTTTGATTATTTCTACAACGAAGCCCAATTTTCACTTATGGAAAATGTAAATACCAAAAGATGTAGAATGAGTTCTATAAGAATTGCTGCATTTCTTAAACGCAAAATTATTTAACTCATGGAGTCTGCAATATAGCTGATATGAATAAAATATTCATTGATTTTATGGAGAGAAGCAAACGATTTTTTTCGATGAAGTTTTAAGCATAGAGTTAAATTACTTGTAGCTCCATGATTTTAAGTTTTTAAATAAAAAAGTTATTATAGTATTGTGATAAATGAAATGAATGAAAAAATGTTTCTGGAAAATGCTGCTTTTATAGAAAGTATGTTATATTTCGGAGCCGTGTTATATTTCGACGACGTCATTTGAATAAATTTTATTTGTTTTCGATAAAGTTTTCAAATATAATAAATTACTGTAGTATTATGATAATTTTAAAAATATTACCCAGGAATGTATCATATTTTAGAGATGTTTAAACTAGCATTTTAAATTTCAATGCCGTCATTTGAATGAAGTTCATTTTTTCCTATGAAGTTTTATGTTTTCAAATATAATAAATTAATGTACTATTGTGATAATTTTAAAAATATTACCGAGGAATGTATCGCATTTTAGAGGTGTTATCTACTGTAAGAATAACTTGTTTCTCCGTCCATAACGCTTGGCGAGATTTTTGCGACGAATTTGGCGACTTTTTTAAATGTTGCCAAATTAACGAAAATCTCGCCAAATGGATAAAAATGACGCTACATCAATGGAAATGACGACTCATTAAAGAAAATTCAATATCTTGGAAAGAATATAAGTATTCACTTTAAGAATAACATTTTTTTAACTGTAAATGTAGTAAATTCATTGCATTATATAAGGAAAGTCATGTGTTGCTCACATCAGATTTTTTATATCAAGAGATACGATAGGGAACAAACAACATAATTTAAAATAATACATTATTTTTCGCACGAAACGGTTTTTATACGTTTAATGACAAAGAAAACACAATTTAGAAGACTCCCAATTTCTAGAAAACATAAAAGGACGAATACAATTAATTGCACATTTTATTTCCCCTCAGTTCCGTTTCGCTCAAAGCTATATACTAGTAGTAATAGAAAATAAGAAAACATTTGATAATATAGGAAGCAGTTCTTGAAGGAAGATGAGTCAAAAAGTGAAAAAAAGGAAGTCTGGGGAGCCCCGAGGGGTCAAGCGATTATCCTAATCTAATGGTCCATTTCTAGAGATAATGGTCTGATTTCGAACGAATATCTTGACAATGCGTATTCTCTTTCGAAAGATTGGAGAATCCGAGAATTATTTTATGTGGGTTAAACCACCCGTCATCATTAAATTGCAATTCATCAAGAACTTGAGAAGTGTCTGAAAATGGAGGAAGTTCAGCTTTTATCTTAGAAGGGGAAAAAACTGAGGTGGACAGCACATGACTTTCCCTGCAGACTCATATTCACGTTCTCTTTATATCTTCAATATTTTCTTTAAATTGAGTTTAATTGTACAAAATAACAGGCATCCTTAATTTAACTCACACCGAATTGGCACTTTTAATTCCATTTCCATTTTCATTGAGTAACTGAACTTAGTTTCAAAGGTGGCGTAGCAAAAAGGCGAAAATAACTGAAATATCTCGAGAACGGCTACTCCTAGAGTAATGGGGTTGGTCTTATATTTTTTTTAGTCAAAAATTACGTATAAAATAAGCATTATGCTTATAGATATATTTTAGCATACGTAGTCTTTTATATTTAGATTACACGATTTTTGAAGGCAATTTCGCAGCAAAAAAAAAGCAGGTTCTTTTTTTTTAATCGTACTGATATCTAATCAGCACCAGGTTAACCTACAAGTGATTTATCTACTCAATTTTATGAAATTGGGTCTATTAGTTTTTAAGCGAAAGTGGATACAGACAATATTTCAGAGCCATTTCGAAAGAAAAGACGGGTTCTTCTATCCCGAATCATACAAAGATCTAATCAGCACCAGGGTCACACACAAGTGACTTACCAACTTACCATTAGTTTCTGAGTGAGAGTAGATACATACATTGCACACAGAGCCCAGGATCTCTGAACTGGCCAGCCTGGGCTATACAGTTAAGAGTTTGTAATGTCGTCCCAGTAACTTATCGTCGAAGTGGACAATGCATTCTCCACCCTCTCATGTCAGACTGGCGGGCAACTGACCAACTGATTGACACCTCCTCCTAGTTATACCTCAGGTTAGCCTCCTGCTACTACTATTTTACCCAGGTTCTCTGCGTTGTATTTATCCTCTCCATTTGAAATCGGAGCTCAATCTTCCAGAGTCCACTGAATCCGTACGAGTCCTAGGGTCACTTTCAGATCTCCAACATCTTTGAACACCTACAGAGTTGATTTGCCCGGGAGCCGTTGTAAAGAGCTCTGCTGCTTCAACAGGGGATCAAACCCTGGATCTCCGAACTGGCCAGCCGACGCTGTACCGTTGAGCTACTGGGACGAAATTGAAAGATCGTATTGTCGAAGTGGACAGACACTGCGTAATATTTGGGTTACAAAACGAAAACTCGATAATTTGAATGTTTATCACGTCTTGGTTAGCTTTTTGAAACTAGTTTTGTACTCACATAATCGCTCAGCGAGCTTTTACTCGTTTGAGAGGCAAGTAACAGCCTTATTCTTCAAGGCCGAGAAAACCGCGACCCCACTTTCTCGAGTCAGGTAGACGACTGAAGATGGCACACGTGGCTGAAGGTAGGAGAAAAAAGTTTGTCAACTTCTTGGGTAGAAATGAAAGAAGACAAAACAAAATAGCATGTAGGCAACAACAAACAGATAAAGCTACAAAGGAAAGAAAGAGGAACTTAAGACGGTAAGAGAATAAATAGCAGAACTAATAGAAATAACAAAAAAGATAAGAAAATCACAAAAAACAGTAACAATAAAATCCTGTTTACGTTTAAACTAGCTATAAAAATAAGAAGAGATATTGAAAACGACAGGAAGCCAATTAGAACAGATAGAAAGAATGAGATTCAGTTATGAAAGATTTCGTAAGCCAAGTGAGCTTCATTACAAACTAGTAGCGGAAAAAAGTAACTGACATTCTGAAAAAGACAGACAAATAATTGAAGTAAGATGACTGAAATAGAAAATAATCATACCCGAAATTTCCAAGGGAGAAAAAAGGGAAATCCAAGGAAAAAAGAGACAACGATCGTTAACAAGAGGGTTAGACTGACAAACAATAAACTTTCAAGAATATTTCTCTATTGTTTCTTGATCAGTTTTGTGCATCTCAGTCGCGCCATCACGTACGACTTTTTGCAATGAAGGTCAAACTGGGAGAATATTGCAAAGTCCACCTAGACAATAAAAACTGTCAATTTCGTCCCAATAGCTCAACGGAAGAGCATCGGCTGACCTGTTCGAAAATTCAAGTTTTGATTCCCAGTTGTGGCAACAAGATTCTTTACAATATACCCGTGGGAGTACATGAAAATATTCAAGGGGTACTTGCCATTTGCGAAAGTATTTAATATAATATATATTTAAGACAAAATATTTATAATTACATAAGTATTTCTAATTACATATAATAACTGTATTATAATTAAATATATTATGATTAAATTATTAACTATATTATAATTAAATGTATTAACTAGCTCAAATATTCGGCGTGGCACGATATTTCAAATGCAAAACTCTGAATAAAAGCTCGCTATATAAATAAAGTTTATAAATTAAATAAATAAATTCTGCATCTGCAACCCTATTATACCCACTTTTTTAATAATCTCCATAAAATAAATTTACAGATTTTAATTTCAATTTTTGACTGGAACCTGTAGCTTTCCACACATTTAGCTTTGGTTAAAAAAATCTTTAAAAAAAATCTTCTCGGCCTGCAGACTCATATTCACGTTCTCTTTTTTTTTTTCAATAATTCATTATACCAAGTTTAATTGCACACAAAAAGTGCATAATCGTTTAAAATGACACTGGATTAGCACTTTTAACTCAATTTTCGTTCTTAGTTGGTAACTGGAAGTTTTTCCAACGGTGGAGTAGCGAAAATCCGAAAAAACTAAGATCGTGAGAAGAGCTAGACCTTGTGTAATGAGGTTGTTTTTATTCTTTTCCTCGTTACAAATTACGTATGAAACAAGCATTTAATGGGTATATTTGAGCATATGTAGTTTTTACTTTTCCTGCAATATATAGTAAGGTATAGGGAAAGTATTGGAATCATGCCGAAAAACGCAACACGAGTTTTCGACGGATCTACCCGTTTCGAGACCTCTAGAATACGAAAAAACTATTTTTAACACGACGTCTGTGTGTGTACTGTCTGTGTGTCTGTCTGTGTGTCTGTGCAATAGATGTATCCACTCTAACTCAAAACCTAATGGACCGAATTTCATAAAATTTGGTAGGTAAGTCACTTGGGAGAGACTCTGGTGCTGATTAGTTTTTGGTAGGATTCGTGAAAACAGAACCCGCCTTTTTTTGCGGAATGGTCCATAAAAATTTCATGTATCCACTCTAGCTGAAGTACTAATTGACCAATTTAGATTTTGGTACGATTCGGAAAAAAATAACCTGCCCTTTTTTGCAAAATGGCCTGCAAAAATCGTCAAAATCGAAATTAAAAAACTACGTATGCTCAAATATATGCATTAAATGCTTTTTTTTATACGCAATTTTTAATAGAGAAAATAATAAGACCAACTCCATTACACTAGGGCTAGCCGTTCTCGAGATATTTTAGTTTTCTCGTATTTTTTTCTACACCACCTTTGAAAATGAGTCCAGTTACCAAATGAGAATGAAAATTGAATTAAAAGTGAATTAAATTTAATTAAAATAAAGAGAACGTGTATATAAGTCTGCAGGGAAAGTCATGTGCTGCCCACATCAGATTTTTATTTTAGATTTTCACGATTTTTATGGGCCATTTCGCAAAAAAGGCAGGTTATTTTTTTTTTCCGAATCGTACCAAAATCTAATCAGCACCAGGAAAATCCACAAGTGACTTATTTACCGAATTTTATGAAATTCGATCCATTAGTTTTTGAGTTAGAGTGGATACATACGTTGCAGAGACAGACAGACATACAGACAGACACACACACACATACATAGATACACACCCAGACGTCACGCTAAAAATAGTGCTTTCGTGTTCTAGAGGTCCTAAAACGTGTCGATCTGTCTAAAACTCGAGTTGCGATTTTCGACATGATTCCAATACTTTCCCTATACATTACCATGTATTGCAGAGAAAGTAAAAAATCTGATGTGGGCAGCACATTACTTTACCTGCCGACTCATATTCCCGTTCTCTATATTTTAGTTAAATTTAATTCACTTTTAATTCAATTTTCTTTCTCATTCGGTAACTGGACTTATTTTCAGAGGTGGCGTAGAGAAAATAATAAAAACTAAAATATCTCGAGAACGGTTAGTCCTAGTGTAATGGGGTTGGTATTATTCTTTTCATCGTTAAAAATTACGTATAAAACAAGCATTTAATGGATATATTTGAGCATAAGTAGATTTTTATTTTAGATTTTGGCAATTTTTGCTGGCTATTTCGCAAGAAAAGGCAGGTTATTTATTTCCGCTTCATACCAAATTCTAATCAGCACCAGGATGTCCCACAATAGACTTATCTACTGAATTTTGTGAAATTCGGTCCATTAGTTTTTCAGCTAGAGTGAATACAGGCAATTTTTTCGGGCCATTTCGTACAAAAAGCGGGTTCTTTTATCCGGAATCGTACCTAAAACTAATCAGCTCCTGAGTAGCCCACAAGTGACTTATCTACCAAATTTTACGAAATTCAGTCAATTAGTTTTTTAGTTAGAGTGGATACGAAATCTGCACAGACAAACAGACACACAGATACGCACACAGACGTCACTCTGAAAATAGTTTTATCTTATTCTAGAGATGTCAAGATAGAATACGAAAAAACTATTTTTATCGTGACGTCTGTGTGTGTTGAAGACCCAGACCGTCCGACTCGTCCAAAGGACTAGGAGCAACTATTTGGACGGCCGGGTGACGTCTGTGTGTGTGTGTGTGTCTGTCTGTCTGTGTGTCTGTCTGCCTGTCTGGGTGTCTGTCTGGGAAGATTTTTTATACACTCTAACTAAAAAACTAATTGACCGAATTTCATAAAATTTGGTAGGTAAGTCACTTGTGGGCGAATCTGGAGCTGATTAATTTTGGGTACGATTCGGGATAAAAGAACCCGCCTTTTTTTTTTGTGAAATGGCCTGCAAAAGCTTGTATCCACTCTAGCTGAAAATCTAATGGACCGGACTGAATTTCATAAAATTTGGTAGATAAGTCGCTTGTGGGTTACCCTGGTGCTGATTAGATTTTGGTATGATTCGGAAAAAAATAACCTGCCTTTTTTTGCAAAATGGCCCGCAAAAATCGACAAAATCTAAAATAAAAAACTACTTATGTCGAAATATATCCATTAAATGCTTGTTTTATACATAATTTTTAACGAAAAAAGAATAAGACCAGCCCCAATACACTAGAACTAGCCGTTCTCGAGATATTTTAGTTTTTTCGTTTTTCTCTACGCCACCTTTGAAAATGAGTCCAGTTACCAAATGAGAACGAAAATTGAATTATAAGTGAATTAAATTTAATTAAAGTAAAGATAATGTGTATATAAGTCTGAAGAGAAAGTCATGTGCTGCCCACATCAGATTTTTATGTCTCTTGCATGTTCAGACAAACGAATACCAACCGTACGTTTAGTACTACAGATATAAAATTTATAAACATTACATATTCGGAGAAAGAAGGAGTACAACACCTACCTCAGCAAGACCTTTAAAGTTAACATTATCCCCAAATTAATCAGTACGAATACGATTGAACATAGTAGTAACAGTTAAATGAGTGGGTTTAAAATTAAATCCAGTACAAAAATTAATAAGAGGACGAAAATTTTTAGGATGGTAAGGACAACTAGCTTTGAACGGTAAACGTTCATTAGAGAGAGATTTTTGAGATTTGGCATTTTATTGGTTGATTCAGTGATGTGAAGTTTGATGTGTCGCCACTAATGGTATAATGGAGTGTATTATACTCTTTTCCTCGTCAAGAATTGCGGATAAAATAGAAATTTAATTGATACATTTGATCATACGTAGTTTTTTTTCTTTTAGATTTTGGCGATTTTTGTGGGCCATTTCGTAAAAAATCAGGTGGTTCGTTCCCGAATTGTACCAAATTCTAATCAGCACCAGATTATTCCACAAGTAACTTATATACCAAATTGTGTGAAATTTGGTCAATTAGTCTTTTAACTAGAGTGGATACATGAAATGTTTACGGTCCATTTCGCAAAAAAAGGCGGGTTCTATTTCTACGAATCATACCAAAAATTAAGCAGCACCAGGGTCATATTCAAGTGACTTACCAAATTTAATGGAATCCGGTCCATTAGTTTTTGAGTTAGAGTGGATACATACATTGCACAGACAGACAGACACACACACAGACGTCACGCTAAAAATAGTTTTTTCATATTCTAGAGGTCTCGAAACGTGTCGATCCGTCGAAAACTCGAGTTGCGAGTTTCTGTATGATTCCAATATTTCCCCTGTACATTACCATGTATTGCAAGGAAAGTAAAAAGCAAGATTCTAAGTTAAAAACTAACAGATGAGATAATATTTTGAGGGCGAGCATTGTGCAGTTATTTTCGATTTTGAGGTTTATTATGGGTTTTTTTTAAATACTTAAAAATAGAATTCATTTTTCAGAAGTTTTATGAAATTTCTCAAATTTGTTAGGTAAGTTAAAAAGAGAAAAAAAAAACACGCGATAGACTAAGCATTAGCTTTGAAATAAGCGGTATACATACATAATCTCATAAAATGATAGTTTTACAAAAATTAACAAATAATATTAATAAAACAATGTGTAATATATTGATAGAACAGTGTATTATTAAAATTTCCCTCGAACTCTTTGATGTAGGCTGATGAGATTCAATTTCCAAAGAGGTACGCGATTGTTGTAAGTTTGGTAAACACTGACCTAAAAAGACCCTTCATGTTGACAGAAATATGTGTTTACCGAATAATGTCCCTCTCGATCCACATAAAGGAATCAGATACGAAAGTGAACTAGTCTGAAAAAATAAGCATGGATTCCATTCTTCAATTTTCAATTCATCGTGTGTGGTCTAGACTGGAGAAGTATCTATTGAACAACGATTACTATTTGCCTATTTTCTATTCAAAAGAATCCCAATCTTCGATAAAGAAGCTCGTGACTCACGGATTGTACTTCTAAAGAAAACACAGTGAGTACTGATATAAAATAAAGCAAAAGTTGGCCGCTGTTAAAGGAATTTCTAATAGGGGCGCTTTTCTCTTGATATTATTAAAATGTGACGTCACTACACATGACTGTTCTTCTAAACTAACACATTTTAATCTTATGCAAAAAAGCAATGACAAAAAATAGGATGTGGGTAGTGCACGACTTTCCCTACATTATGATCAACTTTACTTCTTTTACAGTGAAATAAGCCTTTGATTCTTTTATTACTTTCCCTGCAATACATGGTAATGTATAGGGAAAATATTGGAATCATGCCGAAAATCGCAACTCGAGTTTTCGACGGATCGACACGTTTCGAGACCTCTAGAATACGAAAAAACTATTTTTAGCGTGACGTCTGTGTGTGTCTGTGTGTCTGTCTGTGCAGATTTTGCATCCACTCTAACTAAAAAACTAATGAACCGAATTTCACAAAATTTGGTAGGTAAGTCGCTTGTGGGCGAATCTGGTGCTGATTAATTTTGGGTACGATTCGGGATAAAAGAATTCGCCTTTTTTTACGAAATAGCTTCAAAAGCTTTTATCCACTCTTGCTAAACTAATAGACCGAATTTCCCACAATTCGATAGATAAGTCACGTGTAGATCACCCTGGTTCTGATTAGGTTTTGGTAGGATTCGGAAAAAAATAACCTGCCTTTTTTTTCGCAAAATGGCCAGCAAAGTCGCCAAAATTTAAAATAAAAAACTACGTATGCTCAAATATATCCATTAAATGCTTGTTTAATACGTAATTTTTAACGAAGAAAAGAATAAGACCAACCCCATTACACTACGATCAGCCATTCTCGAGATATTTTAGTTTTTTCGTATTTTCTCTACCCCACCTTTGAAAATAAGTCCAGTTATAAAATGAGAAGGAAAATTGAATTAAAAGTGAATTAAATTTAATTAAATTAAAGAGAACGTGGATATAAGTCTGCAGGGAAAGTCATGTGCTGCCCACATCAGATTTTTTTTTTATTCCTTCGATCCTTTTGAGGAGGACGCAACCTCGAAGCGTGAGTGCCCAGTCCTAACCAATCCCAGTGCGCCTCATCAGATTTGTAGTCCTCATATTGTTATAAGAGACCTACCTGATTGCCCGAAATAAACCCAGGATTACGCTTGAAACAACTGTCTTGTAGTCACGACACTTAATAACATCCAAACTCAGCAATTCCTTTGCTCTGTTTGATGACCAGATGCCCCTCCAGTTTAATGTACTGGAGGTGGTGATTTCCGGTTTCCCAGTACAGCTCCGCACTGTTGGATGAGTGTTTGAGTATAAATAATACGGCATTGACTAGATGCCCGCCTTTGTGACCTTGAACTTCCTGACGAGGGCAAGCGACCTCATAGCCCTCCCCTATAGGAGCTCATGGAAAAGTTGCTATGAGATTATTGGTACAATTTTATAGCAACTCTTTCAGATTTATTGACAGCATGCTGGATACATGTCAGTCCTACTACCCTGACCAGGCGACCTAAGACGTAAGATGTCTTTGTTATGGCCGGGAAACCGCCTAATTGAGACCGGAATCCAATAGAGCATGGGCACGTTACGACACACGGATCATTTTGCTCTTACATTTCCAAAAATAAAATTTGCTTAACACTATAGAAATTTTTATTATCTCTATATTAACAATGGCTACTTTAGAAACTTATAATCGTTTAACTTCTCATTTTAGTAGACTACGTCTAAATTTATCTTCTTGGGTGGATATTTTTAATTAATCGGGAAAAAAATTCACTTTAATTAAAATATATACACGAGATTTTTTAAAGAAAAATCGTTACATACCTTCTCCCTCGCATATACATTGCAGAATTTGCTAGTCAATGTATCAATGATCTTTAGAATGTTAGTCAGTGACTACGGTAAACATGAGTAGTCGTGTACATTCACTTAAAATCACTTAAAGTGCACTTTAGCAGTTGCATCTTTAAATATATAGTGTTCTTCAAGTATTCTAAAAAACTTCATCACAAAGATAAATTTCGACGTTTAACGGCTTTAGTTTCAATTTTTATTCGCCATGATCTTCCGTTTACCATGACCCACTATGGTAAAAATAATGGTTTTATGTTTCTGCGCATTCTACTACGCAGGTTGTTTGTTTATGGATGCTCATGCCCATGCTCTATGCGGGTCGCGGCAACCACAGGCAACATCCCACCTTTCCTCTAACCCATTACATCTCGGACACACTTTCGGATTAAATTTTGACTCCCTCCCCCGAGATATCCCTGTCACATAAATCGGCGCCACCCGTGGCTCTGTATGTTGGATGGATCTGTATGTAAAAGATCGCAGACAAGTAAAAATGACGAGAATGGATGATGATGACTCGGGATCGTATTACATCCAAATCGGGAGATATGAAAAATGACTGAAGTGAGTCATCAGTCATCCTGATCAAAGGATTTTGATTTTTACTTTCCTTATATACATAGTATAATGTATAAGGAAAGTATTGTGATTGGGTCGAACATTCTAATTCGAGTTTTCGACGGGAGATCACGTTTTAAGCATCTCTGATCAAGAATCAGACGCTTTTGAGGTGATGTATCTCTCTCTCCTCTCTCACTCCTCTCTCTCTCCTCTCTCTCTCTCTCTCTGGAAAATATTTGAATATGGCCGAAAACGGAAAATTGAGTTTTCCACTGATTTACCTATTTTATGCCCTCTAGAATTCAGATCCACTGCATTTAGTGTAGCGTCTGCATGAGTGTGTGCATCCAATGTAAGTTAAAAAATAGTGCATCCAGTGTAGGTTAAAAAATAGTGCATCCAGTGTAGGTTAAAAAATAGTGCATTCAGTGTAGGTTAAAAATAGTGCATCCAGTGTAGGTTAAAAAATAGTGAATCCAGTGTAGGTTAAAAAATATCCCCCAAAATTTCTTGAAACTGGTTTGTTAGGACTCTGCCCTGGTGAAAACAGAAAGTATTTTCTAACTGTAACTTTACTCTAAAATTCGATATTAAGCTATGATTTGATAAGATGATATGCATAAAGTTATTTTTAAAATATTCCTTCCCATCCATCGTGCTCCTTTAATATCATCGCACACATACGCTTTTCTACTGATCAATAGCATTAGCTATTATACAACCCCTTATCGAAATATAATTGCTATACCACACACTAACAAAATACAATAAATTTTGAACCCCTTAACAAAACGCACACTAATAATCTCTTTATTTGGAATTTTAGCAATTTCCACAAAGCAACAGAGATTATCAGAAAAATTAAACATTATTTTTACGTTATTTATTTCCGCAATTTGACTGCATTTTCCCAAAATTGCCCCATATAGGCGATCATTTGGTAATTGTGTCGCCAATGTCGTCGAAGGATCGTCCTATTTGTCGCCAAGTGGGACATACCGGTTTTTCTTACGTAGTATTTCAAATAATTTATCAACGGAAGTTTATGCTATAATATTCTAATGGATGTATTAAAAAAAATATTTTGAGTCGGTATAGTTGTGCGCTGCTCACTACAGATTTTTTTTTTTTTTTGCTTTCCCCACAATACCTGGTAATGCATAGGGAAAATATTGGAATCGTGTCGAAAATATCAACTCGAATTTTCGACGGATCTACACATTTTGGGACCTCCAGAATACGAAAATATCATTTCTAGCGTGATGTCTGTGTGTGTGTGTGTGTGCAATGTATATACCTACTCTAACTCAAAAACTAATGGGCCAAATTTCATAAAATTTTATAGATAAGTTACTTATGGGTGCTGATTAGATTTTGGTACGATTCGAGATAAAATGCGATGCCATTTTTTGCGAAATGACCCGCAAAATTAGTATGTATCCACTCTAGTTTAAAAACTAATTGACTTAATTTCATAAAATTTGACAGATAAGTCACTTGTGGGTTACCCTAGTGCTGATTAGATTTTGGCACGGTTCTGGGAAACAAAACCTGCCTTTTTGCCTGTTTTGCCAAATGTCCTGCAAAAATCTAAATCTAAAATCTGAAATCTAAATCTAAAATTAAATACTACATATGCACAAATGTATTCATTAAATAATCTTTTTTACATAATTTTTGTAAAAAATTAAAAAGCGTAAGACCCACACCATTACTCAAGGACTATCTGTTCTCGGAAAATTTAATTTTTTTTTCGCAATTTTCCTACGCTGACTTTGAAGATACGCCCAGTTACCCAATGAAAACAAAAATTGGATTAAATTTGCAAACTCAGTGTCATTTTAAATAACTATGATAAGTAAGCGTGTTATTTTGTGCAGTAAAACTCAATTTATTGAACTATTAAAGAAATAAAGAGGAAATAGATTTAAGTCTGTCATGTGCTACCCACATCAGATTTTTTCTTTTACTGTAAAAGAGAGGTCGAAACCAATAGAAATTATTTTTATAAATATTTACTAAGATTATTACAAGTTGTTTATCTACTTTTCCATCGCTTGAAACTGCCGCTTGTTTAACATAATGTTTATATAAACTGGAATTAAATCTTTAACACAGTGTCAATTTAAATATTCATTTCTCCGAAACAACCCATCCCTTTGACTAAAAAGTTGATCGATGATTACAATACACAATTTACACGCAATGATTAGGGTATCTCATCTTTTACTCCAATACGTGAGTAAGAATATAAAGAGAAGAGCTGAAAAACGTTCCATCATGATTAAAGAACAGAATTTCGAAATTTGAGCGTGATACGCTATTAACCCTTCAAATTTTAATCTCCCCAAATATGGAATTGCACACTATATGAATATCTTCATCGTATTCTTCCGATAACTAGTGACTATTATGCCGTCGGTGGCAGCACTGATCATTTATTCATCGACTGCTGGTGAAGAGGAGGACGCGAAACGTTTTGACGGGGTCAGCTATTTGGATTTCTTCCGACAAAAATCGACTGTTATAGCCTAGATTAACAACGGAACACGCCTTAAAAAGGGAAAAAAATAGGACCAACCGATCTTGCCCTTTTTGCTATTCCACTTTTGTGTTGTTGCGAAAATGGTTCGAAGTTTGCGTCATTGCGGTTTTGGGGAGGGATGTTTGTATTTATCTTTGCGTAACACGTCGTTATGAATGGTTGGAGCACCGTGTTTCGTGTTCTTCAGAATACGCATCTGTATTTTAAGTTATTATATATTTGCTAAAAGGTATGCCTGTCATATGACGGAATTTAAAATTTGTAAAATATTACCTCCCATTTGGGATCATTTTTATCAATTTTTATCAATTTTTCTTTCACAATTTTGATTTAACAAATGTGTCGCCAAGTGGGATGGTTGGACTTTACAGACAAACGCTACATCATTACAATACTATTCCCTTTAAAATCGCAATTAATTTAATTGATTTGGCGTCATTTTTATCAATTTGGAGTCAGTGTTATAAATTTGGCGTCATTTTTTTTTATCAGTTTGGCAACATTTTCGTCAATTTTGCAACATTTGAAAAACTCGCTAAGTTCGCGATATCTCGCAAAATTCGTCGCCAAAAATTTCGCCAAGCGTTACCAAGGATAGATAGATAGATAGATCGATAGACAGGCAGATAAATAAAGGTGTTTATATTATAAATTCTACAGTATTGCTAAACACTGTAGAATTTGATATTTTCTACAGTATTGCTAGAAAAGTTCTTATGCATCCAAATAACTTCGTAAGGGAAAGCCCCTAAGTGTACCCGTCCGTCCCCCATAATTTTCTATAGATAGACGTCCCCCACTTTGCTATAGTTAGACGTCCCCCGTAACGTCTATCTATAGAAAAGTGACAATCTCCCATCGAAAAGGAGTGACTGCAGCGCACTTAGCGGAGAATGAGTCAGGAAAGAGAAGTTAAGAACGGGAACTCGGTAAGAAAGCGAGATGGCAGTAAAAATGTCAATTACAAAGTTACAGATCGTTGTAATAACAAGAAATATCAATCATGTATAAAGCATTGATTATGAAACACTTTCTAACTGAAATGCAATCCGCTGAATGTATCGCAATGCATTCAGCTGTGATATCTTTTTAATTATCACAGAGTTACAATAATTTATTTTACTTGAAAACTTAAAACTTCATGGGAAAAAAATTAAACTTTATTCAAATGACTTCATCGAAATATAAATCGTCTGTGTCTCTATGGAAAATCAGTGAATATTTCATTCATACACTTTTATTCCATTGTCCAGAGTTAAATAATCTTACGTGAAAAAAAATTCAGCAATTCTTATACAATTCATCTTGCAATCACTTGTTTACATTCTGCATCCATTAAAATTGGGCTTCGTTGTAGAAATAATCAAAGTTGGATCATTTAAACTTAAAAATAGTGTAATTGCGTTGGCGCAGAATAGAGATGCACAGGAAATACGCAAAAATAAAGCGGTTTTATGACGGATGCAACACTCAATATAAATTTAAAAGAACTTTAGAAATCAGTATTTTACTCTGGTAAAAAAAAAGATAGATGTCCTATTTTTTTTTTAAGTCGGTCACGTGATCTCTTCATATTATATGGGTATTATTATTATTTTAATTTTTATGTAGAAAACTATGATGATTATGATGCATTTAACTTTCAAATTCACATTGAAAACATTGCTAACAGTTTATGCTTTTGTCAAGGCTGTCTTTATACTACTTTTGTTACACCTATTTTACTACACCTACTTTTGCTACACTGTTCTATGATTTAAGAAATCATATGCATTCTCAACAGATCGAGGAAATAAATTAATAGAAATTTGATTTAATATCTCTAAAAAATGAAATTGGTCTTGCCTTTTGCTTAAATATAAAATTTTAAATAATACTATTGATTGTTTCATTTTAATGTCTTGCTTCGAGTTCTATATACCAGGTATGCAATAATACCAGGCAAAACAAGTATGTCACAATACTAATTAATCTCAATTGTACTAATAAATTTTCTCTATTAATAAATGAGTGCATGTTGTGCTGATATTGATATTTTTATTTTGACTCTTACCCACTTTAAAATATCCCGTTTTAATGTACATATTGACCGCTTAGTATTCTGATATTTTATGTTTTATACTTTTTACTTTCCTTGCAATACATGGTAATGTATTGAAATCATGGCAAGTATTGAAATCATGTCGAAAATCGCAGAGTTTTGGGTGGATCTACAGGTTTTGATATCTCTAGTATTACCAAAAATAAATTTTAGCGTGACGTCTGTGTGTGTGTCCGCATCTCCGTCTGTGCAATGCATGTATCCATTCTAGCTAAAGAAATAATGGACCCAATTTCATAAAATTTGGTAGATAAGTCCCTTCTGAGTGACCTTGGTGCTGATTGGATTTTGGTATGATTTGGGATATAAAAATCCGCTTTTTTGTGAAATGACTCTCAAAAATTGCCTGTATCCACTTTAGGTGAAAAACTAATAGACCCAATTTTACAAAATTGGATAGATGAGTTAGTTCCTTGTGGGTTAACCTGGTCCTGGTTAGATTTTGGTATGAGTTGGAAAAATAACATTCCTTTTTTTTCTTCTTTGCGAAATGGCCCTCAAAAACCGTCAAAATCTGAAATTAAAAAACACTACGCATATTCAAATGTATCCATTAAATGCTTGTTTTATACGTAATTTTTGACGATGAAATTCATAAGGCCAATCCCATTACCCTAGCCGTTCTCGAAATATTTTAGTTTTTTCGCAACGTCACCTTTGAAATTAAGTCCAGTTACCAACTGAGAATAAAAAGTGAATTAAAAGTGCCAATTCAGTGTCATTTAAAACAATTGTGGGTGTCATTTTGTGCCATTAAACTCAATTTAATGAGTTATTGAAGAAATAAAGTGAACGTGAATATGATCCTGTAGGGAAAGTTATGTGCTGCCCACATCAAATGTTTATCTTTTGTGGTTACTGCGATTGGATTTTATCTATAATTAATACATAAATAAAGCAACAATAGAATAATAAACAGTTTGTCAAAATGAATATGACATTTTCACTAATTTACACTAATACACTTTCATTTTAAAATAATCTTAACTTTTTTTATTAAAATTGTAATTAGGATTCGAATGTTTCTCAAATTTTTACATTCACTTTTTCCCTTGCTAAATACATCTAAAGCCAGTTGCTAGGCCAAAGAGCCATTTTCAAAATCCCTTTCCCAAGCACATTTCACATCTGCAGGATGAGATTTTCACAGCTGCAACTTAAAGAATATAGTGACAGTAAGCATCTTAGCCCCGCCCCCCCTTTTAGAGAAACACGTGCAAGCTTTACATGCGTAAGACCATAACGGTCAAAATTCCTTCTCATGCAGAGAATTTTTTTCCATAAGAAATTTTATACTAGAAAGCTACACCCCATCAGGATAAACATGGGCAGTTATCTGACGAAGCAATATTCCTGTCAACTGGAAGAAATAACGTGCAAAAGTTACACCCACTAAACAATGATACTTCAACAGATTTCACAGATGGGCCAACTTTCTCCGGAAAAGGGTAAGCAATACTGCACCCCAACTTTTTAGCATGTACAAAGCTACAAACCAATAAGAACGACTTTAAGTCCAGGTGTGATAATGATGTGTGACTGTGTACAGTGCCACTTTAAACTTAACGGCATAGAGTGAAAATAGCAAAAAATAATCTAAGATTTTTCTTTTACGGAGGTGGCCGGCCCGTGAACCGGTCCACATAGATCCTTACTTTTCGCGAAACTTGGCATTTTTTCACCACTATGGTCCTGTACTTCTTGAAAACAGGTTGAAACCTTTGATACCTGCTGACAGACATCGCAATGACAACTACCAGTTTCAGATAACGGCATATTGTTGGACTATGGTCCTGTTTCCTAACAAGCGAGTTGACAACTTTTGTCCACAGACATCGAAATGATGTTTAACATGTTGCTCGAACTTTACATCCTTTAGGACACTGGTCCAGTTTTTTTCTTATGCTAGCAAGAGGTCGAAAAGTTGCGGCTGGTCAAGACACCGAGATGATTGCGATCACACAACCCGAGCTAATTCTTCGTTTTTTGGACATTGGATCCACCTTGCATTGTTTTCAATCAACATCGAACGGCTATCTACACAGTGATGTTGCATAACGCTACGGAGATCGACTAAGCTTTTTTTGGACAGGAGTCCCACCATGCGACGACAACATGATGCCGAAGCAACATACTTTGGCGTAGAAGCAACTACAAAAAAAAATGATTCCAAAACACTGGCCAAAGTCGCCTACTAATCGTCTGTGCTAATTAGTCAATCTATGTGATTAGAGCACCTCACCCCGGACATGATGTCTACCAAGTTAGTTATCGACTCAACCAAGAATAAAGCCCAGACCTAGCCCGACGACTCAGCATTTTACTAAATGTAAGTTAAACCCCTTCATTATTTCGAATACATATCTACTTCAGCTTGAGAAAGGAAGTAAAATGGTACTAAAGATATGAACTTTAACGTTCATTAAGGAAGAAATTCTGATATATATTTTTGACATCAATATATTTGATGACAATTTAAGTTTTAATTTAAAAAGTATAAATGAGTAGTAACAGTTAATTTCAACATAATGCAAAATTTAAAATTTAATTCTCCGTATTGTGAGGAAGAACACAATTTTGTTAAAAGAATTCATGTAACTGAATCTTAAACTTTGTATACTACTGTAATGATGTACATATATATAGCATTGTTGAGCTGGATAATGTGTTTGAGAATTAATTAGCTAAATTACATTTCTACTCTTTTGTTTTGTTTCCTATTTACATATATACATATAATAAATGAATTTTTTGGCTACTTTTAAATTCTTTATTTTGCCTCTAGTATTTTTGGAATTTATAATTTAATAATAGCCTTTCATTTCAGCAATTATTGAAGTAGAAGTGATTTGAATTAAATAAATAGCCACTAGATAAATAATCCTAAGTGATAGACCATGCTAAATAATTATTAGATGGAATGTGTGGTAATAACTGTTTGGTCTAATCACTCGTTTTCAATGTCAGGAATACTAATGGCCAATATTTCTTGATACAGTTCTTAAACGGATTCGTGTACTTTCCCTTTTGTGCGTCATTTTTAGGATAAAAAGAGTACAAACACTGCCATTACCCTAGATCAAACCTTTCTCTAGTTATTTCATTTTCGGAAATTTTGGCGACCACGCCATTTTAATGTACCGAATGAAAAAGGAAATTACTTTTTTTAAAACTGAAAATTTCGACATAATTTCAAATAAATATCCATAAAATGATTAAGCTGACAACCCTGGTCCACATACGATAAATTTCCTTACATTTTGGAGAGGATTTAATGGGTTATAGAATAGGATTCTATAATGTCTAAACAACTTCAAAAAACAATGTCCCAAATACAGCTCAAATAGCCGTTTTCAAAATCACTCAAACATTGATTGACAAAAGTGACCAGTGAATGCCGTTTCAAATAATAATGCGTGTTATTTTGTGCCATTCAACTGGATTCATGAATTATTAAAGAAATAAAGAGTAAATGAATTTGAGTTTGTAGGGAAGGTCATGTGCTGCCCACATCAGATTTTTTTAACTGCTTTACCCTTCTTAACCCCATTGGAATTACATTTGTATAAATGTATTAAATTATTTCTGACGTCTATCTTTTAATGTAAATGCTTATTCTTCCACGAGTACCTAAACGATAAATCGAAAGATAAACAATATTTATAATCATTTCAGTGCTGCATTAAACTAATAAATACAACCAAATCAAAGCATAAATTGTATAACTTTTGCCGTACCCTCTGTAGGTGTGATTTACGTGCGTCTACCAGCACTCCATCAGTCACAAATCACTTCCCGCTAGACAGAATGATTACACACGAGGTTAAATTTTCCGTGCACTTTGCCTCCTACATATTGAATTTTTTTAAAATAAACTTAACCGCAACCTATCAAGAACTGACTGGGTGTCATTGTATTTTATCCATCGACTTTGGTGAAACATTTCGCTTTTAATATTAAAAAAATCTGATGCGGGCAGCGCACGACTTTCCCTGCAGACTCATATTCACGTTCTCTTTATTTCTTCAATTATTCATTAAATTGGGTTTAATGGCACAAAATAACATCCATGATTATTTTAAATGACACTGAACGGGCACTAATTTAAATAACTAATAATAACTAATTTAAATAATAACTAATTTAAATAAATAATAACTAATGTAAATTTCATTCTTATTGGATAACTGGACTTATTTTCAAAGGTGGCGTAGCGAAAATGCGAAAAAAACTAAAATATCTCGAGAACGGCTAGTCCTATTCTTTTCACCCCATTACACTACCCAACCCCAACCTTAACCCCAAGACCAACCCCATTACACTACCCAACCTCAATGCGGCTCAGGGAACTTCAAAGCGCCATTCTGGTTATTATTTACTGGTTGAAGGAGAACATCACGTATGCAAACTTCATCTGGAGAAGAAGAAGAACCCTTATGCAAATTTTCGTAACGCCTTATCAGTTTGTAGTAGTTATTCGCAGCTCCAAAGTTTAAGATGCCGATCTTCAGATCTGTCGTGTCTTGACTTCTTTTTGTGGGGATATCTCAAGAGTCTCGTCTATGACACTCCCCTTGAATCTGAAGAGGAACTGATCTCTAGAATTTCGGCCGCTGCTGCCGAAGTACGCGAGATGCCTGGTCTGTTCGAGACAATTCGCCAATCCCTCCAACACCGCTGTGAAACGTACATCCTGGCTGGTGGTCGCTCTTTTGAGCCATTACTGTAATTATTTTTTATTAATTGTCATTTTATAACTTCTAAGTCATTCTTGTATTTTCGCGTCACCTCGTCGGTTTCACCATGAAACGCCCACTGGCGCTTTTACGTTTCATTTCCGACCCGGTAAACTATGACGAAAATGCTTAGTTTGGTGTGTACTACCACCTCGTAAAGTTTGGCCCAACTTTTTTTAATCATCCTAGTGTAGAATCTCATCTAGTAATCTATCAAAACTTCACTATTACTATTCCTCACCAGCAGAATTTTCTTTTTATTCATCTTCTTCATCGAGAGAGCATTTCTAGATTGAATTGGGACGGCACGTCTTCAGTGGATGTGCCCCGCCTAAATCTCTCGGATGGCTGCCTCAAAATGGTAATCAAGCGATTTCAATCACCCGAGATCACGTGACCACCCTGTTGATGAGCATCAAGCCGAAGCGGGGTCAAGCTGCTCGAGCCTACCCGAAGGTGTTAAAGAAACAATGTGTAATGAATAGATGCCATTGTATTTTAATTAACTTTTAATCTCTGCTTCCATTATTCACTTCTGGATGCTTTTTTGGAATTAAAGGGGGAAATGTTCAGTTTACAATACATGATTGAGGTTAATTTTGCGTGTTTGATAATCAAAGTGACCATGTTGCTTCAGCAATAAGTTTTGCACGTAGGTGAAACACAGGGTTCCAGAAAAACTCCCGAATCACTTCTAATAACTTTGTAAGAAAAGACCCACGAGTGTACAGGTTAGATCTATCTGCAGTAAAGTGATCATGACCGATGGAATAAAAAAGATTGTGGCGCCTCTAGCGCAGAATTTAAAAAGTTGGGACAACGGAGTCGGCAGCAAAGCGATATGATAAAATTGAAGAGCATTGAAGAAGGCACTTCTATTGAACAGTATTCATGGACCGTTCACGATTATAATGCGCTCATCAGCATGGAATAACGGTTAACTGCTGCAATGTCAGCAAGAAAACTAGCTATTTATCGCAATTTTGCGAACTTCAGTGGGAATTGACAATTGCAGTCCTTCTATGTAGGCGGCATAAAATTCGTTCAAAATTTAGCTCGGACTACACGAGGTTGCAAAGGCAGAATCACAGGAACCCGCCAGAAAGGGGCGCTCTCAAAAATAAGGAAAACATTCCGATTGCCGACAACAGTATCCATGAACCGGTTTCGCGTTTTATTCGTTCCTGATGTCGATTGATTCTTATTAGATAATTTTCTACCACTTTGTAATTTACTTTTTTCCATCTATTTCGCTTTGAGGTTATCCCAATCTTTTTTAATTCTTCTCTAAGGATACCGCAATCCATGTAATCCATGTTCGTGCGCCATTGTAAAGAACTTTGCTGCCCCAACCGACAATTGAGCCCTGGATCTCCAAACTCCCCAGCTTAAGCTCTACCGTTGAGCTACTGGGACAAATTCGCAAGCTCTTATCGTCAAATTTGCAAGCTCTTATCTAAGCCGAAGTCAATGATTTTGGGACACCCTGTCGTTCCATACATGGTCCACTAAATAAGTCTCCGGTCTAACTAAGAAAAACAATTTTCTTTTTAGAAATTCGATTTTATTCATCAACATATTCTCCTTCAAGAGTGAGACATTCATTCCAACGTTCCTCTAACTTTTCGATGCCTTTTTAGTAGAACGATTTGTCTTTGCTCTCAAAATGGGCCTCAGTTTCGGCAATCACTTCTTCATTTGAGCCCAATTTCTTTCCCTGGAGCATCTTTTTGATGTCTGCAAAAAGCCAGTAGTCGCTGCAGGCCATCATATCTGGAGAGTGCAGTGGGTGAGGAAGCAATTCGAAGCGTAATTCATATAATTTAACCATAGTTTTCATTGTTTTCATCAATTTAACCATAGTTACACGGGGCATTGTCTTGGTGGAACAGCACTCTTTTCTTTTGCATGTGAGGCCGTTTTTTCTTGATTTCTACACTTAATCGATCTAATGATGCCATGTAATATTCGCTATTGATAGTTTTACCTTTCTCAAGATAGTCGATGAACGAAATACCATGCGCGTCCCAAAATATGGATGCCATAACCTTGCCAGCTGACTTTTGGGTTTTGGGTCGCTTTGGACGACTTTCACCGGCTGCTGTCCACTCAGATGACGATCTTTTTTATTCAGGTGTGTAGTAATGAATCCATGTTTCATCCATTGTCACATTCCGACGCAGGAAATCCTTCTTTGAACAGCTTTCCTCGTTTGAACAGCTCCAAACAGCGCTCTGAATCGTCGACGCGTTGTTGTTTTTGGCCCAGTGTGAGCAAACGCGGCACCCACTTCGAAAGCAACTTACGCATGCTCAAATTTTCGCGTAAAATTGTAAACACACTACCTTCTGATATGTTTAAGGTGTCAGCTATCTCACGCAACTTCACTTTACGGTCTTTCAAAACTATTTTGTGGACTTTTCTTATGTTTTCCGGAACAACTGCCGATTTTGGGCGACCAGAGCGTTCAGCATCATCGGCGTTTGTATGACCGCGTTTAAATTCAACATGCCAGTCAATAATAGTTGATTTCCCTGGTGCAATCTCCATAACGCTTATCAAGCCACTGTTTGGCTTCAACAGTATTTTTACCCATCAAAAAACAATGTTTAATCAACGCACGAAATTCTTTTTATCCATTATTTTGAAAATTACAAAACTGGGATCACTAAAACCACTGTAACCTATAAACTAATTGTCAGAATGTCATAAAATTTTGACACGTGTCTTTGAAGGTTGGTACTATCCAGAAATCATATGGGTCTGTCATCAGTGTTGCCATGTATGTGCCAGACTGAGAAGTTATTGAGTGAACTCCCACTCCCCGGTTAAAGCATGTATAGAGCCGCGGCAAACACTCCCGGAGGCCGGTACCAATTTGAGAAAGATATATACTACAAAACAGTACAATGCAAAACAATACGAAAGTGGAAAAAGGCATAAATCCCGATTCAAACAATCAGACACAAATACCAATACCAACTCCATTACCACAAAAACCTTCATTCCCACGTATTACTTAATCTCTTCGATGATATCCATAAGGATACCTACCCTAAAAACACAAATTCCTTGACCTCATATGTATCGCCATAGGGGTAGGGGGGTATCCATATGGATATCAGGATGGATATCTACCCTAAAAATATATCCTTATGGATATATTTTTAGGGTAGGTATCCTTATGGATACCATCGAAGAGAGTAAGTAATACGTGGGAATGAAGGTTTTTGTGGTAATGGAGTTGGTATTGGTATTTGTGTCTGATTGTTTGAATCGGGGTTTATGCCTTTTTCCACTTTCGTATTGTTTTGCATTGTACTGTTTTGTAGTGTATATCTTTCTCAAATTGGTACCGGCCTCCGGGAGTATTTGCCGCGGCTCTAAGCATGCTTTAACCGGGGAGTGGGGGTCACAACCCCCCCCCCCCACGGCAACTTTGTGGTACTCGATTTATTCATTTCTCTTTGATCTTTTTGGAAATTTCTATGTCGTTTACGAAGGGTAATGGCAGCAATGCGCCTTATGATTCGTTAACATTTGGTACGATAAAGGGTTTTTAAATTTTATAGCTTTTGTGAGTATATATAATGTATGTGTTTTCGTATTCTGTGGACTCGGGCAACGGCGGATAATCTGTCTTAGTGGTGTACTGAGTGTAAATAGATAGTATAAGAGATTATATAGATAAATTAGTTTTGATCACTGGCGGATGTAAATGTTTACTCATTCGCTTCTAAATAAAAAAAAATACGTATCAACTGACTTCTTTTGCAATGAGTTTTACCCTTTTGTGTACATTTTTTATTTCTGAATAAAATGTTCGAGAAATTGTAGATGTTCCTTTGGTTTAAAAACCTATGATAAATAGGCTTCTGGCATTTATTGATATGAACACAATTTGTTTCGATTTTCTGAATTTGTTCGAGAGATCACTATATGGGATGAAAGGAAAGGAAATTTCCAATACTTCGAAAACAGCCAGCTCATGATAGCTTCTAAATAGTGATTTTGGATTAAAATTGTTTACACGTTTGATAAGTTTGTTTTAATTTTTATACATTTTTCTATTTTTGATCAGTAGGTTGAAATATCTCGTGAAGAAGGGAATATCTCATCTCGTTTTAGCGTTTTATAAATAATAGCTATGACTTTTTAAATTAAACGAATAAGCATTAAATAGCTATTTTAGCTACTTTTGTATAATTCTTCTATGTAATTATGTCTGTATGACTTTTACGATTTTCGAAAAATAAATTTGAAAAATTGAAGGCTTTTCCTTGGTTTTATTATCCTTAAATCAATAGATCCTCTGACGTTCATCGTTTTAAGTAATCAAACGAAATTAAATTTGATTTCCTCAATTGATTAGAGAGATGATTGAGCTTGAACTATAAATAGACCTAACGTGTACACGGATGTACCTTTCCGTACAAAATTATTGGGGTGTTTCAGAACTTTTCTAGAAACCCTACCTATACACAGACATCATTGAAATATAGATCGATTCGTATTCAGAGATGATCTAAACATTTCTGATTTAAGGAAAGTAATAACATAAAAGTGAAAATGCTGAAATATTGAAAGACACAATGTGCAAACGCATAATTACTACTGTGCTGCGCATAATTACTACTGTGCTAGCTTACAACTACTAACCAGCTTACTGACAAATCACTTTTTTCTGCTTATAATTGTCTAAAGAAAAGTGAAACCACTTCGTGATCCACGTGGGCTCACCTAAGGCATTCCATGATCATGCGAGGAGGAACAAAGGAAGCTCTGATGAGCAGGAACACCCCCATCGACAATATGGATTACTTGTTTTGTTTTTTTTTGCCTTTTTAAAACCGAGAAACACGAAACTAATTTGAAATCGATAAGGGAGGCGTGAACTAAAACTCTTCGTGATATGAAAAAGTGGGTTTCATCCGAGTTTTGTTGTTCTTTCGACACATCCCGTGCCTTTGGGCAGCACTCAACTAAAAGGATGTAAACAAAGCCATCGAATTATAGCAGGAAATGAAAATTAAAACGAATTAGAATATATTTACATCGAGTTCCAATGTAGAGAATATTAGCTGTTACGAAATTCAGTCATGTTGAATCTGCAATACTTTCGTATGTTAAACGTGTCTCTTATAGCGAACCATTAACCTTTTGCTTAAGGGTGGGACAGCGTCCATCTCAAACGAAGAACCCCCCAAAAAGACAGGTATTTGACATACCCCAAACAGTTCGATCCTCCTTTGCAGGCATTGGCGCCCATGGACGCCAATGTCTGCAAAATGGGGTCAAACTGTTTGGGATAGGGTATCAAATGCCTGTCGAGAGGTTCTTTGTTTGGGATGGACGCTGTCCCACCCGTAAGCAAAAGTTTAAATACTTGTAATTGGATATTGCGAAAGATTTTAGAGTGGGAAACGTAAGGAAATTTTGAGTTTCTTCGAACTTCTTTGGGACATAAGCAAATTCCAGGAGTAACAATTAGATTGGTAGCAAAAATTTATACCCAAATACGTTGAACCTAAACACTTTCCTAACCGGTTCACGACCGGAGAGTGAAGGAAGCAAAGTTTCCGCGGGTACAAGAATCGTCTGCTACTCAAGGGCCGGGCACTTTTGGCAGCTAAACGTAACACGGCAAAAATATCATATTAAATCAACTTTGCTTTCAAATACGTCCACAATTGTATTGCCGTATATACACCAACTTACCGAATGAATGAGTCATTTGTAGCAGTATAAAATGTAAATATAATATGAAATATAGTAGAAATACGTTTATAAAACAATTAAATGAAAACTTAATTCAAAAATCTAAATATTACTACACATCTAAAAATAGCACTTATTCTAAATATTAAATTTTTTTATGCAATCGGATATCTCTATTGAATGTTTTGTAACACATGGTATTTTTCCAAAACAGGGTTTAATACAGAGTCGTACATTGTAACTTTTTCCTAAACACACCCCCTGATACGTTGATATAGCCTAAATACATGAAGATTGCTCGTGAGTTTTGATATGACTTGGGGGCTCAACTCCTCGCTACAATCACCAACCCACGTAACTCCCTTCGCGAGTTGAAAGCCCCCCCCCCCTCAATAACCCACTGGTGATCGATAAGTTGGCTTTACGAGTTCCATATCCGCCCCTTTCGTTCTAATATGTCCGTTAAGGGTCCGCCCCTTGTTCGCTGACACTCACTAACCCCAGTAAACTCTTTCAACTCGACCGGTGCACACGACCGCCCTCGTGCTTGCATTAAATCTTTGCTTATTCAGTGGCCAGATTCCCCCTCCTCCGCCTCAACAATGAACAACATTAAAATACATTACGCTACTGGCACAACTATTGTCGAATATTATCTGAAAATAACCAAGCGAGTCTGAAAAATTCGCCAAATAATAATAATAATAATAATCCATTCAGCTAATAACTTTGAGTGAAGCAGTGTTTATCCTGCATCACCTCACGAACCGCCAATAAAACAACTCATAACGTAACAATTTATTAACGATTCATTTCAACTAAAAGATAATGAATTTTACATTAAGGTAATGCAAAAAATTCTAAAAATGATATTTTTACGGACAGTCTATGATCTATCATTGCCCTTAACTCTCTAAATAATAAATCAAATTCATTATTTGGAGAGTTAAGGGCAATTAGTTTTAAAAATTTCTTCTTTTTAACGCTTTCCAACATAGTTGAAAAGTATTTATAACTGTGGTCATTCTGTCTGTCTCTCCGTTCGCACGATAATTGCCGTAAAAATGACTTTATCAAAATGAAATTTTAGTATGTTGCTGAAACGATCTGTGGGACCTATGGGAATGTAAATGAATAATATCACCCAATTAGTTTCGGATTAAACCCGGATTAAAAAAATGGATTGAAAAAATGATGAAATACAGTGAACCCTATGAGACTTCATTTTTCAAACATTTTTTAAGCGAAGTTAAAATTCACAAATTGCTTCGAAAATTTTAGGAAATATTCAAATTATGTCATAAAATATCTAAAAAAAATTGAGCGAAATACATTCGGTAGTTTTTAAATAAAAATTAAAATAATAATGATATAATAAAGAGATCAGGTGACCCACTTCAAAATAAAATATGGCATCCATCTTTTTTTCTCAGAGTTCTTTTAAATTTATATTGAATGTTGCATCCGTCCTAAAACCGCTTTATTTTTGCCTATTTTCTGTGCATATATATTCTTCTCCAGCTCAATGACACTATTTTTGAGTTTAAATGATCGTAAAACTTTGATTGTTTCTACATCGAAGCCTCATTTTAATGGATGCAGAATGTAAACAAGTGATTGTAAGATGAGTTGTATAAGAATTGCTGAATTTTTTTTCACACCAAATTATTTAAATCTAGAGTCTGGAATAAAGGTGTATGAATAAAATATTCACCGTTTTTACATACAGAGCCAGACGATTTATATTTCGATGACTTTATTCGAACAAAGTTCATTTTTTTCGATGAAGTTTCCCAGTAAAATAAATTATTGTATTATTGTGATCATTAAAATTATATCACTGCTGAATGCATCGCATTTTCGAGATGCGATACATTCAGCGGATTGCATTTCAGTTGGAAAGTGTTTCATAATCAATGCTTTATAGAGATTGATCTTTCTTGTTTTGTTATATTATACTTCGTTTTATGAAAATATTTCATTCACAGTTATAAGCTGCATTAAATTATCGCTTTTTAGGGTACCCAGTATAATAACGACTATTTTTTGAATGATCTATTGATACTTCTGCAGCAGTGCTTTGACGCAAAAACCTTAATGGTATTAGATGGAAGGTCCCACTACTCTCATGCCGACCGACCTTGTTCAGTGATACTTAATGTTTTCGAACAGTTGAATGGGACAGAAGAAATGTGCATAAAGCCAAATCAATGAATGTTTGCCTTCTAACGCAAGGACAGACAACACTTCATGAGGTCACGTTTTAGTCGCGGGTCACACTTTAATTCTTTTGAAAGAAAGCAATAAAAAGTAAAAACCGTGATACAGAATAAGCGCTTCACTTTTATCACCGATGTTCACTTTTAATGACTCTAATGAATGCTTTGAGAACAAAATGACACTCGTGACCATTCGAAGGACGGTTTTGGAGTTGGCGAAGAGTCTGGATTGAAGATGAAATGGGCCGAGAGAAATGATGTCACCGTACTATAATGGAAAATCTCGCAGAAAGTGCAAGGCTACGATAGTCATTTCTTGACCTTCCCCAAAAGGAATCGTTTTTTAAATCTTGGTCATGCATAAAATCGACGTGGGACGTTATTAAATTCATATAAAGAATGACTTCTGTAAAATTGAGTGTATGATAAATAGTACAGCCCAAAAAAATCTATCACGAAAGCCAGGGATTACAAGGGCAAAAAATCCTCGCGTTTCAGGATATTTTCCATTACAACTTTCCATATACTACTTGGTAATATATAGAGAAATGATTAGAATTGTATCGAAAGCCAAGAACAAGATGTCGACGGATCTACACGTTTAGGGAGCACGAATTTGTTATTTTTTGCGTGTGTGTGTGTGTGCGCGCGAGAGAGAGCAATGTATTCATCCACTCTAGCTCAAAATCTATTCGATAAAATTTTCCAAATTTGGGTATATAAGTCCCTAGTGGTTTACCCCAATACTAATGGAATTTTGATACGAATCTCAAGGACGAGGTTTAGCGAAGTGCCCGGAAGAGAATAAATCCTTCCTCTCTTTAAACTTGGAGCAAAAAGAAAAGATACGAGAGAACGTGAGTTTCTTAATAGGATAGTGTTTTCAACTGTAGTACGCATAGAGGGGGGAGACGACGACCGAAGTCGGGTTCTTCTCCAAGTTTTCAGAAAAACACTAGGACCCAAGTAGGTCCCTAGTGAGAAGAGAAAGGTAGAATAGGTAGAGGTGCGCTCCGATGGGAGCAGAGCCTTGAGCTTGAGAAAATTGGATGGGCGAGAGGAAAAGAGGGGGTGGAGCGGGTTAGCCGCGGTTCTGAATAACAGGACTGGTCTTTTTTTTCTGTTTGCAAAATGGCCCACAAAAGTCGTCAGAATCTGCAATGGAAGACTCAATATGCTGATATGTATTCATTAAATGCTTGTTTTATACGCCATTTTTCACGATAAAATGAATCAGACCTCATTATTCTAGAACACGAACCTCTCTCGAGATATTTGAATTTTCCAGAAATTTTGGGGCTTTTGAAGTAGTACGAAGTTTTAAAATGTGTTAAGTAGCCAACTGAAAAAAAAGATGTATTAAAACTGCAGATTGAATATATCATCAAATAAGTATTCTTTTATTTTGAAAAAACATTCTGTTTAATGGATTATGCAAGCGAAAGTTATAGGCTGCCTGCCCATATCTGAATTCTTTAATTTGAAAAAAACGCATGGAGCAACTTCTGGCATACCCTACAAACTCACATTGATTCATCTTCATATTATCTATGATGCACTAAAGAATAATCGCACAAAACTGGGTGCATGAAATAGAAACTTATTTGAAATGATGCCCAATTTCCATTTTTTAATATGTTTTCTTTTCCTTTAGTAAGCTAGCTTATTTTAAAGCATTGCCAGCTCAGCAAAATAAGAAAACAACAAAGATCAATTATGCATAAAGCGTTGATTATGAAACACTTTCCAATTGAAATGCAATTTTATTTAAATATCTCTAAAATGCGATACATTCAGGGCTGATATATTTTAAATTTTCACAGTACTACAATAAATTATTATATCGAAAACTTAAAACTTCATCGAAGAAAATGAACTTTATTCAAATGACGTCATCGAAATATAAATCGTCTGGCTCTCTGTGTAAAAGCAATGAATAATTCTTTCATGTCACTTTTATTTCAGACTCCAGAGCTAAATAATTTTGCTTGGAAAATATTCAGCAATTCTTATACAACTCATCTTACAATCACTTGTTTACTTTCTGCATCCATTAAAATGAGGCTTCATTGTAGAAATAATCAAAATTTGATGATCATTTAAACTTAGAAATATTGTAATTGCGTTGACACAGAATATAGATGCACAGAAAATAAGCAATAATAAAACGGTTTTAGGACGGATGTAACACTCAATATAAATTTAAAGGAGCTTTAAAAATCACGATTTTACACTGGAAAAAAAGATGCACACCCTATTTTATTTTGAAGTGGGTCACGTGATCTCTTCATATTATATGGGTGTCATTATTATTTTAATTTTTATTTAAAAAACGACCGAACCTATGTTGCTGAATTTTTTTATATATTTTATGGGATAATTTGAATATTTCCTAAACGTTTTAAAGCAATTTGTAAATTTTAACTTCACTTAAAAATGTTTGAAAAATGAGGTTCCATAGTGTTCAATGTATTTCACTTTTTCAACCCGGGTTCAATCCGAAACTAATTGGGTGATATCACTCATTTATATTCCCATATGTCCCACAGACCGTCTCAACAACAAACTCAAATTTTATTTTGATAAAGTCATATTTATGGCAGTTATCGAGCGAACGGACAGACAGTGAGGACTTAAAAATGTTTGAAAAATGAGGTTCCATAGTGTTCAATGTATTTCACTTTTTCAACCCGGGTTCAATCCGAAACTAATTGGGTGATATCACTCATATATATTCCCATATGTCCCACAGACCGTCTCAACAACAAACTCAAATTTTATTTTGATAAAGTCATATTTATGGCAGTTATCGAGCGAACGGACAGACAGTGAGGCAGGCAGAATGAAGAAAGTGATAAACACTTCTCAACTATGCTGGAAAGTGTTAAAAAATTGAAATATCTTAAGAACGTTCATTTTTTGTGAGGCAAGTTTCATGGGTCCTGTAATCAAAAATTAAGAACAAAATTAATATTTAATGAATACTTTTATTCATATTTATTATTTCAGATTTTGAGAGATTTTTCTATGTAGACCATTTAGAAAATGAGGCTGGTTCTGCTTTATCCAATCGGGCCAAAACCTGATCGGCACCAGGGTAATGCATAAGTGGCTTAACTTTTGTTGGATAGTTTCTGCGCAAGAGTCGACAGAATTTTTAGGATAGTTTTTGAGTTTGAGTCGATACAGAGATCAACTAAATATTTCAAATATTCACACGCTAAATATTTCAAGATGTTACGAAATACCTAAAATATCTTCGCAGCCTAACCTGTTCCCAAGGAAAAATGGCATTTGCAGGCAAATATTGTTATTTTTTAAAGGTTCGTGTCGCTAGAATTTGGCGATACATTCGGTGATATTGGCTACACATTGTACGAAAAACCGTAGACTTGGTGCTTTTGGCAGGTTCTGGAAACGTCTCGAATTTTGTAGATTGCGCAAGAGTTTCACGAGTGACGTGAGTTTTTTTAGAACTTTCCATAGAGGTTATATATGCTTACGTTCAATTGGAGGTCGTTGGAGTAATGCGAATAAAAATATATTGTGAATACAGTGTTTTGCATGTTTTGTGAATACAGTATCAGTGTTTTCCAAATATAATTTTTACTTTCGCCGCAATACATGGTAATGTATAGGAAAAGTATTGGAATCATATCAAAAATCGCAACTGGAGTTTTCGATGATATTACACGATTTAGGACCTCTAGAACACGAAAATACTGTTTTTAGCATGACGTCTGTGTGTGTGTCTGTGTGTCTATGTGTCTGTCTGTGCAATGTATTTATCCACTCTAACCCCAAAATTAATGGACTGAATTTCATAAAACTTGGTAGATAAGTCACTTTTATGTGACTTTGGTGATGATTAGGTTTTGGTACGATTCCAGAATAACCCGTCTATTTTTGAGAAATGGCCCGCAAATATAGCTTGTATCCACTCTAGCTGAAAAAATTATAAATCCAATTTTTTAAAGTTTGGTGGATAAGTCACTTGTGGATTAACCTAGTGCTGATTAGATTTGGTATGATTCGGAAAAATAGAACCTGCCCTTTCTTGCAAAATGGCCAGCAAGATTCGCCAAAATCTAAAATAAAAAACTACGTATGCTCAAATATATACATTAAATACTTGGTGCTAAATGCTTTTATACGTCATTTTTAACGACCAAAAAAATAAGACCAACCCCAGTACACTAGGACTAGCCGTTCTCGAGATAGTTTAGTTTTTCACATTTTCGCTACGCCACTTTTGAAAATAAGCCCAGCTAGCAAATGAGAAAGAAAATTGAATTAAGTGCCAACTCAGTGCCATTTTAAATAATGATGGGTGTTATTGTGTGCCATTAAACTCAATGTAATGAATTATTAAAGAAATAAAGAGAACGTGAATATAAGTCTGCAGGGAAAGTCATGTGCTGCTCACATCAGATTTTCTATTTTGTGAATGTGTCGCTTTTTAAATGGATGTTTTATTATACCGGGCACTTATTTTGTAACCTTGCAAGATAGATAGAGAATTAGTAGTATATTGTTTCTGTTTAAGATTACTGGTGCATTTAACAAACTGTTGATTCTTCCTAACTTCGAATACTTCCCTGCTGCCTGCAAATACAGCAAAGATTCTAGAAAACACTTTGCAACAATATTCTGTGTTCTATTGCGATTTCAAAATTCTATTTCTCCTTCAATACTTCCCTTGTACATTCCTGTATATGGTAAGGAAACATAAAATATGTTATTATTTTACCAGAACTGCTATAGAAAGAAATACCGGAATAAGGAATTGTATTTAGTTTTAAAAAAAAATCTGATGTGGGCAGCATTTGACTTTCCCTACCGACTCCTTTTCATGTTCTCTTTTTTTTTTCTATAATAATTCATTAAATTGAGTTTAATGGCACAAAATAACACGCATCATTATTTGAAATGACACGAAATGAGCACGTTTAATTTAATTTTCGTTTTCATTCGGTAACTCGAGGCGTTTTCAAAGGCGGCGTAGCAGAAATGCGAAAAAACTAAAACATCTCAAAAACGGTTAATGCTAAAATGAAGGAATTGTTCTTATTTTTATTGTCAAAAATTAGGTTTAAAAAAAGCATTCCATGGATACATTTCAGCATACATGGTCTTTTATTTTAGACTTTGACGATATTTGAAAGCAATTTTGTAAGAAAAAAAGTATTTTTCCGAATCGTAGCAAAATCTAATCAGCTCCACGATAACGTGCAAGTGGTTTATCTACCCAATTTTGTCAAATTTGGTAAATTAGTTTTATAGCTAGAGTGGATGCATTCAATTTTTACGGGTCATTCTTAAAAAAAATATAAAAAAAATTAGAATATTTAAGAACGTCTGGTAAAGGGTTGAGTTTTATTCTTTTCATCATAAAGAAATTACGTATAAAAGAAGCATTTAATGGATACATTTGAGCATACATAGTTTTTTATTTTAGATTTTGACAATTTTTACGGCCCATTCCGCAGTTTTTTTTTCTATCCCGAACCGTACCAAAATCTAATCAGCACCAGCGTCATCCACAAGTGACTTATCTGTCAAATTTTATGAAATTTGGTCCATTCGTTTTTGAGTTATGAGTGGATATACACATTGCACACGTAGACACACACAGGAACGTTAAAATAATTCGTTCGTGTTCCGGAGGTTACAAAAGTGTAGATGTATTGAAAACTCGAGTTGCGATTTTCGACACGGTTCCAATACTTTCCCCATACATTTCCATATATTGTAGGAAAAGTAACATTTATTAAAAAATTCAAAGTTGTCCTAAATAGGATAACTTTTTCGTTCTAATTGTTCCATATAATTATTAAATCCATTAAAGAAAATTTATTTTTCTGTGGAGAAACATTTTATGTATCCACTCTAGCTAAAAAACTAATCAACCGAATTTCGCAAAATTGGGAAGATAAGTCAAGTGTGAGTGACCCTGGTGCTGATCAGATGCTGGTACGATTCGGAAAAAAATTCTATCTTTTCTGAGAAATGGTCCGCTAAAATCATCAGAATCTAAAATAAAAGACTACGTATGATGAAATGTATCCATTAAATGCTCGTTTAATACGTCTATTTTGACGATGATTTAAATAAAATCAATCCCATCACTCTTGGATTAACCGTTCTCGAGATATTGACTTTGAAAATACGTCCAATTATTAAATAAAAACAAATATTGAATTAAAAGTGCAAATTCAGTATCATTTAAAATATATATGCGAGTTATTTTGTACCAATAAACTATTTAAGGGGACGGTTGAAATTTTTATTATTTATTTATTGACTTAGAAACATGAAAATTTGTATAAATATTCCTCTTAACATTACTATATAAAATACCATTAATTTTTTTTTTCAATTTTGTTATAATTTGTATTTTTTTTTAATTTAATTTTTTTAACGAACATTTGAAAGTGCTCCTTGCATGCCATTTGTTCACATTTTTGATTCAATTTACATTATGATCACTCAAAAATACATTATGAACAAATTTAGGTATTCAATTTTAAACCCCTAGAAAGTTAATTTTTAAAACTATTTTTCGGCTTTAAAACTTAATTTTCATCATTTAATTAGGTTCTTATTCACTTTTAATTACCTTAATAAGGTCCAATTATAAAATGCATACCCAGTTTCATTAAAAAGTATGAAAGGTGTCTTCTTGCCAAATTTCATGCATCTCAAACAGAAATTAAGACTCATGGAGCATTTTCAAAATGCAAAACCTTTGAAAATTCCATTTAAAAAAAAATGCATTTAACTTTTGCTTACGGGTGGGACAGCGTCCATCCCAAACGATGAACCTCCCAAAAAGACAGGTATTTGACATACCCCATGGACGCCAATGCCTGCAAAGGGGAGTCGGCCTGTTTGGGATAGGGTAAGTCAAATACCTGTCTTTTTAGGAGTTCTTAGTTTTGGATGGACGCTGTTCCACCCGTAAGCAAAAGGTTAAATGTGTAAAATAGTGTTATATATTAAAAAGAAAAAACCTTTCTTCTGGTCGATTTTTGCTCATTTCAACGCCCACCGTCCCCTTAATGAATTATTTAAAAAGTAAACAGAAAATGTCTGTAAGAAAAGTCATAGGCTACCCATATCAGATTTTTTTTGACTGAAATAATTTTTCCTAAAAGAGAACCACTGATTTTTTCGAAAACTCCTTTATCAGTATAGAAATTTCAATTTAATGGTTTGGTCCACAGCTTACCACAAAAGCTATAATTTTTTTATTTTATATTCCTTATTAATATATTGCAATTTTGCGTTTCGGGCTCTTCAAATATTTAAATGTGACCCATTGAATATACCATGGAGGTAAAAGTAAGGAGTTCAAACTTCATATTAAGAAAACGTCCGTATCGTTTCAGGCAATCATGCAGATGGCGCAGGGATAAGATAAGTAGCTCTGCATTGTATGCATTTCTATGACAAAAGGCCTAAAATATTTGTTTAAAAATACATTATGAGCGTAATGCAAAGTAGAACTGAAACAATAAAGAATATTCCTACTAATTCAAAATTGTTTTTCCTTTCAATTTATTTTTATCTTCCTATATTCTGTATTCTATCGTACAAATGGGAACAAATACTTGTTAATTATGTTCATAATGAGGGACCCCTTCATATTAAAATAATCAAAAATACATACACTCAATACTACGATTTTCTATTTATTGTGTCAACTAACAATAAATAACACTGTGAAACAATAAAGAATATTACTACACGTATTCAAAACTATTTTACCTTTCAATTTATTTTCATCTCCCTCTATTCTGTACTCTACCCTACAACTATAAAAAAAAAAAATACTTTTTAATTATACTCATAATTAGGTAACTTTTAATTTAAAAACAATCGAAAATGCATATACTCAATACTACGCCTTTCTATTGCCTCAACTAATAGTAGCAGCTACTTTACTAACACGAGCGACACCTAGATATCATTGTGAAAGCATTATAGCATTTTTAAACGTTTCATTCATAAGAGTTTTATATCCTTATTTCTAACTCCATGGAATACACCTATAAGGAACAATGTACATAAACAGTTGTGTAGCAATACTGAGTTACCCCATTCTCCCAACTCTGAATTTTATTTACAGGTTGAATCGTCATTATGTATGCAAGCCAGATCCCACAACCATTGAGCCGTCCCTCAAGATGTCGACCATCCATCATCCCCTCCATGAATGACACCACAGATAACAATGACTCGCCGGCTATTACGAATCCCATTTTGTGAGGTGAGAGGTTTATGCTCTTTTATAATTGTACTCGGTTTTATGTAAGTCTTATTGTTCCTATGTGGGAGAACAGATTTCGAATCTGCTATGTATTCATGCCGCTCTATTTAAATAGATTTTTAAACTGAGGGGGCATGGGTTTACAACAGTTACCCATTTCAAGGCAGCAGTTACATATTTCACGGATTACCAACCTATTCATTTTCAAGCAACACCTTACTACTGTAAAGCGTCTTGCTGCTTCAACCGGGAATCGAACCCTTTATCCCCGAACTGGTCAGCCGACCTTCTACCGTAGAGCTACTGGAACGAAATTGCAAGTTTTTATTGTCAAAGTAGACTCTGCATTCCCCACCCTCTAATGTCAGGTTGGTAGGCAGCAACTGACACTCTGACTGACCACCTCCTACTATTTTTACCTCAGGTTAGCCTCCTGCTACTACAATTTTTACCCAGATTAGCATCCTACGCTGTCGTTATCCTCTCAGTTTGAAATCGGCGCTCCCTCTTCCAGAGTCCACTGAATCCGTACCAGTCGCACTAGGGTTACTTTCAGACCTCCGGCATATTTGCACTCACTTACAGGGTTGATGGGTTCGGGTGCCATTGTAAACAACTTTACTTCCCCAACCGGGAATCGAACCCTGGATCTCCGAACTGTCAACCGACGCTCTACCGTTGAGTTACTGGGCATTGTCGAAGTGGACACTGTATCACTCATAAAATGTTTCAGAGTGGAAAGGGAAATTTTTACTTGGCACTTATACAAGGTTACAAGTAATGTCCTTTCTCAGGCCAATGTATCACGAACTATGCCAGCTAGCTATGTACTTCTCATACCGTTGTATAGAAAACCCCCTAGAGCCCATACAATGAGACCAGGCAGGACTCTGTGGCCTCCGTATTGGGGAGGAACAAGGGCCCATCATGTATTCATAGTAGATTCATTGCAGTTTACTATCTGGAGTCATAAAAAATTAAATAAAATAATTTAATTTGTAGTTGTGAAACATGTAAAGAATCTTGCTGCCCCAACTGGAAATCGAACCACGGATCTTCGTACTGAGCTACTGGGACGGAATTTTTAGCTCTAATTGTCAAAGAGAACTCTTCATTCGCACCCTGTAATATCAGATTAATGTGCAACAGACAATCTGACTGACTACTCCCTGCCATTTTTATTCTCCAGGTAAGCTTCCTGCGTGGTCATTGACCGCTCGATTTGAAATATGTGCCCTATATACCACAGTCCACTGAATGCGTGCTAGTCGTACTAAGATTACTTTCAAATTTCCGATATCTTTGCACTAACTTACAGAGTTGATTTTTTCGTGCGCCATTGTAAAAAATCTTGCTGCCCCAACCGGAAATCGAACCAGGGATCTACGTACCGGCCAGCCGATCGCTCTACCGTTCAGCTACTGGAACGAAATCGCCAGTTCTTATCGTTAAAATGAACTCTGCAAAATGACACTGGTTTCCAAAAGTTAAGCACGGACGGTAAAATCAACAAAAATAGGAAAAGTAAAGCTTTAATTAACTCAAAATTGTACGTGAAGATAGCAAATATGTTTATGCATGAAGGATAGCAAGAATTATGTACAAAGATGGAAAAAATATTTACTTTTCGTAAGTTATATGATGACGGCACATTTGGGTCATTAACAAAACGATGTTCAAAGGCAAACAAAACAAACAAAGCTTACATTAATATGGTATATGACCACCCCGGACCTTCACACAAACTTTATAACGATTTTCCATGCTTCAATGAGGTGATCAACCATCGCAGATGTGAGCAATGGCCATTCCTCCCATAGGACAGTTTCCAACTCTCTAAGACTGGCTGGCGGAGGTAAACTTGTAGAGACAGCACTCCCGAGGGCATCCCAAAAGTTTTCAATGGGATTAAGGTCGGGGGAATACGCTGGCCACTCCATACGAGAAATGCCCTCACTTTCCAGGTATTCGTCAACAATTTTAGCTCGATGGGGACGTGCATTATCGTCCGTAAGGAGGAAATCAGGACCAACTGCTGCAGCGTAGAGTCTCGCAATGGGGTCTAGGACGTCATCCCGATACCGCACAGTCGTCACATGGCCGCCTTTAAAGATGTGCAGCTCTGTGCGATATTCCATTGAAATTTCAGCCCACACCATGACACTGCCACTTCTGAAGGTTTGATGCCTGATGATGTCATTGGCTTGATTGCGTGTGCCTCGTTCTCTCCAGACTCTTACACGCTTATCCTCTTATTCCAGGGCAAATCTGGACTCGTCCGTGAACAGGACGTTGCACCCATGAACAGGACGTTAACCTTTGGACGACCGGGCACAGGCCTACAGACTACTGTTTGACTTGTTTGGAATTGTTTCCATAATCGAGAAGTTACCGAATGATCAACGCCAAAAAAAAAAATAGCGACATCTTTGATTGACTGTCCTGTTTCAATGCGTCCGATAGTACACCAGTGCTCACTATCTGTCATTCGTCTTCTTTCAACCATAGAAACACGAATATCATCCAAAATAATCTTACAAAAGTTATAAACACTTCGTATCAGCATTTAAATGCACCTCCTCCAACCCTTCAGAATGCTGGCGTCTTCAACGACAGTCCATCGTGATTGGCTGTAACATACGATATTTGCATACTGCCATCTACATTCGCAGCGATTTTCAGCCACTCCAATTCAAATACGCTTTCGGAAAATTAAAATTTGCTTTGAGTGCTTAACTTTTGGAAGTGAGTGTATTTAAAATACGAGTATTCTATCAAATAAAAAACTTGCAAATTCGCTCAGTTTTGATACAAGATTTAAATAAATTGGATAAAGAGAAAATGAATACAGGCTTTTTTATTATAATTTTCTCTAATCTTCTTGACGTGATATCGATGAGAATACAAGTACCGCAATACTTTTTAAATAGATATATTAATTATTTTAAAAATTGATAAAATATATTGATACTGAATACTGAATTTATACTTTTATCGTGGTCAAAATGCGTTAAAATGGAATCCTTATCGGTGTTTGCCAGCACTTGTATGAACATAAAATCATAGCAAAATAGTTAAATTTCATGGATAGCTGTTAAAAATAGTTATAAATGGGGCCATTTTATGGCCAAATTTAGTATTTACACAAACGAGTCATAAAATGATTAAGTTGACAACCTTGGTCTACATACGATAAATTTCCTTACTTTTTAGAAAGTATTTAATGTGTTATAGAACAGGATTCTATAATGTGTAAACAACCTTCCCCCGCTAGAAAAGAAAAAGTCACAAAAAACCTCTCAAATGGGCGTTTTTAAAATCACTCAAGCATTGATTTTCTCACATTTGAACTTTTTACTTTCCATACAATACAGGGTGGTGTATAGAGAAAGTATTGGAATCGTGTCGAAACTCGAAACTGCGAGTTTTTGACAAATTACACATTTTGGGACCTCTAGAACGCGAAAAACTAATTTTAGCGTGACGTCTGTGTGTGTGTGTGTGTGCAGTGTACGTACCAATGTAATTAAAAAAATATGATGTGGGCAACATATGACTTTCCTTATATAATGGAATGAATTTACTACTTTTACAGTAAAAGAAATAAGTTTTTCTTATAGTAAATACTAATATTATTTCCAAGATATTGAATTTTCGACAATGAGTCGTCATTTTCATTGATTTAGCGTCATTTTTATCCATTTGGCGAGATTTTCGTTAATTTGACAATATTTCAAAAAGTCGCCAAGTTGGCGATATTCCGCCCAATTCGTCGCCAAAATCTCGCCAAGCGTTATGGACGAAGAAATAAGTTGTTCTTACAGCAGATAAATGACTATTGCCGTTCAAATACAAAAGTATTACTCAAAGTATCTTTTTTCATGAATGGAACGAGTTAGATCCACGAGAATGATGTCACCCAATTTATCGCATGGTATTACATATGAAAAGTGAACATGTTTCTCAATAGGAATTTTTTTTTTCATTTTATATGACTTTTTGATAATTTTTTTAAAAAATGTGCAATATCTCGAGAACGGTTCATGTTAGCGTTCTAAAATTTATGTCAATTGTTTTCTAATGAAAAATTACATGAGAAATGTCTATTTGCGTAACTTTATTAGTGGTTTTGTTTTTTTGACGATTTTTTTAAAATTTTATTCGAAAATTTAGGGGAGTTCTGAGCATTCAATTACGTATAAAAACAATAGGCTTCCAGTGTTTACGGATTGTGATCTTTGTACCAAATTTGGTTCGAATCGGTCCATTCGTTCGTCAGTTATCGTCTCCACAGACTCACTGACACACACACACACACACACACACACACACATACTTTCACACACACACACACACAGACATCACTTTAAAAATGCTTGATTCGTGATAGGGATGCTTGAAACGTGCTCTCCCGTCGAAAACTCGAATTCGAATTTTCAACCCCGTCACAATATTTTCCTTATACATTATATATATAAGGAAAGTAAAAATAATGGACCCAATTTCATAAAATTTTGCAGGTAAGTCACTTGTTACTTTAGTGCTGATTCGATTTTGGTACGATTTGAGAAAAAATAACTTTGCAAAACGACCAGCAAAAATGTTCAAAATCTCAAATGAAAGACTGCGTATGCTCAAACGGATCCATTAAACGCTTGTTCTATACGTCATTTTTGACACTGAAAAGAATAAGATCCACCCCATTGCTCTAGGACTAGCCGTTCTCGAGATATTTTAGTCTCTTCGCAAATTTGCTACGCCGCCTTTGAAAATGCGTCCAGTTATTAAATGAGAACAAACATTGAATGAAAGGGGCCAATGCAGTATCATTTCAAATAACGATACGTACTATTTTGTACAATTAAACTCAATTGGACGAATTATTAAAGAAGTAAAGCGAAAATGAAATTGAGTCGACAGGGAAAGCACATCCTTCTTTTTCAAACTCTCCCCACGGTACCGTCTAATAAACAATCCGCCCCATTAATCATTCAGATAAAGAAACAAACTTTAAAAATTGCGTGCAATCCCTTTTATCACCCATTACATAACCATTCCCGGCACACATGTCACTGCAACTCACGGCATCCCCGTGACGTCACAGAACAATGCCTTTCTCACGTTCCGATCGTCTGCTGGAACTTTCATTGTTACTCTCCAGCGGTAATTGTCTTTCGTGAAAAAGTCGAGCACTACGCAAAACTCTGCAAGAGCTGTTCAACAAAGAGAATTCTGTATCCTAATAATGCTTGACACATTAACTACCCAATAGTCCACAAGGACAAAGCTTACCCTATCATATCAAAAGCAGAATATGTTCTTCGTGTCGAATGATCATCTATACATTTTTAACTTTTTGCTTACGGGTGGGGACAGCGTCCATCCCAAACGAAGAACCTCTCAAAAAGACAGGTATTTGACATACCCTATCCCAAACAGTTCGATCCCCCTTTGCAGGCATTGGCGTGCAGATCGCGGTTCTTCGTTTGGGATGGACGCTGTCCCACTCTTAAGCAAAAGGTTAAAAATAATCCTCTCCTAGCAGATTTAGCAAGGAAAGTATAGCCATTTGACCGGAATAACAGATGAAATCAGAGTGTTACAAACACTTCGGACTCTTATATCTCAAAACTTAATAGATAACAAGAAAGATCAATCATGCATAAAACAGTGATTATGAAACAATTTCCAACTGAAATGCAATTTTATTTAAACAACTCTAAAAATGCTATACATTCAGCGCTGATCTATTTTAAATGATCACAGTACTACAATCATTTATTATATTTAAAAACTTAAAATTTCATAAAAAAAATGAACTTTATTCTAATGACGTCATCGAAATATAAATCGTCTAGCTCTCTGTGTAAAAGTAGTGAATATTTCATTCATATCACTTTTATTTCAGATTCCAGAGTTTAATTATTTTGCGTTAAAAAAAATTAGCAATTCTTATACAACTCATCTTACAGCTTGATTTGTTTACATTCTGCATAGGTTAAAATGAGGCTTCTTTGTAGAAATAGTCAAAGTTTGATTATCAATTAAACTCGAAAATAGTGTCATTGTGTTGGCACAGAATATAGAAGCGCAGAAAATACGTAAAAAAAATCTGATGTGGGTAGCACATGCCTTTCCCTGCAGACCTATATTCACGTTCTCTTTATTTTAATTACATTTAATTCACTTTTAATTCAATGTTCGTTCTCATTTGATAGCTGGACTTCTTTTCAAAGGTGGCGTAGAGAAAAAACTAAAATATCTCGAGAACGGCTAGTCCTAGTGTGCTGCTGTTGGTCTTATTCTTTTCTTCGTTAAAAATTACGTATTAAACAAGCATTAAAAATTACGTATAAAACAAGAATTTAATGGATATATTTCAGCATACATAATTTTTTATTTTAGATTTTGTCGATTTTTGGGGGCCATTTTGCAAGAAAAGGCAGGTTATATTTTTCCGAATCGTACCCAAATCTAATCAGCACCAGGGTGACCCACAAGCGACTTATCTACCAAATTTTGTGAAATTCGGTGCATTAGATTTTCAGCGAGAGTGGATACAATCTTTTGCGGGCCATTTCACAAAAAATGGCAGGTTCTTTTTATCCCGAATCGTACCCAAAACTAATCAGCACCAGATTCGCCCACAAATGACTTACCTACCAAATTTTATGAAATTCGGTCAATTAGTTTTTTAGTTAGAGGGGATACAAAATCTGCACAGACAGACAGACACACACACACACAGACGTCACGCTAAAAATAGTTTTTTCGTATTCTAGAGGTCTCGAAACGTGTAGATCCGTCGCAAAATCGAGTTGCGATTTTCGACATGATTCCAATACTTTCCCTATACATTACCATGTATTGCAGGGAAAGTAATAAAGCGGTTTTAGGACGGATACAAAATTCAATATAAATTTAAAAGATTTGAACACTAGGAAAAAAACATGGATGCCCTATTTTATTTTGAAGTGAGTCGTGATATGGGTGTCATTATTATTTTAAATTTTATTTAAAATACTACCGAACCTATTCTGCTGAAATTTTTTTTTCATATATTTTATGGGATCATTTTGAATATTTTCAATTTATTCCTATAGAGTAGTTCAATGTATTTCATTTTTTCAACCCGGGTTCCATCCAAAACTAATTGGGTGGTATTATTCATTTACATTCTTATATGTCCCCCAGACCGTCTGAACAACATACTAAAATTTCATTTTGATAAAGTCATTTTTATGATAGTTATCGTGCGAACGGACAGACAGACAGAATGAACAAAGTCATAAACATTTTTCAACTATGTTCTAAAGTGTTAAAAATATGAACAATTTATGCTTTTTAGCATGAAATAGAGTAATATTTGTGAATATACAAAAGTAATTTCTATATTTTTAGATTCTGAACTTTTTTTTTCACTGAAAACAAAAATTGTTTGCCCCATCGAGTTTTCCGAGCTTTCCTTTGCTGACTTACGCTCTAAATATCTTTTTAAATGTAAAAGATAGATATACACAGTAATCCGAGTATAAATGGATAATTTTAACCAGCAAATTTATCTGAAATTGTAATTACAAGAGTATATATTTCATCGACATTGACGAGAATTTGAAGCTGTGAAATGAAACTGATTAAATAAATTTTGACTTCAGAATGAATGCAGGAGCAAGGTGTATTAGATGGGTATGGGGTTGCTTAACGAGGTCTAAGGCATCAGATACTCTGGAGAAATGTCTTCTAGTACGCACAATCTGAAAAGTACACGTTGAGCTATTGGGACGAAATGGCAAGCTCTTATCGTTGAAGTGGGCTCAAAATGAATTTGAGTCTGTAGGGAAAGTCATGTGGTGCCCACATCACAGTTTAGATATATCCTATTCATTGGTACAGTACCTGCGACGGACGCGACGTCCCACGAAAACCATTTATAACAGAAAGAGGAGGAAGAGATAGTACTTCTAACGCGTCTTTTAAAAAGAAATATTTCCTACACCGATTCGATTACATCTGAAATTCGCAGCGGTGTCTTCTCAGCGGGTATCCATGGCTCTGATGACAGTTAGGACAGATCCAGACAGGGAAAAAACACCACATCTTATCTTCATAGCGACATCGACGGATGAGATAACGGATACGGTAAGGGTGATGTCAGAGGTCGTTGGTTCCTCGACTACTGTTAAATGAAAGCTTTGCCTGTGCTTTTCCTTCTCCCTACTTTCCCTTCAATGTGTGCAAAGAAAGAACTGGAATCGAGATGAAAATAGAATATTGATTTTTTCTTTACTTTTTCTGTAATGCATAGTAATGTATAGGAAAAGTATTGAAATGGTGTCGAAAATGGCAACTCGAGTTTTAGGCGTTTCAATTCCGTTTTGGGACGTCTAGAATATGAAAAATCTGATGTGAGCAGCACATGACTTTCCCTGCAGACTTATATTAACGTTCTCTTTATTTTAATTAAATTTATTTCACTTTTAATTCAATTTTCGTTCCCATTCGGTAACCGGACTTATTTTCAAAGGTGGCGTAGAGAAAATACGGAAAACTAAAATATCTCGAGAACGGCTAGCCCTAGTGTAATAGGGTTGGTCTTATTATTTTAGTCGTTAAAAATTACGTATTAAACGAGCATTTAATGGATATATTTGAGTATACCTAGTTCTTTAGTTTAGATTTTGACGATTTTGACGGCCATTTTGCAAAAAAAGGCAGGTTATTTTTTTTCCGAATCGTACCAAAATCTAATCAGCACCAGGGTAACCCACAAGTGACTCATCTACCGAATTTTGTGAAATTCGGTCCAGTAGTTTTTCAGTTAGAGTGGATACAAGCTTTTGCGGGCCATTTTGTAAAAAAAAGCAGGTTCTTTTATTCCAAATCGTACCCAAAACTAATCAGCACCAGACTCGCTCACAAGTGACTTACCTACCGAATTTTGTAAAATTCGGTCCATTAGTTTTTTAGTTAGAGTGGATACAAAATCTGCACAGACAGACAGACACACAGACGTCACGCTAAAAATGTTTTTTTCGTATTCTAGAGGTCTCGAAACGTGTAGATCCGTCGAAAACTCGAGTTGCAATTTTCGACATGATTCCAATACTTTCCCTATACATTACCATGTATTGCAGGGAAAGTAAAAAACTAATTTAGTGGAACGTCTGTCTGTGTGTGTGACTGTCTGCGCAAAGTATGTATCTACTCTAACTCAAATACCAATGGATCCAATTTCATAAAATTTGGAAGTTAAGTCACTTGTGTGTGACCCTGGTGCTGATTAGTTTTCGGTACGATTCGGGATATAAGAACCCGCCTTCTTTTTTTGCGAAATGCTCCGCAAAAGCCTGTATCCACTCTAGGTGAAAAACTAATGGACCGAATTTCCCAAAATTCGGTAGTTAAGTCGCTTGTGGGTTACCCTGGTGCTGATTAGATTTTGGTATGCTTCGGAAAAAACATAACCTGCATTTTTTTGCGAAATAACCCGCAAAAATTGTCAAAATCTAAATTAAAAACTACGTATGTTTAAATATATCCATTAAACGCTTGTTTTATACATACTATTTAATGAAGAACAGAATAAGATCAACCCCATTACACTACGATTAACCGTTCTCGAGATAATTTAGTTTTTTCGTATTTTCTCTACGCCACCTTTGAAAATAAGTTCAGTTACCAAACTAGAACGAAAATTGAATTAAAAGTGAATTAAATTTAATTGAAATAAAGAGAAGGTGGATATAAGTCTGCAGGGAAAGTCATGTGCTGCCCACATCAGATTTTTTATCTTTATAATACTCTCGTTAAACCAATTTTGGAGTAATGAACTGGGACCCTGCTAACTGGGACCCTGCTGACATTCGAAACAAGAAGAAGTCGGGCAAAATGAACTTTCACGTACTATGAATTACAGAATGTCTCGCTATTATCCTTATGATGTGTACACGAGTGAACTCGGACAAATAACTTAATGTCTCTTAAAAAAGAAGAAAAGGGTGTCTCTTGCTTCACTATAAAGTTTTAAATAATGCTATTAATTCACCCATATTACTTTCTTGCCTGGAGTTCCATATACCTGTTCCACATACTAGAAATAAAAAACATTATTTCACAATACCACTGTTAAACGCAATTACATTAATAGCTATTCTATCTATAAATGTGTGGATCTCCATAATACCTATTGTGCTGATATTGATATTTGTGATTGGACTCCTAACCATTTGAAAAAAGCCTGTTTTCACGTGCTTGACATGCGTACTATTTAGTATTACTGTATTTTACGCTTTGTTCTTTTTGTATTTGTATGGTTACTGTAACTGGATTTCATCTGTAGTTACCACGTAAATTGAATAAATAAATAAATACATAAATTAATAAATAAAAGGAATTTAAAGTCCTGTTCTGGCCACATCAAATTTTTTTTTTATGGGTTTTCATGTTTAAAATGCGAGATAACAAGGATGTGCCAGCATTTTATCATGATGACTGGCAACCATCTGTAGTCGTTGCATTCATGCAAAAACATCAAAGCTGTGCGAAATAAATAATATATTATAATTTTATTTATTTAACTAATAATGAGAAACTAGAACGTGAGCTATCATTGGATCTGAAACCGAAATGGTTCATTTTGGGAATAAAGTGTTAAGGATTTTTTATCCAGATAGACTCGGACTTGATGTTACAACAACAATGATTAATGTTCACAACAGCATGAAGCTGAATTTGCAATAAAATAATGATAAAAATCTGATGTGGACAGCATATGACTTTCCCTACAGGCTAAAATTCATTTCCTTATTAATTCTTCAATAATTCATTAAATTGAGTTTAATGGCACACAATAACACCCATAATTATTCGAAACGACACTGAATTGGCACTTTTAATTCAATTTTCGTTCTCATTTAGTAACTGAACCTATTTACAAAGGTGGGTAGCGAAACTGTAAAAAAACTAAATTACCTCGAGAACGGCTAATCCTATTGTAATGAGGTTGGTCTTATTATTTTTACCGTTAAAAATTACATATAAGACAAGCATTTAATTGATATATTTAGGCAAACGAAGTTTTTTATTTTAGATTTTGTCTATTTTTGCGAACCATTCGGCAAGAAAGGCAAGTTTTTTTCCCAATCGTAACAAAATCTAATCAGTACCAGGGTAACCCACAAGTGACTTATCTACCCAATTTTGTGAAATCTGATTTATTAGTTTTACAGCAATTTCTGCGGGCCATTTCACAAGAAAAGGCGGGTTAATGTATCCCGAATCGTACCCAAAACTAATCAGCACCAGGGTCACCCCCATGTGACTTACCTTCCAAATTTCATGAAATTCGGCCCATTAGTTTTTGAGTTAAAGAGGATACATGCATTGCACACACAGACGTCACACAGACGTCACACTAAAAATAGTTTTTCGTACTCTAGAGGTTTCAAAAGGTGTCGATCCGTCGAAAACTCGAGTTGCGATTTTCGGTAGGATTTCAATACTTTCCCTATACATTACCACGTACGTAAAAGACCCTATAGATTCTGTTGTTGCATGTGTGACATAATGGACTTTGGACTTCGGCTAGGTTGGTTATCTTGCATTGATGAAGAGGATCCAGAGTATTGCCAAAACAACTGCAGGCTTCATTGTTGTTTTGTTTGTGCTTATATACGTTGCTCCAGTTTTCCTTATGAGTGACATTGCATAGAACGACATGATGTGGTCACTATACATGTACGTCTCAAATCGAATACAAGTTTATCAATTTTTCAGATAAAGCGTATTGAGATTTGTATTATACAAGGTAGAAATATTTTAAATGTGTTGTATGCCAGTTTGGGATACATACATTACATATGTTATGATAACTAATTATCTAATAGACATTGTTCAGTTTGCAGTCTACCTGAATGGGAGTACCATTTATAATACAAGCACCTTGATTTATCTATCTATCTATCTATCTCCGGGTAACGTTTGACGAAAATTTTGGCGAAAAATTTGACGAGATATCGCCAATTTGGGGATTTTTTTTTAGAAGTTGCTAAATTGACGAAAATGTCGCCAAATCGATAAAAATTACGCCACATTGATAAAAATGACGCCAAATCAATGAAATTTATTGCGTTTTGAAAGGGTATTTGTATTGTAATGATGGTTCGATAGCGTTCGTCTGTCAAGTCCAACCATCCCACTTGGCAACAAATTTGGCGACTTTTTAAAATGTCGCTAAATCTATAAAATGTCGGCAAATCTATAAAATGTCGGCAAATCGATAAAAATGTCGCCAAATCAATGAGATTAATTATGTGTTGAAAGGGGTTAGTATTGCAATGAGGTTTCGGCAACGTTGGTCTGTCAGTCCATCTGTTCCACTTGGCGACGTTTTGACGAGTTTTTAAAATTGAACAAAATTGAACAAAATATCACAAAAATGAACGAAAATGTTACCCAATCGATGAAAATTCAATATTTTGGAAAGAATATAAGAATCTACTAAAGAAAAAGCCATTTCTCTGTTCGTCCGTCCGTGATGTTTGACAATTTGGCGGGATGTCGTAAATGTCGCCAAATTGATAACATAGACGCCAAATGAGGGTAATATGTTGCAAATTCCGTCATATGACGAGTAGTAGAGAGAGGAGGCGATAAAACTCCTATGAGTGAAACGCTTGAAAATACCATCAATCTAGGTGTCACCAAAGTAACTGCTAGTGTTAGTCGGCATAACAGAAAGGCGCATTATTCACTCTATGCATTTTTGATCATTTTTAAATTAAGGATTCCCTCATTATGGGTAGTCAACCAGTATTTTTTAATAAGGTGTACGATGGAGTACAGAATATAGGGAGCTGAAAATAAATTGAAAGGTAAAATAATTTTGAATATTATTCATTGCTTCAGTTCTACTTTGCACTGAGCTAAAAATTTGCTTACAAAATGGACAGTTTAAATAAATATCTTTGACCGTTCGCCGTAAAAATACATATAATTCAGGACTCCTTATCTTACCCCATCGCCACCTAAATGACTGTCTCAAACGATATGGGTGTCTTCTTAATATGAAACTTTAACTCCTTAATTTTGCCATGAGCTGTACTGCTCGTTTGTCCCACATGCAATACATCTAAAAAAATCTGATGTGGGCATCACATGACTTTCCTTATATAATGCAATGAATTGACTGCTTTTACACTAAAATAAAAATAGGTTATTCTTATAGTAGATACTGGTATTCTTTCCATGACATTGCATTTTCGTTAATGAGTTGTCATTTTCATTGATTTTCGTTAATTTGAAAACATGAAAAAAGTCGCCAAATTGGCGAAATTCCGCCAAAATCTGAGCAAGCGTTATGGACGGAGAAATAAGTTATTCTTATAGCAGATAAATGACTATTGGCGTTCAAATACAAAAGTATTACTCGAAGTATATTTTCTCACGAATGGAACGAGCTAGATCCAAGAGAATGATGTCACCCAATGTATCGCATGATATTACATATGAAAAGTAACCATGTTTCTCAACAGTTAATATTTTTTAATTTATGGGATTTTTTAATAAATATATTTGAAAAAATGTGCAATATCTTAAAAACGGTTTATGCTAGCGTTCTAAAGTTTGTCAATCGTTTTTTAAGGAAAAATTATATAAGAAATGTCTATTTGCGTAACTTTATTAAAGGTTTTGACTTTTTGGTGATTTTTTGAGGATTTTTTCAAAATTTCACTCGAAAATTTAGGGGGGTTCTGAACATTCGATTGTGCTTGAAAACAACAGACTTCCAGTATTTACGGATTGTAATTTTTGTACCAACTTTTGTTCAAATCGCTCCATTCGTTCGGAAGATATCTTCTCCAAAGACTTATTGACACACACACACACAAACAAACACTTTCACACACACACACAAACAAACACTTTCACACGCACACACAAACAAACACTTTCACACACACACACACACACACTTTCACACACACACATACTTTCACGCAAACACACATGCTTTCACACACACACACATGCTTTCACACACACACACACATTTTCACACAGAGAGAGAGAGAGAGAGAGAGAGAGAGAGAGAGACATCGCCTCAAAAATGTTCAATTCGTGATCAGGGATGCTTGAAACGTACTCTCCCGTCGAAAACTCGAATTCGAATTTTCAACCCCCTCCACAATACTTTATTATACTATATAAGGAAAATATTTCTTACAGAAGTCTTAATCCAATCGAGGTTAACGTCGACATCTTTCCATAACTGTTCGGATCGCTCTGTAATAACAGGGTTGAGGAGAATTCCTTTCTCTTCTGTGCCCTGATGAGGTATCGATAAGATATTGTTCCATGTCGAGTGGTATTACTTCTTAGCTACTGTTCACTGCATTTTACTTTCCCTACAAGACATGGTAATGTATAGGGAAAGTATTAGAATCGTGTCGAAAATCTCAACTCGAGTTTTCGACGGATCTATACCTCTAGAACACGAAAAAGCTATTTTTAACGTAACGTCAGTCTGTGTGTCTGTCTTTGCAATCAATGTAGCCACTCTAACCCAAAAACTAATGGACCGATTTTCATAAAACTTGGTAGGTAAGTCACTTGTGGGATATCCTGATGCTGATTAGATTTTGGTATGATTCGGAAAAAATAACCTGTTTTGTTTTTGCGAAATGACCCCCAAAAATCGCCAAAATCTGAAATAAAAGACTACGTATGTTCAGATATATCAATTTAATGCTTGTTTTACATATAACTTTGCCTTTTTTTGCGAAATGGCCCGCAAAAATTATTTGTATCCACTCTAGCTGAAGAAGTAATTGGTGAAATTTGGTAGATAAGTCCCTTGTGGGTTATTCTGGTGCTGATTAGATTTCTGTATGATTTGGGAAAACAGACATACCTTTATTGATAAATGTTAGGTCAAATCTAAAATTAAAGACCTGTTCCTAATTCAAAATGCAATAGAATCAATTTCATTAAATTTGATGTGTAAATATTTTGTGGGTTATCTTGGTACTGATTGCATTTTGGTACGATTCGGAATAAAAGAACCTGCCTTTTTCTTGCTAAATGGCCCGAAAATATAGTGTGTTTCCACTCTTTAACAAACTAAGGTACAGTTCGGGAAAACAAAACCCGCTCCTTTTTGCAAAATGCCAAAAATCCTCAAAATCCTAAATAAAAGACTGTGTATGCTCAAATATATTCATTAAATGCTTGTTTTATACGTAATGTTGAACGTTAAAAGGAATTAGATGAACCCCTAAACTCTAGGATGAGCCGTTCTCGAGATATTTTAGTTTCTTTGCAATTTTGCAACGCCGCCTTTGAAACAACGTCCATTACCAAATGAGAAAAAAAATTGAGTTAAAATTGCAAATCCAGTGTCATTTCAAAAAAGAATGAGCGTTATTTTGTGCCATTAAATACAGTTGAATTAAAGAAATAAAGAGAAAATGAATCTGTAGGGAAAGGCATGTGCTGCCCATATCCGATGTTTCATTTTTCTATCCATCTTCACTAAATTAAAATTCGAGAACTAACTGAACATCATTTATTTCCTTAGTGAATGTTTCACTGCCTGACAACCGTAAAAAATGCTTACCGCCCAATCTACACAATTTTTATTCGCTACATGTTGGCAGGTATGATACTGCACCTTTCTTTTAGTGCTGAAGAGTTCTAAAAAGCACGTAACCGATTCATGGATGGGCAAGGCTTTGCGAACGCCTCCTAGTCGTGAGTTTTGTGACTATTCAGATAGAGGCTGTTACTCCGGCCAGAAGAGTCATGCGTTGTCAGACTTCTGTTGACAGTTTCGACAGATCAATTGTAACAAGGCAGGAAAATCCCGTATACCGATGCGATAGCGATAAGATATCGATATTAGGTAGTGTCAGAGGTCGTGCATTTCTCTATAATATTCCTATGTCGGCCCATTTTTACCCTGTTGTGAAACGCATTGTTGCATTTATCTCTGTCAATCCATGGTTTTTAATCGAATCGGAGTTATTGATAGGATTTTTCCTTCATGTTGCCAACGATTAAAAAAACATGGAAACGAACAATGAAATGAAAGGGATAGTGCCGATGGGAGAATCCGACTACTCGGTGAAATGCATCAAGTCTTGTTCACTTGAATTATTTCCGATTGATTGGTTTTTGACAGAGTTGAATGTAGACGTCACGGAGGTTAAAGAGCGACGTTTATAATAGTGTTTGAATAGATTCTATTCTTTACTTTTAATTTTATTTCAATAGATTTGCATCTACGTCGCAATTGCCAAACATGATGTAGATTCTTTTTAAATATAATGCTTGAGAATTTTGTTTATATATTCTTATAAATATATTTTCCCACATAAGCCAGATCGTCGAACAATTGGCTATCGGATCAAACACCTTCTGTCTTTCTTTCGACCCAGACAGTCCGACTTATCCAAAGGTGTAAGGTATCTGTTTGGACGGCCGGGGCAGTGCAAGTCAATTTAAACCGGAACCCAGTGAGGGCAACATCCACAGGGACTGAACCCTCTTTTCCCTACCACCAACCTCTCGGAAGGAGTTACGGATCCCACATATTTAACGTACCCGTAATCCGTGTGAACAAGGAGGACAGTTTGGGCAGAACCGTCAATCGAACTCGGGTCGTCCGTGTGCAATCCTCACGTCTTAACCACTGGACTGTCCAACCCTATAAACAAACGCCTTCGCATTCTCCGCATTTTTATCCAGGTTACATCCTGTGGACGGAATGTTGAAGCCTGCACTATAATTTACAGGGCCCTATGAACCCCCAAAGA
>OX578153.1:120916493-121047068 GCA_951213105.1 Amaurobius ferox | reverse complement strand
GACTCATCCCTACATAATTCTTAAATCATGTTACAGGTTTTCCTATACAGATATCCCTTGTTTGAATATAAGTGATTCTGCAAATAACAGTTTGTCAATTTTACAATTTATCAGTTCATCTTTTATTTACATTTGCAGACTAATAATCTAGAGATTTGCAGATTAAGGTCATCCCCCCTCCCGTTGACCTCAGAGTTCACCAGTCCACAAGATCACCTCTACGCGTGACGTCCTATCACGCACCTCAACTCCACTCTTTGCGACTGGGCGAAACAACACGAACTTCACCCAACACACAGAAAATTATTAATTGACACCAACCTCTGAATTCCCCTCCCATTTTAATTAACACCAAGGTTATATCACCCGTACGCCTGACCTCACCGCCACTCTTGATGATTCCTTGATTGATTCCAGTTAAATATTTTGATTGCTCAACTCAGCTCAACCCCATCCTTACGGAATCAGGCCAACAACGGAGGGAGAAGAGGAAAAGAAAAAAAACCTATTAGCTTAAATCGCTGCTACCATCCATGAACACGAGAGAGAACGATGAGAACCTTTTAGTGGGAAAACGGGAGGTTTAAAAAAATACCACGGAGTTAAATGTTACGCAAAGGACCAACTAGGTCATCTTCATTATCATAAACTGTATCATTACTTGTATTTTCATTGTAAGTAAAAGTTGCCCAGAACTTCATAGGCTCAGTTAGCTAACAGAGCGTCTTCCTTTGTCTGCTGCGATGTTTGGCAAGAGGGGCATTGTTTCGATTTGTAGTTATTATTTAAGGTCTGTTATTGTTAGGATTTTTATAAGGGAGGGGGGGGGGGATTGTCGTGGAAGTGTTTCATTGTTGCTAGGGGATGGTGTGACGAGGCCTTGCATACATTATAAAAATGTGATGACTATCGGTGAGGATGGAACAAATTGCTGAATTTACATCACAGTTGGAGTGTTGCGAGATTTTGCCTAATTTAATAAAGTGTGTCAGAATTAATTGGGTGTACGAGATTGTTCTGTGCGAGTTATTAATGACGAAGTCTTGTTATTGATACTCGTATAATGGGCATGTTTGGTATGTTTGTAAAGATATCAGGATTGTTATGGAAATGGTAGAGTCATGTTGTCATTTTCGCAGCGCTATTTCATTAAATCAACAACAATTGCTTTTAAACGAACCTATAACTTCCCTCTTTAAACGTCTGCATGGATAATTTTCATGGCGTCGAAAATATAGGCACGTGACACAAAATCTTATTCTATATTTTTGAATTCCTGAAACAAATTACAAATTCGTGGCAGTATACAAAATCGATGCAAAATGTGGGATTTTTTTTAATTGCGCATGAGCTCAGTAGAATCCCCCCCCCCCCCATTCACAGCCCAAATCTAACGCTACTTTTGATTGGCCCATATCAAAGATATCTTAGTATGCTTGTGTAAAGCCAATAAAAATTCATTATGATAAAAATCCAAAATTTGTATTGGATAACAAAATGCGCATGTGTATGTATTCTGCACGATACGGGATATCAGAATTAAAGTTCAAACCATAAGGAGGCATTAGGTAGCCTAAACCACACCAGATGTGATAGACATACTCACATGTGGCAACAATTTCCACAGAAAGCGAGTTAGTTTAAAAAATTCCCACCAGGGGTTGAGTGAGTGCTGTGAGTGATTTAAATAAGTAAAATGGTGGTGAATCTAAAATTAGTTAAAATAAGCCTATAGTACAATATCCAATGGGAAATTAACAATAATTAATGGGAAATAAAAATAAATAATGGGAAATGATAAATAATTAATAGCACAATAATTAAAGGGAAATTCCATACATTTAATAAATCGTCTGATGGTAAGAGGATAGAAATTTTCAGTTTTCAAAATTTTGTTATTGTAGGATAGCCGCATACCCAAACGTAGGACTTGCCGAATAGAAACGAATGACGCAGTTTCAACTGAAAGAGAGATCTTATACTTGGTATAGATATCAAACGTCGAGGTACGGATCAAATAAATAAGATGAAAATCAAATAATTATAAAATATACACTCGAGGGGACGCTCTAAATGAAAACGTTCAAAATATGGACTGTTCGGAAGCGGCCTCTTCCTGCGAAATAGTAGAAACTTGGAACTTGGTGTGCTCGATAGCAAGAATGTGGAAGATATTAGACTTTAATGTACAATATTTGTTATATGAAAGGTGCTGAACACCAAAATGTTCGATTTGACGAACAAATGATGGTATAATTTAATGTAAGAAAAAGAAAATGTGAAATTTAGCCCGCAGACCAATAGTTCAATAAAAATCCCAGAAAAAAGGTAGAATTGTTTAAATTTCTATCTTTGGAAAAATGAGGGAATCTATACCAAATCGTTCGAAATTTAAACTGTTTGGAAAACTCTCTATGAAACATAAAATATGCCTTTTAACTAGAATAGTGATATGGAATTAGATACATGGGTCAATAATTAAAATAGTAAATAAGCTAGAAATTTGCACTTTAGTACAAGTTACATAGTTTGATAAAATTTACATGGCAGCCTATAACTTCGTTTTTAACAGCCAAGTAAGCCACCTTATATATATATATATATATATATATATATATATATATATATATATATATATATATATATAATGCCTGTTGAAAATCAACGGCTTTACATACCCAGAAGATTGTGAATTTTCAAATAATTTTTATGTCAAAGAATGTTAATAATTTTTAAGTCGAACATTTCGGTGTGGGCACACGCCTAAATTTGAAAATATGGGGAAAATGAAAATACAGACTTCCTCTCTCTTGATGTATATTTACCTTTACACCCAATTTACAGTCTCTATCTCATAGCTAAGCATGTTTTTCTATCATTTCGCATTTCAATCGTTTTGGTGTGGAGAATCTAATGGACATTTTGGAAAATTTCGATTTTTTATTGAACGATTGACTCGTGTACCAAATTGCAAGTCTCTTTTATACGGGAAGAGCCTAACAAACAGACGGACACTTGGCAATTAGTGTTTATAGATTCACAGTTGATTTTCAGCGGGTTAGTATTTATTATTATTTATAAGCAATGCCACACCCTCTTATTTACTATTATGGAAATTATCGATGAACTGTATTTTTTTTTCAACATTTTGCAACACTCTTTAAAATTTCTCAATTTATTAATATGTTTAATAACCATAAAGATTCATACAATATGTGTGTGAATAACTTAACTTCGGAATAAGTTTGCCGCAGATAATTCTTATTAACTTCTTGCGGTAACTTTCTATTCCAAAAACCCACTATGAATATACTCATCGCATATAATTTCTGGCTATTAAAATGATAATACATATGATTTAAAATTTTTACCTATTAGATTTATCACAGTTATATTATTTATTCTTTATTATCTGTCATATTTCTTTGAATATTATTTCTGCATAACCACAGGTCCTATAATTTGTATTTACACTACTTGCCCTTCACAGGATAATTATTTTCTTTCAATTTTTGTGAGAAACAGAAACTTTCTTCCTTAAGAAAACATTTGTTGAAGGCCAAGTTATTTCGTCGCTAAACTTGAACCGAATATTTTAGGTAATATCCGAATGCGTGCAGACGATATCTCGGGATTGAGTTTATAAATATGGACAATTATCAAAATGAGTGACTGTTAGTACCCTATATTGATTTTATTATATAAGCCCCCACACACACACTATTTAAAAAATCGGCACTGGCTCCAGTCCGATGGAGCCAAAATGCTGTACTTTTGAGATATCGAAAGAAAATAAAAAAAAAACTCTATCCCAACTTCCAATCTGATTATACACACTTTACACACTTGTAGGGCTTCTAAAGAGCTACAAATTTTTACTTATTGTTTATAGTAGATATCACTTTTGATTTTTATGATAGAATCTTTACAAACTTAAAAGCCATAAAATTTTCGTACTTCTTCAACTTCACAAGACAATGACTCGAAAATTATAAGAGCTTTTAAAAAATATATAGATTAAAAGTATTATTCCGTAGTGATAGAAAAAGTTTGAATGTTTTTTAAAGTTGTCTTAATTTTGACTTATGTACTTTTTAGTTATGGTTTTATATATGTGTTACAGAATATTTCTAATATATCTTTGCTTTTACATATACTATTTTTATTATATATATATATATATATATATATATATATATATATATATATGTATGTATGTGTAAATATATATATATATATGTGTGTGTGTGCGCGCGTGTGTATATGTGTGTGTGTGCGTGTGTATATATGTGTGCGTGTGTATATGTGTGTGTGTATGTATGCATGTGTATGTATGTGTATGTATATATACCTTTAAAATTTCTTTGAACTTTAATAAACTATTCCTATTCTTAACAACTTGTTATTCTTAAAAACTTGTTCGAACACATACATTTTTAAGTTTAAAAAAAATAGAGCTCGATCCAAGATCCAATTATACACTTCTAAGGCTTTTAAAAAACTACAAATTCTTGTTTATTGTTTAAAGCTATCTGTTTTAGCTTTTAGATTAGTTAAAAATGGAATATTTTCAATCTTATCCACAATATGATAAGGCAATGATTCGAAAACTATGTTGACTTTTTTTAATAATAAATATGGGTTTGCTAGTACACAGTTTTAACGATTATTATTTATATCTATCTTTTATAGTGTGCTATATATTTCGAGTGAAGGTTAGAAAAATGGAAATGTTAGAAAGTAACAAAACACTCACTCGAAAAACTAATTTTTACTTAAAAAAAAAAAAAAAATTAAATACTAAAGCATAGAAATTACTTTTGATATAAGTAGTATACAGGGGCGGCATTTCAGCATTCCATTTGGGGGTGCGAGATTTATATGTTGCTGTTGTTGTTGAGACCCAGACCGTCCGACCTACCAGAAAGGTGTAAGGTAACTGTATTGAACCGTCTGACCTACCAGAAAGGTGTAAGGTAACTGTAACGAGATTTATATGTATGAAAATTTACAATATTGAATAAATAAAATGTTTTTTAATAGGGGGGGGGGGGTCACAAAATTGAATTGATGTTGAGAAAAATAATTGTTGTTAACATAATTTTTGTACATAATTGTGTTAACATAATTTGTTGTTAACATAATTTTTCTAAATACAAATATCTATATTTATTTACCTTATATTGAAGTTTTAAACGCAGGTTCTCAGAGTCTGGAAGAAGAGAAATTTTTTTACAATATCATCATAATCCAGTGGTATATCTTGTTCTATAGCTAAACCAGCTAAAAATGAACGTCTTTCTTATCCCATTGTACTGCGAAAGTCATTTTTCAGCCTCCTAAGGCACTAAAAAGACCTTTCACAGCTGACTGAGCTGATTGGAATAATCAAAAACAATTTAACTAATAATGTTATGACAGGAAACACATTTTTTAAATTCCGCTCTTTAAAATAATCCAGGCGACTTTTAAAATTGGGATGGTCTATGTTTTCATTTTTCACCGTTGAATAAAACAGCATTATATTAAGATCAGATGACTGAAGATGCTTTGAGAGAGTATTGTATTGATCAAAAACACTGTTTCAATACAAAGTGAACAAAAATTCGAACGATGTCATGTATGGTAAAAGGGCTTCGGCACTTCCACCATTGAGAGAATCGTTTTCAGATAATTCTTCCAGTGTTCAAATCACCACTTCAAAATTATCAAGTAGTGCTTTTATGACTTTAACTCTGGAAGACCACCTCGTATCACTTAGTGATTGTAGAGTTGAAGAGCCTCCAGAAAAAGCATTTGTTGATGAGCGAATCTTTCCGAAAATAGCATGTTTTTTATATGATGTTTGTATGAAAAATATAATGCATTGAGCTGCTGAAATGCATTTCTATCAGAAGGAATAGATGGGCATGCACTAACTACACATACATTTAATCGGACACTTGAAATTTTCAAGTGAAAAGGATAACATCACCCCAATCTTTTTAAATTGAAAAGGATTCGTTCCAGCCGGAAGTGGGAACTTCACTGTGAAGGTTGAAGGTTGGCTCTTTTGAAACGCCATAGCGTGAGAAAACTGACCAGTGGACAGTCAATAAAACAAGAGAGAAGCCGATAGACGACAAGGAAAAATTTGGGGGCGCGACCGCGCCCCCTCGCGCCCCCTATTTGCCGCCCCTGGTAGTATATATATGTACGTCCGAGCGCACATGTACTTTATACACTAAAAACTAGATTTTATAGCTTATTTTTATCTTTTTTATATAAAGAAAAGGTCTCGATCCATTTTAATATAAAAAACATGATTTTATAGCTAAAAAAGGCCTTTTTTACATTTAGACCAAATTTTGAACTTTTTTAGATAAATGCGTGAAAAAAGAGAACTTCCAAATGAATGGAAGTCCTCTAAATAAACTTTAAAAGAGATCCCAAAATAGAATACCTTTGTTTGATAAAAAAATATTACAAATAATGTACATTTTCAGGTGGGGAAACATATCCCCACCTGGATTTTATACAAATGAAGAAAGATTTAAAAAAAATTTTAATAATTTTGAAGTTATAATATAAATTTTTTAGAAGAAGATGTTAAAAAAAAAAATCAAAGCATATTTCCCTACTTGGAAAATCACATAAAATATAATCACTTTTTTTCAATAAAAGTAAGTTATATACAATCTTTACTAAATTTTTTCTCTCCACCAAAATCATAATATGACTTAATATTCTTACTAAGTTTTTTAAGATCTTTATCATTATAATTACTTAAAAATGCTGTTCCAGTATCACCGTTTGATTCTATAAATCTTGCTATTACACTAATTCCTTTCTTTTCTAGAGATTTTTTAATCTTATAAAGATCCATTTATTTAGAATTATTTTTTAAGAATCACCTCTTGAGAGTACTCTAAAATATATTAAGCTTTCTCTAATATGTATTTATTATCACCTAAATATAAAAATATATATCTTCCTTTATTGATTTTATTTATCGATCTATTAGAAAGTTGTCCATGTTTATTCGAAAGGTAATACTCTTTTTCTTCACCTTCTACAATTAACTTTACGATTGCTGTACCCGCAATCATATTTTTAATTTTTTTCAATGATATCAGATCATATTTTCCAGGATATAAATCATCTAATACATATGTTTGACGATAACCACTCAGACTATTGAACTCTTCCATTTATTAGTAAACATTTTTTATAAATTCATCCATTCGTTAAATTTTTTATTCCATCAAGTGAGGTTAATCTATTATCTTCACAATGTAATTCTTTTAAATTTATTAAATTTTCTATACCATCAAGTGAATTTAATAAAGAAATAGATATCACTTCAGTAGGATTCTCTATATTTAAGAAAGATGTTTTTTTTATACCATTATTATATATAACATTTTTATTAAATATTTATTTATCATCTTTGTTAGTTAATTGTCTCAAAAGATAAACACACTCTCTCAAGATTGATTTAGCTTCATATATCTCGCTAATTATTTTCTCTCGGTAAGGTTCTATTTCATGATGACCAAACTTTTTATTTAATTCACTCATCTGTATAGCTTGTACTTTTTTCCAATAAACATTAAAAAAGTGATCAGGTAATAGATCAAATTTATATTTAATCAAATAACAAAAATCTAATTTATGCATAAATTCTTCTATAAAATTTTCACTAAATGTTTGATATCTAGTTATATACAGCCAATTTAAATCATCTTTTAATTCTCTCATAGTATCTTCTGTAAGATTTTGAAATATTGATACTTTATATAAATCTAAATTATCAGAAAATTTTACGATAAATTCGTTACTTAAAGTTTGATATTGAGATATGTTTACCCAATCTACTTTATCTTTACATTTTTCTATAAAATCTTCTGATAATTTTTGATATCTAGAAATTTTAGACCAATCATCAAGTTGAGCAAATTCTTCAATAAAAGATTCAGACAGTGTTGAATATTGTAAAACTAAATCCCAATTTACATGATCTTTCAGATTTCTAATTACATCTTCAGATAAATTATTTCTGGAAAATTCATTCCAATCGTTTTCCATTTAATGAAGGAACGTATTTTAGAAAGGGATTTTTTCAATATGCATATAAGGTTTAAAAGCGTTACCATCGCATTTTATCTTTAATGTGATGATATCATCACGTTTACCATAAGCAAAACAGGTTACTGCATCTCTATTAACATTTAAAATTTCCTTACCATTGATTTCCAGTGATATCAGTGGACTTTTATCATATATATATTTACTTTCTACTGTATCATATATATCTATATATATAGAAATTTTCATATACATATCTGTAGATAATCGCATCTCTTGATCCAGTAATTTTGAGCTCATCATGTTGAAATTTACTTTTTTATAACCCCCATCTGTATGAAAATCATCTTGTATAGTAACCCAGATATCTCTATTGTCTAAATACATTTTATTGACAACATCGTTATCATTTTCAGGTTCTGAAACATTCGTAATTATTTTATTGTTTGCATCAAATTTATCATTCTGTAATATTAACGAATTTTTTTCAAAATATCTTTTATTCACAACATTTTTTTCATCTTTAGGATCTGCTACATTTCCTATTCTTTTTCCTTTTGCATCGTAAGGTTTTCCTTCTAAAGAATGTAAAGTTCTATCATTTAATTCTTTTATTCTCTTGCCTGTTTCTTCAGTAAAGGTTAAAAAACCCTCATCATATTTAGTTTTTATAAGATCTCTCAATTCAAAATAATTATTCTCTATTTTATTCAAAACAAAACTTTTAGTGGTTAAATCTAAATCATCTATAGGATTTTCACAATTTTTTAAAATTCTATTTTCCATATCATAATTTCCATCAGTCATTAATTTAAAACCTATACCAGGAGGTCCAATAGGTCCTTCTTTCATTTGATCATCATAAGGTGGATAATAAGCACTCATTTATTAATTTTAAGATTTTAAACTCTTAACCATTGTTATAGTTTTATTTTTCAAATTTATAAAACATCTCTTTCTTTCATTAAAAATAAAATAAAACTTATATTCCTTTTGACTATTCGTTACCCAATTAAATTCAATATCTAAATTATTTAAATCGGTATAGTTTTCATGATTTGATAAGTCAAAATAAAAAATAGGATACAGATCACCAAAATTCTTCTTATTTATCAAACATCCTGTTTCTGTATTAATATCGTTTAATCCTGCATGTAAAAGAGCTTCATACACTCTATTATAATCTTTATTGGTAAAATTTGTTTTGTAACGCATAAGAGGAACTTGTTTATTATTAATCATCAACCAACATTCAGTCATATCTATATTATCAAATATCATATTATTTTTTTCATAATTACCATCTCTTTCAACATACTGAGGAATAACATAGACACCTAAAACTTCATCTGACGCTGTAGTTGCTGTCACAGATCCACTATCACTTCTATAGGGGCCTACCATCTTAAATCTATATCGATCCCAATTTACCTCTATATCTTTACAGATAGATATGATTCCATAAACAAGCTTTCTGCAGAATTTTTTAATTCTATATAAGGTAAATGCAAGGTTAAACCTTCAACTACTACCTTATAATTTTCGTTTCTTATATTAGTATATATCATATTCTTATTTTCATTTCTTTGAATTTCTATTTTCACTTCAAAACCTGAAATAACCTTTTCATATTCTCTAAAGAAATCGATTATATCTTTTAAAGGTGTCCATATTTTAAAGACATCTTTCGTTATTTCCCATCTCTTTGCGAATCCTTCGTTATAATCTTTATTCATTTTCAAATTATTAAAAAATTCAGTTATTTTAGTAGTATCTTCTAAAGTACCATCATATTTGAACTCTTTACGGTCAGCTGAATCAGATGTATCTAGATAAAAAAATTCATTTTGAGCTTGTGATGTTGCATAATCAGGAGTATAATGAATTAATCTTAAAACATGATTCATGATTGAAAAATTTGACTGTGTATTTGATTCAATTTCGGTATCTCCTATATGTACTTTTAAAGTTTTGATAAAACCTCCGCCATTTACCAGACTCACATTTTCGTTTCCAATGGATGATTTATCATTTTTTGTAATTTTTAATTTTTGTTCAAGATATCCTCTAGAATATAAAATTTTTGCTTTAGTATCATTAATATGAAAAACATAGGTAGCATTCTCATCTGAACTATGTTCTTTTGGATGAATTTCTCTTAATTCATAACTTTTAATGTGATCATTATAATAATAACGAGTATCACTCAAATTATAAATCATTTATTTAGGAATAATTTTTAAACCACCTCCTTTCTTTTTCATAGAAAATATTTCATTTAATTTATTCATTACATTGGGTAACAAAACCTTTAAAAATCCTTGTATTTTTTTACTTTTTCTATATAATCTATGTTTATTCATTTATTTAAGAAGAAATAAAATTAAATTCTACAGCTCCTTTATTTAAATCTATTAATTCACCTTTTTGATTAGTAATCCTCATTTTTATTCTTTCAACAGGATCCACTTTAACAGGAAAATATATCCAATTATTAAATTCTTTTGAAATTATACTACCTGGAGGGTTTTTATTAGTGAAAGAATATATGACTTCTGAATTATATTGATTTATTAAAGATCCTTTTACAACATCACAGTGAATATAAATATTATCATTTCCATTGGATATATCAGCAATATGTTCACCTTCAACCTCTGTTTCTTCATCATAACTTCCATATGTCGGTTTTAAAAAGCCTATAATTTTATGAAAGTTACTTTTTGTAAAATCAATTACCCAATCTTTTTTCAGTTTAATAGATATTCTTTGTCTTGCTTCAATAATACCAAATTTCACAGGTGGATCCTTACCAAATATTTTCATCATATACTCATTTAAACCTCTTACAGTATAATTACCATTTGAGATAACAATTGTTATATCTGTGTCTAATGTATACAATCTAAATATGTTATTTCCATAATTCTTACTTATATTAAACCAGAAAACTTCCATAGAAAATGAGTGTAAAGCTAATTTTTTTATTTTAAGAGGTGTAATAAAATTTACAGTAAATTCCTCTGATCTCTCATGACCTTCAGATTTTAATATTATCATTTATACATAACAAAATTTTCATTATAGTCACTAGGTTTTTGTGTAGGAAATGATTTGAGAACATTTTTAGGTGATATACCTTTATTCCTTTCTCTTATATATTTCATACAAAATATACCACATTTCACAGATGAAGGTTTCTGTAAAAAACTATCATTATAACCTATTTTTGTTTTTTTATTGGATGTAACAAGAAATGATTTAATATTTTTAGGTATATCATTATATTCACCAAACGGATCAAAATATTCCACATATGTATATTTAGGATCATTATAATAACAAACCCAATGAGGTCCGGGACCTGTTGATACATCTAAATTAATGATTCCATTTTCAAATTTTCTTATTGTTTTAGGTAATAAATCGGAGGTAAATACACCTATAAATCCTTTTTCATTTTTCATATTATCTTTAATCATTTTGTCACTAATTCTCACGGTTGATATATTCCCTTTCCAAGTTTTTTTTTCCCCCAGATCCTTTCATCTTTTTTTGTACAGTTGAACTAGCTAATCCTGATAAAGCACCTGTTGCTAATGCTGGAACTGCAAATTTAGCAGCGGTTATTAAAGAGGGTATAAGTGCTGCTAGAAATGGTAAAAATCCTCCATTTTTATCTAATTGAGTTTTACTAATTGTAATTCTTTTTCCATTAATAATATGATTAATTTGAGTTTTAGTTAAATACATCTCATGATTAGGAGTTTTAGATATATTTATTTGTAATGTTACTTCTTCTTTATTTTTAAAAGCTGATTTAAGTTTATTTTTCTGACCTTCACTCAAATAAACTTTATATTTTATCATTTATTATAGGAGAAATTGTTTATGATATCGTTGCACATCGTTATAAGTCATTTCTCCATTTTTTAATAACATATCTAACAATAAAGCTACTTGATTATACAATTTCTTTGATTTACTTCCATTACATATTTTTTCTGTTAAATTTGATAATACATTCAATCCTTTACCCACCTTCATTTCTTTACTACTTCGAATCATATTTAATCTATGCATATAATTTTGCAACATATTTTCTTTATTTTTAATTTCTTTTATATCATTCTTTTTCTGGTTTAATTCCTCCTCTGAAAAATTTTTAGCTCTAGAAATTGTACTTTTTAAGTTGCCTCTTTTCTTAGATAATCCTTCTTTTAACTGTTTAGCTCTTCCATACATCTCCTCTAATTTTTCTTGATCGTTTAAAAATACTGACGGTCTGTATAATTTTTCCTCTTTTAAATATTTTAAATTTAAATTTTGATCGATATCATAAGTATAAGACACTAATTCTTTCACAGCTTCAATAGGCTCTTCTATAGATGGAAATGAAATATTTTCTACAACATTTTGAATACTTTTTACAACTTCTTTATTTGATTTTTCATATTTTTAAATTTCTTGAGTGACTGGTTTATGAAATTCCTCTAAGGTTTTTTGAATACCTATTTTTTCTTTTAGTTGATCTTCACTATTCTTTCTTATTTCTTTTTCTATTTTTACTAATTTAATTGAATCTTTTATTTGCTTTATAAACTTGTGTTTCCGTTCTTTTTCTAATTCATTCATTTATATAATATTAATTTTTTTTACTGCAGCTAATTTTATTTTTACTGCAGCTAATTTAATTTTTACTGCTAGTAAATTATGTTAAAAATTAAAGATTACACGGAACCAGATGAGTTACCTGATCCTAATCAACATCCTTTGTTACCTAAACATCCATTTAGATTGCTTATTACAGGACCTTCAGGTTCAGGTAAAACAAATTTACTGTTAAATTTGATTTATGATTTTGTATATTTTGATGCATTATATATGTGTGCAAAAGATTTATACGAACCTAAATATTCTAAATTACAAGAAATATATACATTGTTTGAAGATATAGAAAGAGAAGATATTTTGAAATGTAAGAATATAAAGAATAAGAAAACATTATTAGAGTTATATGATAAATACAAAAAAGAAGTATTCTTTTCTTCAGATCAAAATTTTATTACTGTAAATGATTTAAATCCTACATTAAAGAATTTAGTTATTTTCGATGATTGTGTGACTGAGAAAGATCAAAAAAACATTCAAGAATTATTTATCAGAGGTAGAAAGAAAAACGCATCCCTTATTTATTTATCTCAGTCATATTTTTTAACACCTATCGATATAAGAAAGAACTGTAATTACTTTATATTTTTCAATCTACAACCAAAAGAAATTCAACAGATTGTAAGAGAGATAGATGGTAAATTAAGTACTGAAGAATTCAAACAAATATATAATAAAAGTGTTCAAAAACAATACGATTTTTTAATGTTAGATTTAGTGAATCCGAAAATAAGATACAGGAAAAAATTTGATCCTATATAAATGGAAGTATATTTAGAAAAAAGATTGTATGTTTACAGAAAGAGTAGAAATTTGTATCAAAAGATAAGTATTTCATTATCAGTAAGTAAGGTTATTCTAAGTAGAACGGGTTTATCGGCTATTGCCTTTCTACCACTTGCTTTTTTAAGTTTATCAGTTGGTATAGTAGAAGCTATTGATCTTGCATTAAAAATTGTAGAAAGAAAGGAAGAATATAGACATTGTTATAATTTTTATAAAGAACTCATTAATTCGTTTAAAGCTAAAAATATGACAGAAGAAGAAATTTATATGCGAGAAAAGGATTTCATAAAAAGTTTAAAATTTAATCCAGTTGAAAAATATGTAAAACAAATGCAATTGAATGGATATAAATTTATTCATCCTAAATAAATGAAAGGTGGTGATATTGTTGGATGGATACAAGATAAAATAAATCTTCCAGAAATGCATTTACCAGGATATCAATATAGTGGTCCAAATACAAAATTAGAAAAAAGATTAAAAAGAAGTGATCCTGGAATAAATAAAGTTGATAAAGCATGTAAAAAACATGATATTGAATACAATAAAACAAAAGATACAAAACAGAGACATGTTGCTGATCAAGAATTAATAGATGATTTAAATGCGATACAAGATCCCACATTTCGTGAAAGATTAGCTAGAGGAATTATTAAACCTATTATTAAATCTAAAAAAACTTTTGGATTAGGTCTTTCTATATATTGTGTCAAGTGTAAAGATAAAACCCCAACTAAAAATTATCATGAAACTACTTCTAAAAATAATAAACAAATGGGTAAAGGTATCTGTACTATTTGTGGAAGTAAAAAGAATACTTTTTTAGGGAGTTAAAAGAGACATATTATAATCCAGAAACAGGTTATTGTGGAATTAATGAATTAAAAAGAAAAACAGGGTTACCTAATGTTGAAGAATTTTTACATGAACAAGATGTATATACTAGATATAAACCTGTCATTCGTAAATTTAAAAGAAGAAGGGTTTATGTTCCAAACAGTAATAATCAATTTGACGCTGATTTGTTATTTATAAAAAATTATAGCAAATATAATGATGGAACTAATTATTTGTTAACGGTTATAGATGCTTTTAATAAATACGCTTGGGCTTTCCCTATAAAAAGAAAAACATCTGAAGAAGTTGTACAAGGCTTTAAACAAGTTTTTAAAGAAAGAATACCAAAATTCATTTTGACAGATGAAGGTACTGAATTTACAGGAAAAGTTACACAAAAGCTATTTAAAGATTATAACATAAAATGGTTTACGACTTATAATAAAGATATAAAATCTGCAATAGCTGAGAGATTTAATAGAAGTATAAGAGAAAAAATTATAAAATATATGCATGCTAATAATACTAAAAGATATATTGATGTATTACCTAAATTACTTAAAAATTATAACAATTCGTATCATAGATCTATTAAAATGACACCTATTGAGGCTAGTCGAGACGAAAATGAATCTCAAGTTTATAAAAATTTATATACGAAAAAGATCATAAAAAAACCTAAATTTAAGATAGGGGATAGTGTTCGAATATCTACAATTAAGAAAACATTCAGGAAAGTAGATGATTCTACATTTACTGAAGAGATTTTTATAGTATCTGAAGTGTTAAAAACAGATCCAATTACTTATCGATTAAAAGATTTAAACAATAAAGAAATTGAAAGAACTTTTTATGAAAATGAAATGGTAAAATATAATAAAAAAGATGATGTATATAAAATTGAAAAAATCATAAAAAAGAAAGGAAATAAGTATTTTGTAAAATGGCTAGGATATCCAGATGAATTTAATAGTTGGACATCTGAATTAGTTCATATATAAATGAATGATAATAAGCATAAGACAAAATTAATCTATGATTCAGAAGAAGAAGAATATTTTTATGTTATCGATTACGAAAGTTTAAAACAAAGATATAATAGTAGAGTTTGTTATTTTAATCGATTAAGAAGGAGATATAATATTTCTCAAGAAGTTGAGGATATGTTTTTAAAATTTTTAGATTTTATGTATTATGAGAAATCAATTAACTACTACTATTTTATGAAAAAGATTTGTCATATTTTTAATATTGAAAATAATATAAAAGTCCAAAAAGTTAAAAAGAAATATGAAAAAATATGGAAGGATTTTTTACAATCCTTTTATAAAAATGTTTCCTAATAAATGGACGTGACAAGAATATGCACACACTGTAAGATTATAAAACCAATAGATGATTTCTATAAACATCGTAATTATGGTAAATTTAATCGTGACAGTGTATGTAAAATTTGTAAATCTATGATTAGTTATACGAAATATAACTGTGAATGTGGAAAACAGTATACATATCTTCATAAACAAAGACATTTGAGAAGTAATTTTCATATCAAGCGAGTTGTGAAAAGTATTTCAAAAAATGTTTCCTAATAAATGGACATGCTACTGAGAACAAAGACTATTAATAAACTTAGAAAAGTAGTAAAACAATTGAATATTAAACAATCTAAAGGTTGTAAGAAGGATGATTTAATTAGATTATTAATTAAATATATCAGAAAAACAGGTGAATATAAACCTGTTTTAGTAGATTTATTAAATTTAGATTTGTCAGCATACTTGGAAAAAAAGAAAAAAATATTTATTGATAAACCTGAAAAACGTAAAAAAATTAAGAAAATTTTTGATTCTTTTAGTTTAAGATTTGATAAAAATAATTTTAAATCTGTAATTTTCTTTCCTGAAGAAAAAACAAGTGTTAATCTTGAAAAGTTATTTACAGAAGATAGAAAATGTCGTATATGTGGTAAATATTATGAAGATGAAGAAGAACATATAAAGAAAGACTTAATGATTAAAAGATCAAAACAAAAGAGAAAATGTATTATTTGCGGCATATATTATAAACATTTAAAAAATCACATATCAAGTCGAAAACATAAAAAAGCATTATTAAATGATGACGGTAATGTAGAAATTAAGGAATATGAAACTGCTTATAAATCTAGATTAAGATCATACAGAATTAATAATTGTAATAATATTAAAATCCCTCTAGAATTTTTGAGAAAAGAAAGGTTGTAATAGAAAAAATAAAGCAAATTATGAAAGCATTTAATGGAATAAAGGTAAATTTTAAATTGTTTTGTTTGTATAAATTAAATGAAGAAATTCAAGAATTTACATTCAAAACTGAGAATCAAATTATATTAAAATCTAATGATTTACATACTTTTTATGATTATGTTATTGACAACTTAATAAATGAATCTGATGATTTTATATCAAAAGGATCTGGTTGGAGTCTTGAAGAAATTAAATTTTTGGAATTGAGAATAAATAAGTATCAACCCTTGAGAGGATCAAGTTACATTGATTTACCTGAAATCTAAACAAGATATAATAAATGTAAAAAATAAAGATAATAAATGTTTTATGTGGTCTATATTATCAGCAATTCATCCTGTAAAAAAAGATCCTCAAAGAGTGTCAAAATATGAGCAATATAAAGATGAATTACATTTTAAAGGTATTGATTTTCCTGTTTCATTAGACAATATTAAGAAATTTGAAAAACTAAATAATATATCTGTAAATGTTTATAGTTATGATGGTTCAATTTATCCACTTAGAATAACTAACAATAAATTAGAAAAACATGTAAACTTGTTTTATATGAAAGATCATTATTGTTGGATTAAAAATATGAAAAGTTTGATCAGATCACAAATTACTAATCATCGTATATTTTTATGTGATAGATGTTTAAATTATTTTTATTCTGAGGAAAGATTAAAGATACATGTGGAATACTGTAAAGAGGCTGTTACAATTAATATGCCTAAAAAAGATGAAGTTATTCAATTTAAAAATCATGAAAGAAAAATGAGAGTACCATATACTATATATGCTGATTTTGAATCTCTCTTACCTAAAATTGATACATGTGAGCAAGATCAAACTAAATCATATACTGTGAAATATCAAAAACATGTAGCAGATGCATTTTGTTATTATATCAAATATGAAAAGGAATACTTTAAACCTCCTGTTGTTTATAGAGGACCAGATACAATCAAAAAGTTTGTATCTATGTTAAAAGAGGATACTCTTAAAATTGAAAAAATTATAGAAGACAAAACTAAAAAATATGAAAGTATCAAATCAATGATAGAGTTCGATGAAAATCATTATAAAGGAACTAATATTTGTCATATATGTGAAAATCAAATCTTAAATGATGAAAAAGTAATTGATCATTGTCATATAACTGGAAAATATAGGGGTCCTGCTCATAATGTTTGTAATTTAAATTATCAAATTCCAAAATTTATTCCAGTAAAAATTCATAATTTAACAGGTTATGATTCTCATTTGTTTATAAAAGAACTTGGATTTGATCAATCAAAAATAGATGTTATACCTAATACTGAAGAAAAATATATATCTTTCAGCAAAATAATAGGAGGTATGAAATTGAGATTTATTGATTCATTTAAATTTATGTCTTGCAGTTTAGATAATTTATCAAAAAACTTGAGACCAGAGAATGAAATAAATAGATATCCTCCAAAAATACGAAAAATGAAATATATTAAATACTTAAAATCAAAATTTAGAGAGACATCATTACATTTTCCTGATGATAAATTAGATCTCATTAAAAGAAAAGGTGTATATCCTTATGATTATATGGATTCTAGAGATAAATACAAAGAAACAGAATTACCTTCAAAAGATAAATTTTATAATAAATTGAATGAATGTAATATAACTGATGAAGAATACAAACATGCTCAACGTGTTTGGAAAGAATTTAATATAAAAAATTTAGGTGAATACACAGATTTATATGTCAAAACAGATGTATTAATTTTAACAGATGTATTTGAAAATTTTAGAGATGTTTGTTTAAAAACTTATAAATTAGATCCAGATTGGTATTTTACTGCTCCTGGTTTATCTTGGGATGCTATGTTAAAAATAACAAATGTTAAATTAGATTTATTAAATGATTATGATATGATTCTCATGATAGAAAAAGGTTTAAGAGGAGGTGTTTCACAATGTTGTAATAGATATGGAAAAGCTAATAATAAATATATGAAAAATTATGATAATAGTAAAGAATCCAATTATTTAATGTATTTAGATGCTAATAATTTATATGGATGGGCTATGAGTCAATATTTACCATATGGAGAATTTAAATGGTGTGATGAAATAAATTGTGTTAAACGTGAAGTCCATAAAATAAAAAATGATTCAGAGAATGGATATATATTTGAAATTAGTTTAAGATATCCAAAAGAGTTACATGATTATCATTCAGATTTACCATTATGTCCTGAAAATAGAATTCCTGAAAATTCGAAACAAGGTAAGTTATTAACAACTTTACACGATAAAGAGAAATATGTAGTTCATTATAGAAGTTTAAAACAATATTTGAAAATGGGTTTAAAGGTTGTAAGAGTACATAGAGTATTACAATTTAAACAATCGAATTGGTTGAAAAAATATATAGATTTAAACACAGAAATGAGAAAGAAAGCTGCTAATGATTTTGAGAAAGATTTTTATAAATTGATGAATAATTCAGTATTTGGAAAAACTATGGAAAATATAAGAAAACGAATCGATGTAAGATTATGTTGTAATTATGATCAAGTTAAAAAATTAATTGCTAAACCTAATTTCAAATGTAGAACTATTTTTGATGAAAATTTGGTAGCTGTTCACATGAAAAAAACAAAACTATATTTTAATAAACCGATTTATGTTGGAATGAGTATATTAGATTTATCTAAACATTTAATGTATGATTTTCATTATAATGTCATGAAACCTAGATATAAAGATGGCATTAAGTTATTATATATGGATACAGATAGTTTTATATATGATATTAAAACAGATGACTTTTATGAAGATATGAAGTCTATGATTGATTATTTCGATACATCTGATTATCAAGTAAATAATCCATATAATATACCTAGATGTAATAAAAAAGTATTAGGTAAAATGAAAGATGAAAATAGCGGTGTGATTATGGAAGAATTTGTAGGTTTAAGAAGTAAAATGTATTCAATAAGATTAGAAAAATTTGAGATTAAGAAGTCTAAAGGAACTAAGACTAGTACCGTTAAAAACAAAATATCATTTGAAGATTATAAAGACTGTTTATTAAATAAAAAAGATCAATATAGAACACAGAATTTAATTAGAAGTAAGAAACATGAATTGTATTCAATTCAAGTGAACAAGATAGCTTTATCAGCAAAAGATGATAAAAGATTTATATTAGAAGATGGTATGAATACTAGAGCTTTAGGACATTATAAAAATGTTTCTATATAAATGGATGAGTGTTTAGGTGATATTCGAGCTTTAAATTTTACAAATTCTGAAGAAATTTACTATATGACTTATCTTTGTAAACAATTGTATGATTTGTATATAAAATATGAATTTAATCATACTAAAAAACTATTATCAGAAAGTTTTCAAAGGTTGACTGAATTAATTGAAAAAGAAGAAAATGAAGATATTAAATTGAATGGATTAGGAGTTTTATATGTTATTTCAAAGAATTTATTCTATTGGTCATAAAAGAGGAGATTATGAAGAATAGATAAATTTATAAAAAATGTTTACTAATAAATGGAAGAGTTCAATAGACTGAGAGGTTATCCCAAAACGTTTAAATTAAATGATTTATATCCTAGGGAACTGATATATTTGGAAAAAAACTAAATATTGTGGAGATACAGTAATATTAAAGTTAGTTGAATCAATAAATAATAAAGGTATATATATATTTAAGTATGAGAAAGCTTAATCAATATATGATTTCATTTTTTTTTAATATATTAGAGGGGTTTTTAATTTTGTTTATAAAACTATTTTTTTGTTTATAATAACTATTTTATTAAATCATATTATAATAATCTAAAATTTTCTTAATATCTCTATAATTCAGGGGGGATGACCATCCTCCCCTGGATTTGTATCATAATGTTTAGAAAATCAAAAAGATATTTTATTTATAAAAAATGTTTACTAATAAATGGAAGAGTTCAATAGACTGAGAGGTTATCCCAAGACGTTTAAATTAAATGATTTATATCCTGGGGAATATGATCTGATATCATTAAAAAAAATTAAAACTAAATATGGAGATACAGTAATCGCAAAGTTAGATGTGGAAGTTGAAGAAAAAGAGTATTACCTAGCGAATAAACATGGAAAACTTTCTGATGAATCAATATATAAAATCAATAAAGGAAGATATATTTTTAAGTATTCAGGTATGATTGATGATAAATACGAATATGAATTAGAGAAAGTTTAAAGGGTTCACTACCCTTCTCATGTACGCTTTGAAATGTTATTAGGAGTTTCTTTTTTAATGTATTCAGAAACTATAGGATTATCATATTTGATTTCGGTGTATGAAATTTTATGATAATTTAACTATATCTGATACATTTTCAGCCGGGGAGGTCTTCCCGGCTGAATTTATACCATAACGAATCGTTTCTTATTAAAATTTTTTTTAAATCTTTCTTCATTTGTATAAAATCCAGGTGGGGATATGTTTCCCCACCTGAAAATGTACATTATTTGTAATATTTTTTTATCAAACAAAGGTATCCTATTTTGGGATCTCTTTTAAAGTTTATTTAGAGGACTTCCATTCATTTGGAAGTTCTCTTTTTTCACCCATTTATCTAAAAAAGTTCAAAATTTGGTCTAAATGTAAAAAAGGCCTTTTTTAGCTATAAAATCATGTTTTTTTTTATTAAAATGGATCGAGACCTTTTTTTTTATATAAAAAAGATAAAAATAAGCTATAAAATCTAGTTTTTAGTGTATAAAGTACATGTGCGCTCGGACGTACATATATATACTACTGATATACTCATAATCTGTACTGTATTTCCGATAAAACAAGAAACATTATTTACATTTTTATCTATTGTGTAAGCGGTCGAAGTGTTTCCATTATATATTCCATTGTTTCTCCGCATTATATACTTTCAGGAAAATGAAAATTTTTTAAAGTAATATATCAATCTTTTCAACAGTAATTTAATAAATATTTGGACCTATAATAAATTTTACAATATCTCAATGCAATATAATTAAGATTACATTTTACTTTCCCTGCAATACATGGTAATGTATAGAGAAAGTATTGGAATCATACCGAAAATCACAACTCGAGTTTTCTATTTTCAAAGTGACGTCTGTCTGTGTGTCTGTCTGTCTGTGCAACGTATTTATCCACTCTAACTCAAAAACTAATAGACCGAATTTCATAAAATTTGACAGGCAAGTCACTTGGGTGTGAAATGGCCTTCAAAAATCGTCAAAGTCTAAAATAAAAAACTACGTATGCTCAAATATATCCATTTTGCCTGTTTTATACGTAATTTTTTACGATGAAAAGAATAAGACCAACCCTATTAAAATAGGACTAGCCGTTCTCGAAATATTTTAGTTTTTTCGCATTTTCTTAACGCCACCTTTGAAAATAAGTCCAGTTACCAAATGAGAACGAAAATTGAATTAAAAGTGAATTAAATTTAATTAATATAAAGAGAACATGAATATAAGTCTGCAGGGAAAGTCATGTACTGCCCACATCAGACTTTTTATTTTCTCTGCAATACATGGTAATGCATAGGGAAAGTATTGAGATCATGCCAAAAATCGCAACTCGAGTTTTCGACGTATCTACACATTTTGGGAGCTCTAAAATACGAAAAAACTATTTTTAGCGTGACGTCTGTGTGTCTGTCTTTCTGTCTGTGTGTTCGTGCAATGTATGTATCCACTGTAACTCTAAAACTAATGGACCAAATTCCATATAATTTGGTAAGTAAGTCATTTGTGGGTGACCCTAGTGCTGATTAGTTTTGGATACGGTTCGAGATAAAAGAACCCGCCATTTTATGCGAAAAAGTCCGCAAAAATTGCCTGTATCCACTTTAGCTGAAAAACTAATAGCCTCAATTTCACAAAATTTGGCAGATAAGTCACTTGGGGTCACCCTGCTGCTGATTAGATTTTGATACTATTCGAAAAAAATAACCTGCCTGTTTTTGCGAAATGGTCCGCAAAATTCGTCAAAATCAAAAATAAAAAATTACGTATACTCAAATATATCAATTAAATGCTTGTTTTATACATTTTGGGACTTCCAGAAAACGAAAAACCTATTTTCAGCGTGACGTCTGTGTGTGTGTCTGTCTGTATGTGCGTCTGTTTGTGCAATGTATGTATCCACTCTAACTCAAAATCTAACGGATCGAATTTCAAAAAATTCGGTAGGTAAGTCACTTGAATGATCCTGGTGCTAATTAGTTTTTGGTACGATTCGAAAAAAATGAACCCGCCTTCTTTTGCGAAATGTCCCGCAAAAATCTCATGGATCCACTCTAGTTGAAATACTAATTGTCCCAATTTCACAGAAGTTGGTAGATAAGTTACTTGTGATATACTCCGGAGCTGATCTTGATACGATTCGGTAAAGAACAAGCTGCCTTTTTTTTTTACAAAGAGGCCCGCGAAAATCGCCATAATATAAAAAAAGACTACATCTACTCAGATGTATCCATTAAATGCTTGTTTTATACGTAATTTTTATGAAGAAAAAAATAAGACCAACTTCATTACTCTAGGACAAACCATTCTCGAGATATGAGATTTTTCGCATTTTTGGTATGACGTCTTTGGAAAAATGTCCAATTATCTAATAAATACAAAAATTAAAACTGCAAATTCAGTGTTATTTTGTGCCATTAAACTTAATTTAATGAATTATTAAAGAAATAAAGAAAAAATGAATTTGGGGCTGCAGAGAAAATCATGTGCTGCACACATCAGATTTTTTATGTTGTTCCTTCAACTGAAATATCCTTTCAAGTATTCCAACGTATTCCCTAAATCCATAAATTCTGAGTGAACATATTGTTACAACGTATCCTCTGTAATAGTGGATGTGCACGCAGGATACAAGAATGAGTCCAAATTTCTGGATAACTAACACGTTTATTCACAAGCACATCATAAACAGGAGTAATATACAGTAAAACTGCACTTAATTGCTCCACTCATTTCACAAAATAACCGATATTATTCCTAATACACTGAACGTCACAGTTCAGTGTAGCTCGTATCTCGTTAACTGCTCTCCGACTGAGGGATTTTTATAGACTCGCCACAGAAATTTCCGGAAATCTCTCATATCACATAGAGCATACGTCATTTCGAGGTGCTTCTCAAAGATTCGGGAAGTCGCCAAATGCCGCCAAGTTGACGATATATCGCCAAATCTAGCAACCATACGTTCAGTCATGGGAAAGCCTGTACGGGCGTTTTCTTCGTCCGGTTCTCAAAAGAAATGACTCCGGCCAGATAATTTTCCACATTCGTAACAATATTTTATTTTCATAATTGCATTTTTTTTAACACTTTACAACAAAGTTGAAAAGTGTTTATGACTTTGTTCATTCTGTCTGTCTGTCTGTCTGTCTGTCTGTCCGTTAGCACGATAACTGCCGTAAAAATGACTTAATCAAAAAGAAATTTTAGTATGTTGTTCAGACGGTCTGTAGGACCTATGGGAATATAAATAAGTAATATCACCCAATTAGTTTTGGATTGAACCCGGGTTGAAAAAATGAAATACATTGAACCCTATGACACCTAATTTTTCAAACATTTTTTAAGCGGATTTAAAATTCACAAATTGCTTCGAAAATTTTAGGTAATATTCAAATTATTCCATAAAATATATAAAAAAAATTCAGCAAAATATATTCAGTAGTTTTTTAAATAAAAATTAAAATAATAATTGCACCTCTTATATGAAGCGATCACGTGACCATGATATGAAACGATCACGTGAGCAACTTCAAAATATAATACGGCATCCATCTTGTCTCAAAATCGTCATTTTTAAAGTTCTTTTTAATTCATATTGAGTGTTGTATTCGTCGTAAAACCTCTTTATTTTCGCTTAAATTCTGTGCATCTACATACTGAAACAACGCAATGACAATATATTTGAGTTTAAATGAGAATCCAACTTTGATTATTTCTCTAACGAAGCCTATTTTTCACTTATGTGAAATGTAAACAGCAAAATATATAGGATGAGTTGTATAGGAATTGCTGTATTTTTTTAATGCAAAAGAATTTAGCTCATGGAGTCTGCATAGCTGATATGAAAGAAATATTCATTGACTTTACCGAGAGAAGGACGATTTTTTGCGAGGAAGTTTTAAGCATAGAGTTAAATTACTTATAGCTCCATGGTCTTAATTTTTAAATAAAATAAATTATTATAGTATTGTGATGAATGACATGAATGGGAAATTATTTATGAATGAAATGCTGCTTTTTTAGAGAGAGTTTCTATGACGTCATTTGAATGAATTTCAGTTGTTTTCGATGAAGTTTTTAAATATAATAAATTATCGTGGTATTATGATAATTCTAAAATTGTTACCGAGTAATATATCACATTTTAGAGATGTTTAAACCCGGCAATTTATATTTCAATGCCGTCATTTGAATGAAGTTCATTTTTTTCGATGAATGTTTAAGTTTTCAAATATAATAAATCAATGTAGTATTGTGAGAAGTTTTAAAATATTACCGAGGAATGTATTGCATTTTAGACGTGTTTAAATAAAATTGCATTGAAGTTGGAAAGTGTTTCATAATCAATGCTTTAAGCATGATTGATCTTTCTTGTTTATTTTATAAATCTGTTCAAAATTAGATAAAACAGTATAGGATTGAAATTGTTTTTCTCATAAACGAAATAATATCACGTCATATATATATATACGACTAATATATATAATGAGAATGCCTTTATTGTTCTCTTTAATGCCTTGCCAAGTCTGGGCTTGAGTAAGCGTCTGGGGTGTGGAGGCGTTTTCATGCTGTTCGTGCAAACAAGATCCAGGTGATTCAAAATAAATTCTTGAGATATCTATATTATAAGAAAAATAGTATTTTTTGTTATGCCTTATCCTCTACTTTTCTACGTGATATATTTAATGTTAAAAGCTTACAGAACAGAAGGGATTTCATTTTGTTTTCATTCTTCGGGAATCTGTTCGATGGCGGAATAGATGGTCCCCCTGTTTTGGGTGGAATCGGGTTTGGTGTTTCTCCGTATTAGGAGCATGAGTCTATTTGCTGGAAGGAATTTTAGTTCGAATCTGGGTTGTTCTTGTGCTATAAGTCATGTTTGTAAACTATACAACCGCTTCTCCGATTATCTCGATGTTTTTTTATTCATCGGAAATGGATTTTAAAAATCATGTGTTGCAAATATTTTATATTTTGGTGTATTGATTCATTTACAGGTGCTTTCGAAAAGCCTGTGTTGTCAATAGTTTGCATTTTAATGTATTTTATTATATTTTAATCTGTATATTTTGTATTGTAATTTATCTTGCACACTGTTACTGGGACTTTGTCCTGTAGTTTGCATTCTTTTAAAATAAATAAGAAAAATCTGATGTGGGCAGCACATGACTTTCCCTGCAGACTTATATTCACGTTCTTTTTATTTTATTTCAATTTAATTCAATCTTCATTCTCATTTGGTAAATGGACTTATTTTCAAAGAGTGGCGTGCGAAAAACCAAAATATCTCGAGAACGGCTAGTCATAGTGTAATGGGGTTGGTCTTATACTTTTCATCGTTAAGCATTACGTATAAAACAAGCATTTAATGGATATATTTGGGCATACATAGTTTTTATTTTAGAATTTTACGATTTTTGCAGACTATTTTGCAAAAAAAGGCAGGTTCTTTTATCCCGAATCGTACCAAAAACTAATCAGTACCAGGGTCAAATACAAGTGACTTACCCACCAAATATTATGAAATTTGGTTAGCTAGTTTTTGAGTTAGAGTGGATACGTGCACTGCACAGACAGACAGACAGACAGACAGACAGACAGACAGACACACACACACACACACACACACACACACACACACACACACACACTCACACACACACACACACACACACACACACACACACACACACACTCACACACACACACACACACACACACACACACACGTTACGCTAAAAATAGTTTTTTCGTATTCTAGAGGTCCCGAAACGTGTTCATCCGTTGAAAATTTGTAAGTTGCGATTTTGGGCATGATTCCAATACTTTCCCTATACATTACCATGTACTGCAAGGGAAGTAATAAATAAATAAATATTCGCTGAATCTACATGCTGACATAAGCGAGCCCTGAATTAATGAACGCAAGCAAACAGGTTACAGACTTCTGAGTTATACAAATATTTTCCATAAAATTAAAGGCAACGAAGTTTGATTTGACTTCTTTTCACTTTTCAAAACATATATCATTATTTTTTCCTTAAAATAACATTATTTGAAGGCTGCAAAACCCATCAGGAGAAGCCCAATTTTCTAAACCGCATCTTTCGCCATCCACTTTTACGATGACCACAACTTTATGGGCCATAAATGTATTCAACGGATGATTAATAAAACAGTTGAAAATAACAAATAATGACCGTGAAGACAATCCATTTGTTCGTAAGTAGAAATGAAAATCCACGCCGCACAAGTAGTATGAATAATTACAATGATTATTACACGCAGAGCAAAGGTTGAGAGAGCAATAAAATGCTTTTGAGAGAGTGTTGATGGGTGCAAGTGAAAGACTTTGAAAAGATTTGATTTGAGCATGCTTTTATACAAACCAACCGTTACAGCATGGCTTGCGATTAAAAAAAACTGTAAATTTTAAAAGAATTCTAAATAGCTTTCGTCCCATAAAAGATGAAAAAGAAGGTTAAGTATAATGATTTTCTCATTGCTCTCTATAGGAAATTTACTTCGTTGGCATACATATAAATCTAAAGAACATAATATGCAGGTTTTCTCTGTTTTAAAATTTCCGATATTTTTTTCGTATGGCGTCACACCTGACTAATAATTTATCTGCAAATGTAAATTCCGTAATCTTACTTTGCCATGAAATTATTGAATAGATGATTTTTTCCATAGTACAGTTTAAAAGAAAGCTTAAATGAACAAAATTTGACAAAATTATGCCAAAAGAAATTCTGGCAGAATATTATTATACACATTATCTCTTACATTGATTACCAAAAGCCACATTTAAATGAATGTTTACTTTCAAAATTGTTTTCTGCAAATATTTTTACATTAAAACTTTATTATTCAATCTAAATCAAATAACACCTTCAAATTACAAAACACCACATCCATGACTTAAAACGAAAACCTTATTTCGAAATACAAACAATATGTTGATACTCGTCAAAATTTATATATTCCATATTTATAGTTATCATTTCCAAATTTCACAAGGATCCAGTCAAATGTAGATCTGTTATCAGATCTAAATTTTAATAAAAGTGTTTGGAGGTAATGCTATTTGCCTCCAAACAATTGGAGTACCACAAGGTTCTACTGAGAGTTCTATGCTCACAAATATGTATCTTTACTTGAAAAACAATTTATTGAAAAATAATCTACTCTAATTGCACAAAAAGTTTCTATTTTTCGCTACATTGATGACGTTTTACTTTGTTTTCATGCCCACATGATTCTTTACCCACTCTTAATATTTATCCACCTAATCTTGACTTAATACCTAAAAGGAACCTCAACTTTCTCAAAATAGTGAATTGTCTTGATATCAATATTTATATACAAAATAACTCAATCACTATTACTATTTATGATAAGAGACATTAATTTAAAATTAATGTCAAATTCTTCCCTCATTCTTCTTCTTGCCTTAGTACCCAAGTATTTAAAAAATCTCGTTAACTATTTGCTCCGAATCAAACGTCTGGATAGTAGAGGAAAAGGTGGTAATATAGACCCTGCAGGTATTATGGATCCCCTCGATTCCTCGGCCGGAACTAGGCTCACTCTAGTGGCGGAGGAGTAAATCAACTCTAATAACTCCCCCTCAGATAAGAGATCGCCACTGCCGTGCATTATTGAAGGAGCATTTGTGTTGTGGCCATTTCATCCTATTCGCGAATGTTTAGCAAGGTAAATGATATACAAGTTTTATGGATATTTAACACTTCACTCAATAAGTCTCCGGTCTGACACATGTATGGCAACACTGTTGACAGACCCATTAGATTTCTGGATAGTACCAACCTTCAAACGACACGTGTCAAAATTTCATGACATTCTGACAATTAGTTTATAGGTTACAGTGGTTTTAGTGACCCTAGTTTTGTAATTTTCAAAACAATGGATAAAAAAAATTTCGCGTGTTGATTAAACATTGTTTTTTGATGAAGGAAAAATACTGTTGAAGCCAAACAGTGGCTTGATAAGCGTTATGGAGACTCTGCACTAGGGAAATCAACTATTATTGACTGTTATGCTGAATTTAAACGCTGTCGTACAAACACCGATGATGCTGAACGCTCTGGTCGCCCAAAATCGGCAGTTGTTCCGGAAAACATAAGAAAAGTCCACAAAATAGTTTTGAAAGACCGTAAAGTGAAGTTGCGTGAGATAGCTGACACCTTAAACATATCAGAAGGTAGTGTGTTTACAATTTTACACAAAAATTTGAGCATGCGTAAGTTGCTTTCGAAGTGGGTGCCGCGTTTGCTCACACTGGACCAAAAACAACAACGCGTCGACGATTCAGAGAGCTGTTTGGAGCTGCTCAAGTGAGATAAAAAGGATTTCTTGTATCGGTATGGGACAATGGATAAAACATGAATCTATAACTACACACCTGAATCAAAAAGATCGGCAGAGTGGACAGCAGCCGGTGAAAGTCGTCCAAAGCGACCCAAAAGTCAGCTGGCAAGGTTATGGCATCCGTATTTTGGGACGCGCATGGTATTTTGTTCATCGACTATCTTGAGAAAGGTAAAACTATCAATAGCGAATATTACATGGCATTATTGGATCGATTGAGTGTAGAAATCAAGAAAAAATGGTCTCGCATGCAAAAGAAAAAAGTGCTGTTCCACCAAAACAATGCCCCGTGTCACACACAAGTCGATGAAAACGATGGTTAAATTATATGAATTACGATTCGAATTGCTGCCTCACCCACCGTACAGATCTGGCCCCCAGCGACTACTGGCTTTTTGTAGACATCAAAAAAAGATGCTCCAGGGAAAGAAATTTGGCTCAAATGAAGAAGTGATTGCCGAAACTGAGGCCTATTTTGAGAGCAAAGACAAATCGTTCTACAAAAAAGGCATCGAAAAGTTAGAGGAACGTTGGAATGAATGTATCACTCTTGAAGGAGAGTATGTTGATGATGAATAAAGTCGAATTTCTAAAAAAAAAAAAAAAAAAAAAAATCTTACTTAGACCGGTGACTTATTGAGTGGGCCTTATATGTTGCACAATGCGCAGATTTCGATGTCATACCTTGAACTACACTTGTTAGACGATAATATGTAGAAAGCAGACTTCAACTTTTGGTTAGGTTTGAGAGTAGTGATGTGATATTTTCAACATGGTGTTGTTGGTAATATGGATCCCCAGAGTGCATGCAGGAATCTAACAGTGATTTTGACCAATCATTCCATTCTTACCACTCTGGCGACTCACCGCTCGATCTCCAAGTGGGAGGAGGACGAACCTGGTGTGCAAAATGCCGACTGTCTCTTCTGTGACTCAGTTTTTACGGATGACTGAAAAATGGAGAACTATGAGTCATGTGTGTGATGTGTGAATTATGAACACACAGTGAATGTACGAGAGCCGAGAAAGAAATTTATATTTGCGACTTTTGTAAATAATTTATGTTTTTCCAACAATAAAGTTCACTTTTGACGAATAAACTGTGACTATTTCATGGGATCCATAATACCCACACTTTAAAAAAACAGGTGATTTCACTTTTTTAGGTAATCGCATTATGGAGGTTACTGTAAATCTTCTAAAAATTATTCCTCCTGTTGTGGCCATAGCTGATTAGCATATGCGACCAACCATTCCCCAAACGAGTGACATTCGCTTAAAATGTAGTCGCGCTTACAAAAAACAAAGTGGGGGGGGGGGTGTCCATATTGTCACCTTTTTCTCTAATAACTGTGCCCAATCACATATTAATCGTATAAAAAATCTACGCTTTACGTATAATTTTCCCACCTTATTTGCAGGTGGCAGTATCAGTAAGATACTCACAAAGTCGAGGAAATAAAATAAAAATCGCCTCAGAAAAAATAAAAATCTCATGTGGACAGCATATGACTTTCCCTGCAGACTCATATTCCCATTCTCTTTATTTCTTCAATAATTCATTAAATTGAGTTTAATTGAATGGGTGTTACTTTCTTTAACTGGACAAAATAACACCCATAATTATTTAAAATTACATTGAATTTGCACTTTTAATTCAATTTTCGTGCTCATTTGGTAACTGGACTTATTTTCAAAAGTCACGTAGAGAAAATGCGAATAAAACTAAAATATCTCAAGAACGGCTAGTCCCAGAGTAATGGGGTTGATCTTATTCTTTTTATCATTAAACATTACGTATAAAACAAGCATTTAATGGATATATTTGAGCATAGTTTTTTATTTTAGATTTTATGATTTTTGTGGGCCATTTCGCAAAAAAGGAGGTTGTTTTTTTCAGAATCGTACCAATATCTAATCAGCGCCAGGGTAACCTACAAGTGACTTATCTATCAAATTTTGTAAAATTCGATCGATTAGATTTTCAGTTAGCGTGGATACAGGCAATTTTTGGGGGCCATTTCGGAAAAAAGGGCGGGTTCTTTTATCCCGAATTGTACCAAAAACTAATCAGCACCAGAGTTGCTATTAGTTAGTTTCTTGAGTTAGAGTGGATACATGCATTGCACAGACACATAGACAAACAGACAAACACACATCCAGACGTCACGCTAAAAATAGTTTTTACGTATTCTAAAAGTCCAAAACGTGTCGATCCGTCGAAAACTCGAGTTGCAATTTTCAGCATGATTCCAATACTTTCCCTATACATTGCCATGTATTGCAGGGAAAGTAAAAACTTGCAAACACTAGAAAACAATAACTGCGGTTACACAATAAAAGAACAAAATATTTCATAAAAACCGCTTTGCCAGGTAAAGAAAAAAAAATTTAAAATACTAGTAAAAATCTGATACGGGCAGCACATGACTTTCCCTACAGACTTATCTTCATGTTCTCTTTATTTCTTCAATAATTCATTAAATTAAGTTTAATGTCAAAAAATAACAGCCCTAACTATTTTAAATGACACTGAATTTGCACTTTTCATTCGATTTTCGTTGTCGTTTGATAACTGGACTTATTTTCAAAGGTGGCATAGCAAAAATGCGAAAAAACTAAAATATCTGGAGAACGGGCTAGTCCTAGAGCAATGGGATTAGTGATTTCATTGTTAAAAATTACATTTAACACAATTATTTAATTGATGCATTTGAGCATAAGTAGTCTTTTTGACGGTTTTTGCGAACCATTTCTCAAAAGAAGCAGACTTTTTTTTTCCGAATTGTACCAAAATCTAATCAGCACCAGAGTGATATATAAGTGACTTATCTACAAAATTGTGTGAAATTGGGTCATTTAATATTTCAGTTGGAGTGGATACAGACAATTTTTTAGTATTATTTCTTTAAAAAATGCAAGTTCTTTTTTCCCGAATTCTACCAGAATCTAATGAGCACCAGAGACACTCACGAGGGACTTACCTACCGACTACCGAGTTTTATGAAATTCGGTCCATTAGTTTTTGAGTCAGAGTGGATACATATATTGCACAGACAGACACACACTGGTTACGCTAACGAGTTTTTTCGAGTTCTAGCGGTCTTAAAATGTGTAGATCCGTTGAAAACTCGACTTGTGATTTTCGATATGATTCCAATACTTTATACATTACCATGTATTGCAGAGAAAGTCAAAATCTGATGTGGACAACACCCTTTCCTATATAACCTTCCTTATTTCCTTATAGAATGCAATGAATTGATTTCTTTCGCAATGAAGAAATGGAATGTTGTGTTTACAATTACTAAAAAAAACATAATAATTAAAAAAAGTTTAGTTTATTAAATTAATCCAAATTAGTTTGAAGAGTAAAATACATAACTCTGCTCACAGGCAGGCAATTCACAAATATTTCACAAATCCAAATTAATGACAATCATAATCAGAATTTAGAATTATCTTATTTAAATTAAAGAATTAGTATAAGAATTTTAAACTAGATTAAAACTTTTTTAAACTCCATCTTAAAGCACCCACAAAAGAATAATAAATTTTAAAATTAAGAATTTTTAAGAAGGTTTAGAAATTTGATCTCAAAAATAAATCTATAGAATTTTAAATTCAAAGATTTAAATTAGGAACATTCATATCAGATATTGGAATAAAATAAAATTTAACATTTTGGAAATTGATAGTTCAAAAAATGCATTTTTATATTCACGTAACTGGGTCATTTGATAGGCATCTGCAAGGAACATCGCCGGCACAGGCAAGAAATGGAAAAATTCCTATGGACTTAAGTTCAAGAAAATAATTCCATGCAGACCGGACAGATATTGCTGATTTCTTAAAATCCCAGGGGAAAATCACGATTTCCGGCCTAACCGCTACACCTGGGACGCTGGGATCTTCCTAGCTGACGGGAGGAGGTAATGGTTATGATATCTATAAGGTTGAGCAACTTCAGCTCTAGCCAAGGAGAACACGTTAAAACGCAACGTCACTCGGCGCTAAAAGCTATCAATCGTGGGATAGTACTCCGTTAAGAAGTGGTAACGGAAGCCATTTAATATATTTTAAAATATATAAATTGAAATACTCAGAATAAAATAAAATTTACATGTACACAACTTAAATAAAATGTAGCAGTGGGAGTTTACTGTAGGATGCTTACGTAAGAAATTTATAAACGTATAAAGAAAAATATAAAGCTGAATACTTCGTTTCGCTTTAGCCTTTTGAAATGAGGCATTTAGTTTTAAATAGGCAATGCATTAGGATAGGTAAGGAGCAATCAATATAAAAATGTCATTATATACTACATATAAACGATGTAGCCAATAATGTGTACTAAAACTGTTCTATGTGATATGAGTAAGAAAATATTGAAAATATAATCAAAATAGCTTATATTTATATTTATACTCGTAATGTTAAAAACTATTTTTATACATTGCAGCAAACACGGATATAATAACCTTGGGATATAAAAACCTTGAACATCGTTAACGTGCGCTTCTTTCCGCATGGCATGCGGTAAACTTCAAAGACGCATTCGACCCTGCGATATTTAAAAAGAACAAAAGACGAAAAAACGCTATTTAACAACTAAATTAAGCGTTATATAAAGAAAACACTTCGCGTGGAACGAAAAATTCCAAAGAAACCATCGCGTGGGACGTAAGTTCCATTGAAAAGTAAGCAGCGCGCTTTTTGCGCATACAGACAGAAATGACTGAACTGAACAAGTAGCAGCAACCTGAAACTGAAAAATTCCACGTGCGTATTTATATGAGCGGAAATAGAGAAGAGATTAGAAAAACGGCAGCAATGAAAATCAGCTCGCAGTAATTAAAGTTCCCATAATGACGGCTCAAAACTCCGCTAGCAGACGATCTGGAAAAATGTGTGTCAATTAAAAAAATCTGATGTGGGCAACACATGACTTTCCTTATATAATGCAATGAATTTACAGTAAAAAAAACAGTAAAAAAATAGGTTTTTCTTATAGTAGATACTAATCTTTTCCAAGATATTGAATTTTCGACAATTAGTCGTCATTTTCATTGATTTAGCGTCATTTTTATCCATTTGGCGAGATTTTCGTTAATTTGGCAACATTTCAAAAAGCCGCCAAGTTGGCGACATTCCGCCAAATTCGACGCCAAAATCTCGCCAAGCGTTATGGACGAAGAAATAAGTTATTCTTACAACTGATAAATGACTTTTGGCGTTCAAATACAAAAGTATTACTCAAAGTATCTTTTTCCATGAATGAAATGAACTAGATCCACGAGAATGATGTCACCCAATTTATCGCATGATATTACATATGAAAAGTGAAAATGTTTCTCAATAGGAAATATTTTTTTATTATTTTGTGACTTTTTGATAATTTTTTTGAAAAATGTGCAATATCTCAAGAACGGTTTATGTGAGCGTTCTAAAATTTATGTTAATCGTTTCTTAATGAAAAATTACATAGGAAATGTCTATTTACGTAACTTTATTAGTGGTTTTAATTTTTTGACGATTTTTTCAAAATTTCATTCGAAAATTTAGGCCGGTTCTGAACAGTCGATTGCGTATAAAAAGAATAGACTTCCAGTGTTTACGGATTGTGATTTTTGTACGAAATTTGGTTCGAATCGGTCCATTCTTTCGTCAGTTATCGTTTCCACACACACACACACACAGACATCACTTCAAAAATGTTTGATTCGTGATCAGAGATGCTTGAAACGTGCTCTCCCGTCGAAAACTCGAATTCGAATTTTCGACCCCGTCACAATACTTTCCTTATACATTATGTATATAAGGAAAGTAATAATGCACAAATTCCAACAGGGCGCGAACACGATCAGGTATCACAACAATCGCGCTGAAAAGAGCGCTAAGCCAAGAATTCCAAAATGGCTGCAACTGAAATTTTTGAAACGCACTAGACATGGAACTATAGAACGAACTCAATTATAGACTGGGAACAATAGACTGGGAACTATAGAACGCACTCAATTTTTAACCAAAATGGGAAAATGGTGCATCCAATTAAAGTGCATTTTAAGGGGAATCAAATAATGAATCGTTTTTATAAATTTACAAATCAAAAGTAATATTAATTTAGGAAATAGACAATTTTTAAGAGAATATTATTAAGAAAATATTATTAAGAAAATTAATTCAGAAGATTAAAAAAATGCTAATTAACGAATAAATAATAAAACAATAATTATTATTTACATATTACTAAATTCAAAAGGTTAAGAAAAATAAAAAAGAAATATCAATCATGCATAAAGATTTGATTATGAAACACTTTCCAACTGAAATGCACTCCGCTAAATGTATCGCATCTCTTGAATGCGATACATTCGGCGGTGATATTTTTAAAATCAGATTACTATAATAATTTATTGCATTTGAAAACTTTATCGAAAACAAATGAACTTTATACAAATAACGTCATCGAAATATAAATCGCCTGGCTCTCTATATAAAAGCTGTGAATATTTTATTCATAAACTTTTTTCCATTCCTTTCATTCATCGGCGATATTTTTAAAATTATCACAATACTACAATAATTTATTTTATTTAACTTAAAACCATTGAGGTAAATGTATTTTTTAACTCCATGCTTAAAACTTCATCGAAAAAGGCAATGAAATAAAATCGTCTGCTTCTCTATGTAAAATCAATAAATGTTTCAGTCATATCATTTATATTCCAGACTCCAGAGCTCAATAATTTTGCGTTCAGAAAATTCAACTATTCTTATACAACTCATCTTACAGTTTGATTTATTGACATTCTGCATACGTTAAAATTAGGCTTCGCTGTAGAAATAATCAACGTTGGGTGATCATTTAAACTCAAAAATATTGTAATTGAGTTGGCGCGGAATATAGATGCACAAAAAGTACGCAAAAACAAATCGGTTTTAGGACGGATGCAACACTCGATATAAATTTAAAATCATTTTTAAAATCGCAATTTTGACACTGGGAAGAAAGATGGTTGCCATATTTTATTTTGCAGTGGGTCACGTGATCTCTTTCTATTATATGGGTGTCATTATTAGTTTAATTTTTATTTAAAAAACTACCGAACCTATTTTACTCAAAAGAATTTTATATTTTTATTTGATAATTTGAATATTTCCTAACCGTTTTAAAGCAATTTGCGAATTTTAATTTCGCTTAAAAAAATGTTTGGAAAATGAGGTCCTATAGGGTTCAATGTATTCACTTTTTAGGGGTATGTATTTCACTTTTTCAACCCGGATTCAATCCAAAACTAATTAGGTGATATTATTCATTTACATTCCCATAGGTCCCACAGACCGTCTCAACAACATACTAAAATTTCATTTTGATAAAGTCATTTTTACGGCATTTATCGTGCTAACAGACAGACAGACAGACAGACAGAATGAACAAAGTCATAAACACTTTTCAACTATGTTGTAAAGTGTCAATACAAAGTAAATTGCAAACCCCAAATTACATAAATTCCAAAACCATCCAAACAGATCTACGCCACAATGTTTTTAACATGAATTGTAGTACATCGGGCGCTTTTCCGGACGAAACTGTTTCGAAGTACCTAATGAACAAGTACAATATCCAAGTATTTCACGCAACTCGAAATTGACAATGATCAATATGGATAGCATCAGCAATAAGCAAAATAATCCATATATTACCCATATTTTAATAACTAATTCATCCATTTCACGTCCTTTTCGTTTACTGAGTGTCATATTTGAATTTTAACATTTTCGTTTATATGGGTGAAACAGAACTAGTTAAGTTGGCAATGTTTCGTTAAATAGGTAGCCAAATTCGCCAAATATAGTGGCAAGCGTTACAGACAAACGGAGAGAAGAGTATTCCTTATATATAAAGGATTGTTGGCAAATTTTTAGGCTTTAAAATACAAAACTATTGCACGAAGTATTTCTCTCTCATGAATGGAACGAACTAAATCCACGAGAGAAATATTAACAAATCGATTGCATAATATCATATGTGGAAAGTGAACCTATTTCACAATAGTTTATACTTTTGATATTTTATGTGTGTGTTTTTTTTCATAAATTCATTTGAAAAAGCTCAATATCTCGAGAAAAATTCATGTTAATGTTCAAACATTTATGTCAATCGTTTTTTAATGAAAAGTTACATAAGAAAAGATTATTTATGTAACATTATTAAAGATTCTGATTCATTGATAAATTTTCAAAATTTAGAGGGGTCTTTCAAACATTCGATTTCTTTTAAAATCACTAGGCTTCCAGTATTCAACTACTGTATTATAATTTCTGGACAAAATTTCGTTCGAAACAATCCGTTTGTGAAATATCGTCTCCATCGATACACACACGCTAATTTGTTTTTTCTTTTTGAATTAAAAAGTCAAGCTACATTGAAAATTTTCATAACATTTGATAAATGCATGGTACATTTAGTATATATATATATATATGAACCAGAAAGAACAATCATGCATAAAGCATTGATTATGAAATACTTTCAAACTCAAATGCAATTTTATTCAAACATCTCTAAAATGCGATACATTCAGCGCTGACATATTTTAAATGATCATAGTACTACGATAATTTATTATATTTGAAAACATAAAACTTCGTCAAGAAAATGAATTTTATTCAAATGTCATCATCGAAATATAGGCTCTCTATGTAAATCAGTGAATATGTCATCTGGCTCTCTATGTAAAATCAGTGACTATTTTATTCATACACATTTTTATTCCAGACTTCAGAGTTAAATAATTTAGCGTGAAAAAATTTAGCCATTCTTATACAACTTATCTTACAATCACTTATTTACATTATGCATTCATTAAAATGAGGCTTCGTTGTAGAAATAGTCAAAGTTGGATGATCATTTAAAGATATTGTAATTGCGTTGTTTCAGCATGTAGATGCACAGAAAATAAGCAAAAATAAAGCGGTTTTAGGATGGATGCAACACTCAATAAAAATTTAAAAGAACTTTAAAAATCTCGATTTTTACTCTGGGAAAAAAAGATGGATGCCCTATTTTATTTTGAAGTGGGTCCCGTGATCTATTCATAATATATGGGTGTCATTATTATTTCAATTTTTATTTAAAAAAATACTAAACCTATTTTGCTGAAATTTTTTTTATATATTTTATGGGGTAATTTGAATATTTCCTAAAATTTTCGAAGCAATTTGTGAATTTTAACTTCCCTTAAAATATGTTTGAAAAACGAGGTCCTATAGGGTTCAATGCATTTCATTTTTACAACCCGGGTTCATTCCAAAACTAATTGGGTAATATTATTTAATATTACATACTAAATACTATTTAATATTACATACTAAATACCATTTAATATTGCATACTAGCATTACATGCTATTTAATATTATATACTAAAATTTCATTTTGCTAAAGTCATTTTTACGGCAGTTATCGTGCGAACGCACAAAATGAACAAAGTTATAAACATTTTTCAACGACGTTGTAAAGTGTTAAAAATGACGCTAACGAAAATGACGCCAAATTTGGGAAATATTTATTAAAATATTTTAATACATGCCCTATTTGCTTATTGCGGATGCTACTAATATTGATAACTGCCCATTTAGAACAGCTCGAACTACAAGTGAATTGGGTATTTCGAAATGGTTTTACAGTGTGTCATCCGGAAAAGCGCCCAATTCGATGTTAAAAACATTTTCGTGAATCTTATACATCATTTTTACACCGCAAAATAAGTCGATTCATTGCATTATATCTTGAAAGTCATCTGCTGCCCACATCAGATATTTTGCATTTTTTTTTTCGAGTTCAGAAAGTTTGAATACATAATTGCATTCTCATTTCTGTTGCTGTAACCGAAGTCGGGAGATGTAAAAAAATACCGACTTCTAAGAAGAGAGAATAAAGGTATTGAACTCAAAGAATGAATTAGGTAATTTATCCCACGTGCTTTATCAGCTGAATCTTAGCTTCCTTAAATTGGCAACGAAAACGTTTCCCTGCGCTCCCACGTGATGTGTTTGTAACCGTAAATGTCAAGGAGCTTTGACGGACATTTTTTGCCGGAAATCTTTGTTCTAAATAATAAATGTCAGTAAATAAATAAACATTTTAAATGAAAAGGAAAACTACATGACGTTATCTGCCAGGAGTATGAAGGATGTTTGACGAGCGTTTATATTGGATGTTGCCTCGAAATTATTAGAAACGATTTCTTGTCCCAAAGGTTGCTCAGAAAGGTCAAATAGGCAATAATAGTCGTAATAAGATATTGATTAAATTTTTAATGGCTTTAGGAAAGGAGAAAACTGACATAGAGAATAGTTTTGGGAATTTACCTCACCAATAATTTCAGTCTGCGCTACCTGCATTTTGCGACAAGCCTCGTGATATCAAATAAGGAATAATAACGCCACTTTAACGTACTACCATTTCTTAGAAGCACAATTTAGAATCCACAGTATTCTTTATAGAGTAGCAGTATTAGTACACCAATAATCTCGATAATATTTTTTATTAATCGGAAATGGATTTTAAAAACCATGTGTTGCCAATATTTTATATTTTAATGTATTTTATTATATTTTAATCTGTATATTTTGCAATGTATCTCATCTTGCACGCTGTTACTGCGACTTTATCCTGTAGCTTGCATTCTTTAAAAATAAATAAGTAAATAAAATAAATAAATCATCTATTCAGTACTATTCCATATGATATTATTCTGTTCAATGTTATTATATTTAGTATTATTCTATTTAGTATTACTTTATTCAGTCTTATTTATAGGCTAGCTGCGGAACTCACAGCCAACCCTATATTTCATGGTTAATGATTGTAGAATCTAAAATACCCTCTCTTTTTCTTCGCTTTCGCGACCCGTAACAAATCCTATCCTTTTCTTCATAATACAATTGTTTGCCGTTTCCCTTAGTACCCTGCATATTCTGCATATTACCCTCGCCAATGACTTATTCATAAAGGGGGTCCAGTGGTTCCGCCCCCCCCCCCCGAAATGAAATGTCTGGATACGTCCTTGCCTGTGCTCTTGTGTTTTCTCGTTTAATTGTGATCCAGTATGAATTTAATCAAGTTTTAGTCAAACCTAGTTAGTTTTTTTCAAACTTATTTTTGGATTGAAAGTTTACTATATTTTGGACCCCCCCCCCCCTCCCCCGAAATGAAATTTCTGGGTACGTCCTTGACCCTCGCTCTCGTGTTTTCTCGTTCAATTGTGATCCAATATCAATTTAGTCAAGTTTTAGTCAAGCTTAGTTAGTTTTTTTCAAACTTATTTTTGGATTGAAAGTTTACTATATTTTGGACCCCCCCCCCTCCCCCGAAATGAAATTTCTGGGTACGTCCTTGACCCTCGCCTCCCCAGAGTACTCCAGGGTACCGACCGCTATACAACGCAAGCAGAATCGTAGCACAACGTAAGGTCACCAAAAATTCTTCCCACTTACCTCCCGCAAGAATAAAAAAAAAAAAAATGGAAAAAAAATCCTCGTTAAATACATTCATACCGTTCTTATTTTTAGTTCAAATTGCGTGGTTTTCGGAAAATTTACATTTTACAATGAAATATGCTTGCATATCTGATTTAAAGAATGTAAATTACCGATATCGGCGATATCATAAGTTTAAGTCCAGGAAACGTGTTTTTAAAATTTCTAAAAAACTTTATATTTTCATACCCCCCCCCCCTCCCCCTTGTGATATCGTGAAAAATCCGGCCACGATATTTTTCGTTCAAATACCATTTTTCATATGTAATTTCAATAGAGAAAACCGAATATTTAGCTTTCTCGCCGGTACCTTCAGTTTAAATTCGATCAAGAAGACCGATTTTTCGATTTCTTGGTGACATCTTCACTTTGAAATAAAGAAAACGTGTTTTTAAGATTTCGAAACACTGAACATTTTTCTGCTACCCTCCTCTCTTGAAATTTTGTTAAAAATTCGACCATGTTCATTTTCGTTTACGTACCATTTATAATATTTAACTTCAATCAACAAACCCGATTTTTCAGCTTTCTCATCCATATCTTAAATTTGAAGCCCAGAAACATGTTTTTATAATTTTGAAAAAAAAAAAAAAATTCATGCTACTACTTACCCCATTGCGATTTTGTGAAAAATCCGACCAGGATGTTTTACGTTCAAATACCATTTTTTATATTCATTTTCGATCGAAAACACCGATTTTTCAGATTTATCGACGATATCTTCAGTTTGAAGTCCAGAAAATGCGTTTTAAAATTTCGAAAACTTAAAATTTACATGCTAAAACCCCTTTGCGATTTTGTGAAAAATCCAACCAAGCTTTTTTTCGTTCATATAACATTTTCTATATTTATTTTCGATCAAGAAGCCCGATTTTCTTGATTTCTCGACGATATCTTCAGTTTGAAGCCCAGAAAATATGTTTTTAAAATGTCAAAAAATCTTAACATTTTCATGCTACCCTCCTTTGAGATTTTGTAAAAATCCAACCATGATTTTTTCGTTTAAACAACATTTTTTATATTTATTTTCGATAGAGAATACCGATATTTTAGATTTCTCGACGATGTCTTCAGTTTTAAGTCCATAAAACGTGTTTTTAAAATTTTGAAAGACCTAATATTTTCATGCTATACCCTTCCGATTTTGTGGAACATCCGACAAAGCTTTTTATCGTTCAAATACCAGTTTTTATATTTATTTTCGAACGAGAACACCGATTTTTTAGATTTCTGAGCGATAAGAGTTTTTAAAATTCGAAAAACTTTATATTTTTATGCTACCCCCTCCTCCCCTCCCCCATTTGAGATTTTGTGAAAAATCTGACCAAGCTTTTTTTAGTTCAAATAACATTTTTTGCATTTATGTGATCGAGAACACCGATGTTTCAAAACGAGTTTTCAAAACTTCAAAAACTACTTTTTCTTGCTATCCCCCCCCCCTAGTGATTTTACGAAAAATACGCCCATGATCCTTTTCTTTTAAATACCATTTTTATATGTAATTTCGATCCAGAAAACCGATTTTTTAGCTTTCTCGTAGATATCTTCAATTTGAAATCCAAAAACGTATTTTTAAAATTTAGAAAAACTTTAAATGTTCATTCGCATAGGGGTAGATCCTATGCAATTTTGTGAGAAATGTGGCTACAATTTAGACCCAATTTTTTTTCGATTTTCTTTCTGTAGTTTAAGCTGTTAAATTACTGTTGCTAATTAATCAATTTACTGCTATTAATTAATTCAAAATTTATATTCCCTTAATGTACTTGCTACACACTTATTTGTTGTACCCAAGAGTTCCACAATGTTTTATATGACGTCACAGCAGATAATAGTGACGTCAAACAGGTGTACAAATAGGTAAAAAACTCACTTTTCACGACTAGTTGCTAAAAAGAAAAAATGAGTTTTTCCAAATAGTTTGTTTTAACTTTTCATCAACAATATTATATATTTTCGATTTACTTTTTCGAAACAAAGATTTTTATTCTCTTTATTTAATATCAAGGTGCACCATAACAGTAGAGCGTCAAATGGCCAGTACGAAGCTCCGTGGTTCGATTCCTGGTTGGGGCAGCAAAGTACACAGTATAAAAACTTAACTTCAATTTTTGAGAGTCCTATAAATACGAAAGAGCATATAAGTTTTTAGAATTTGAATATTAAGTTAAACAAATTAGAATACAGGAAAACAATGATATCAAAGTGACATACACTCCGTTGCAAAACAATATATGCACCCATAAAACATTGAACTACAGCCGCGAAACTCGGCATGCAAATGTTGTTTTAAGAGTTATGCAAATAATCAAACTATCAGTGCCAATGATGTTATAGGGTTTATGCAATACGCATGAGAACACATGTTTATGCAATACGCATGGTGCAGCATATTAAGCGACCATTATTCTTACTCACGGACAATTAAGGTGGGTTTAGGTGTCTACGTCCATTAAGGCGCATACCACTGTCTCCCCCACCAAATATAGAATTCGTGCCGAGCTCAGCCTGGGCAGTGTCCAGTTGGAGGCATGCTGTCTTTAGAGATGAACCGATTCCACATTTATTGTCGAGCAGTACATGTGGTGACAGTCTGAGGAGCCATCTCGTTGGACAGCCGATCTCCTTTAATTGTGCCGCAAGTCAATAGGACAGTTCGCTTGTACGTCGACGGTATTCTGCAACCGATTGTTCTGCCAATGCTGTCAAGTTTTCCAAGTTCCATTTACCAACACGACAACGCTCGATCCCATACTTCACGACTTTCTCAGCAATATCTTCGAGGATTTAATACTCTCCCGTGGTCATCCAGGTTCCCAGACCTATCACCCATAGAACATGTCTGAGACATGTTGGGACGCCATTGCAGTCTTCTTAGCATACCACTGAATGAGCTGACATATTGCAACATTTGTATCAGAATCTTCCACGGAGAGACTTAAGCAACTTAATTGCCTCTACGCCGCACCGAATATCGGCTTGTATTGCTGACAGGAGAAGAATTACAACTTACTAAAATGTGATCTTCTCTTTGCCATCATTTTTCAGTAAATTTTTTTGTTTTCTAGCAAATTTTAATCATTTCCACATCTCAAACGTTGCATACATGCCGCGTTTCGCTACTTTAGCTTAACTTCTTATGGAGCTTCCTATAATTTTTTGCGACCAAGTGTATTAATGAGTATTAGTTTACCCATTATAACAATTTCAGGACAAAAAAAAATATTAACGAACCTTCATTAGGGGTGCAAATGATGAGTCTATTTTATTTTCGGCGCAACTACTAAGCATTTTTATTCTCTTTTGCCTAATTATTTCGTACAATCATACGAATTTTAGGAAAAAAAGGAAGTGACATTTTCAGAATCTCAGATGGGAAACTTTAGCAATCACCACCCCCTCCCCTACTGCTTTTGAAATTCGATACTAAATCCATATTATTCATCATCTAAGCTCTACCAATAGCCAATCTTGAGACTGTAGCAGATTCCGAGAAACAGTTACTATTTCAAAAAAAATGTAAATTTTCGAATCGGAATTGAAAATCCTTAATGAGTGCCTTAAACCCCCCCCCCCTCCAGAATTTAATGCTGAATTCGTATCAATCATTATCCGAGCTCTATCTATAACCAATTTCGAGAAATAGATGTTTCGAGCCAAAAAAAAAAAAAAAAAAAATATTATGGCACCATTTTGATCACTCGTACTATTCTGCGCAGTGCACGACATACATTTTACTTCCACGTAATGTTTCCAGATATATTATTATCTCGTCCATGTAATGGGCGATTTCTAATGCTATTGCAGCACTTATAAAAATGCAAGTACCGGGAACTCAATGAAACGAGCACTTTATTAGAACTCTTAATTTCTGGAACATGTCATTTCTCTCTCACATACAGTGGACTTCTTAGTTTCCTTCCTGATTGCCAAGAATTATGCATCGCCAGTCAATTTACTATCTTATGTCTTTTTTTTCGAAGTTCTCCCAGTCCAGTCATTTAACTTTTTGAGACAGCGGGTGGGGATTTTACACCACGATTAACCTAACTGCTACTTAATCGTGTGTCATCCTGTCTGGGCTCTACAATGGACTTTCTTCTATGAGTTCTGTCTGATGACTGAACACGCCTTGTCGTCCCGCATAACTCGTCAGACGTTAGCATAGTAAATGTAAGTACGTGCCGTGTGGATTTAATGTTTAACACTTGTTTTGTCAGGAAGTTATGCTTGGATCGCTCTGTATCGTTCACAATTTTCCGTGGTCACTGCAACGACGTATCCTTTTCCATCGTGTGTGTGTGCTCTCAAAATACAAAAAGTCCACATTTTTGGATAACTTATACGCTTATTTAAAACCACCAATAAGAGTAAACAGAAACGAGAAAGATGAATCATGCCTAAAGCATGGATTATGAAACACTTTCCAAGTGAAATGCAATGTCATTTAAACATCTCTAAAATGCGATACATTCAGCGGTGATATTTTTAAAATGATCACAATACTACAATAATTTATTATATTTGAAAACTTCATCGAAAAAAATGAACTTTATTCAAATAACGTCATCAAAATGTAAATCGCCTGGCTCTCTATATAAAAGCAGTGAATACTTCACTCATAAACTTTTACCATACCTTTCACTCAGCGGCGATATTTTTTAAATGATCACAATACTACAATAATTTATTTTACTTAAAAACGTAAAACCATAGAGGTAAAATTACTTTCTAACTCCATACTTAAAACTTCATCAAAAAAGCAATAATATGAAATCGTCTGCTTCTCTATGTAAAATCAATGAATGTTTCATTCATATCAGCTATATTCCAGACTCCAGAGCTCAATAATTTTGCGTTAAAGAATTTCAGCCATTCTTATACAACTGATCTTACGACTTGATGTGTTTACATTCCCCATACGTGAAAGTTAGGCTTCGTTGTAGAGCGATGACTCCTTCGTTGTTTGATAATCATTTAAACTCTAAAATATTTTAATTGCGTTGGTGCTGTATATAGATGCACAGAAAACAAAAATAATAAAACGGTTTTAGGACGTATGCAACACTTAATATAAATTAAGAACTTTAAAAATCACTATTTTGACACAAAATGGATACCATATTTTATTTTGAAGTGGGTCACGTGATCTTTTCATCTAATAGGGGTGCAATTTTTATTTAAAAATTTACCGAACCTATTTTGCTGAAATTTTCTTTTAATATTTTATGGGATGATTTGAATATTTCCTAAAATTTTCGAAGCAATGTGTGAATTTTAAATTTGCTTAAAAAATGTTTGAAAAATTACCTCCCATAGGTGTCAATGTATTTCATTTTTTTCAAGCCGGGTTCCATCCAAAACTCATTGGGTAATATTATTCATTTACATTCTCATAGGTTCCACAAACCGTCTGAACAACATACTAAAATTTAATTTTGATAAAGTCATTTTTATGGTAGTTATCGTGGGAACGGACAGACAGACAGAATGAATAAAGTCATAAACACTTTTTAAAGATCACTCAATAATTGTCAGATACAATAAAACAGTCATTAAATGCTCAGCTAATTGACAAAAATAGCAGGCACTATTCTCAAAACACTGACGTATCTCGCAATTCACTTTATCTCGTATCACGTGAACAACTCTATAACTGAGCGGTGACTCTTTTTATATACTCTCCGTAGAAACTGTCAAAAGGGGGCTCATTTCTCCTACTTCTAAAACGTTCTAATGCATTCGAAATGCCGCCAGTGATCGTCAAATCTAGCAACCCCGTCCCGGAATTCAAAATATGGCAACCCTACATTCACATAATAGGAATGGCTGCCTGTAAAGGTGTTTTCTTCTTGAATAGAAAAAAAGGCCTCAAATAGAATGAATAAAGACAAAGCATGGCAAAACTTTTTACATTCATAACAATACATAGTAAAATGTATCTCACAAACACACTCCTTCATGGTAAAAAAAACTTCCCGTCGAGTATAAAAACAAAAACTTTTTCGAAAAAAAAATGATGAAATCTCAAAATGGTTTTTGCTATGTTTCCGCAAAATCGGGGCTGTACTTTCAGGTCTAAGTACCCTGTCCAATGATCGTACATAACCCTTCACGCAATCACACGTAGCCCTTTTTTGTCGTTTCAGAAAATGTGAGAATTCGTAGTCAGTATGGAAAATTCCGCCTTGTGTCTCGGTGAAACGTTTCAGCTGTTTTCGTCTATTAGCTAATTCATCAGCTAATAAAAAACAATACCTTGGATCTTCTTTCCACCCCCTTTTGTATAACCTTCGATATTTTCCTGTGCCTGAATGTGCCTAATTTTGTTTTTTCTATGACGTACTCAATTTCTTTTTTCTAACGTATCCAATTCCTTTTGTAATGGACTCGAATATTTTATTGAGTCCATTACGAAAGGAATTGGATACGTTCTTCACCCACATGAATATTTTTCTTTACCCACACTTTATTCTTTTCTACAACAAAGGAGAAATGAGATATTTTTAAGAACCTTCTCATTATATCTCTGCTAAGTTAGTTTTCGGCAGTGAAAGTGAAAGTATAGTCGGAGCTCTAGGGCTATTCCCCATTGACGGAAAGTGTACCATAGAATATACACAAAAAAAAACAAAAGTCTAGTCTACATAAAAATATTTTCGCTATTTTTTATAGGCAGGCATGTTGCATATAATTGGTGTTAGCATACGTGTTATCTTGGTGACAAAATGAATGAATGCCTTGATAAATATGTACTTTGAAATTTTTATAGAAACACTATTTATTTCACTTTTGTTTCATTATCTCATTTACTTCATATGATATCCATTGTACAGTATTCAAGAGCATTTGTCCAACACTGTACGCTTTGTTCGGGTCATTTGTACGCTTTGTTCGGGTAATATGTACGCTTTGTTAAGGTAATCATCTGTTCATTCTGTTAAAGTATTCTTCCTACCATTATTTTCGGTTTTGACAATTTCTACCGACTATTTCATAAAAAAAAAAAAAACGCATAATTTTTTTCCCCTTTATGATTTGTACCAAAATCTAATCAGCTACAGGATAAACCCACAAGTGACCTATCCAATTTTGTGAACTTTCGTAGAATAATTTTTGAGCTGGAGTGGATGCGTGCATTGCACAAGAACACACACACACAGATTTACAAATAGACACATACACACACAGATTTACAGACAGGCACACACACAGATTTACAGACAGACAGACACACATAGATTTACAGACAGGCACATACACAGAGAGATTTCAGACACACATACACACAGTCGTGTTCTATAGGTCCCGAAGCGTGTCAATCCGTCGAAAACTCGAGCTTCGATTTTCGATCCGATTCAGATACTTTCCAATACATTACCATTCATTGTAGGGAAAGTAAAAAGCAGGGAGGGGGGGGGGCGAAAACCCAGACCGTCCGACTCGTCCTAGGACATGATCATCTGCTTGGACGGCCGGGAAAGAGAGAGAGGGGATGTAAGAAAACTGCAAAGTTCATCATTATAACTACCGAACAACGTAAGATACCATTATCGTATTTTCCTGATAAGAGGGAACACAATATTCCTGCCAAGACCCAATGATGCTAGTCTATGGACGTTGTCTGTGGAGGTGGACAGCAAGAACCTTCCCAGCAGGACGGCCTTGGGGTCAAGCGAAAATTACAGCCCTTACCATTAGCATTTGAATACTCAAAATGACGATTCAGTGCTGCTTTACTGGCTCCTCAACCAAAATTGCTGTGTTTTGAGAATTGCTTTGTGCAGAGCTTACCACAATGGGAAATTATTAAATGGACATGTTCCTATTAAATATGAGTTGAGTTGAGCTGAGCTTCTGTGATTGAAGGATTCTTTCGGTTGCAGTTATGCATGCTGAAATCTGAAAGGGTGCAGCTTGGCCGGAAATCAAATCAAGTTTTGAGACAGCCAAATGAAGCTTCAGAGATTTGGATGCATTACCTTTAAAGGAGAACGTCAGTGGAATGTCAGTGAGGGCACGACTTTCTACAAAGGTAAAATATCTGATGTGGGCAGCACATGACTTTCCCCATATAATGCAATGAATTGACTTCCTTCACAGTGAAAGAATGATGTTTAAGATCTACGGCACTATGTTTTTAATGTTAAATTGTAGATCGGGCACTTTTCCGGATGACAACCTGCAAAACTATTTCGAAGTAAGCATTTCACGCAACTCTAAATGGACAATCATCCATATGGATAGCATCCGCAATAATATAATCCATATAGTTTAATAATGAATGCATCTATTGGGCGTCATTTCTGCAATTTCGACGATATTTTCACCCATCTTAGGCTAATATCGCCACGCTGGCGATACTTAGCTGAATGAGTCGCCAAATGGATCACCCAGTATTACAGACAGACAGAGAAAGGGGCATTTTTTATATATAAATAAATGACTGTTGGTGAATTATGAGTCTATCAAAATACGAAACTATTACACAAAGTCTATTTTCTCGTGAATGAAACGAACTAGATACACGACATTGATGTTAATAAATGCATTGCATAATATTACATATGAAAAGTGAACCTATTTCACAATAGTTAGTACTTTTATTAATTTTATGAAATTTTTGGTATAAATTTATTTTAAATAGTGCACTATCTCGAGAATAGTTCGTACTAGCGCTCTAAAGTTTGAGCAATCGTTTTCTAATGTACTATTACATAAGAAGTCATTATTTACGTAACATTATTAAATGTTCGAAATTGGATGATTTTTTTTTAAAAATTCATTCGAAAATTTGGGGGTGTTCTGAACATTCGATTGCATTTAAAATCAATAGGCTTCCAGTATTCACTGCTTGCCATTTTTGTAGCAAAGTTGGTTCTTTACAAAAATTACAATTTTCTTCATGAGATATAGTCTCCACAGACTCTCATCAAAAACAGTTGATTCGAATTCAGGGATTCTTAAAACGTGCTCTTCCGCCGAAAATTCGAATTTTAATTTTCGACTCCGTCACACGCTACTTTCCCTATGCATTATTCTATGTATATAGGGAACGTAACACTATTTATTAGTTTTCATATTATCTATATAAATAGAATTGAAAACCCACCTATTTGTCTTATCATCACAGGAAAATACCTGTACCGAATTTCATGAAATGTGGATGGGTCATTTGGGTAGGTTCCCATTTTAAATGGAAGCATTAGTATGTGCTTCTGTCTGTTTTCATGTCCTGCTGACCTCACTTTGAATGTGACCCAATTGTTACAGGAGCCTCACAACAAACAGGACCCGAGAGTTATTTGAGTCTCTAATTTGATGCGGCCTAATCGTTTGTTGAGCCTCTCTACAATAAATACAATTCAAAATGCGATGATGTGACCGATCGTTCTTCGTGCCTCTATCTCTGAAATCACAAGAGCTTTATAAACGAACGAAATTGAAAATGAACCTTTTAATCTCAAGGACCCTAAATGACAGATGTCTTTTTATTTCTGCCCAATATAAGAAGGAAAGAACGTGGTAAAAAAAAATCTGATGTGGGCAGCACATAACTTTCACTACAGACTCAAATTCATTTTCTTTTTAATTCTTTAATAATTCATTAAAATGAGTTTAATTTCACAAAATATTACGCAAAATTATTTGAAAGGACGCCGAATTTGCACTTTTAATTCCATTCTCGTTTCCATTGGGTATCCTGACGAATTTTCTACGGCTATGTAGCAAAAATATCTTAGACCGGCTAGTCCTAGAGTAATGAGGTTGTTACTTTTTAAACAGAATTTCAACATAATTCTAGGGATGCGATAGCCCAGTGGTTAGCTCACAGGGATTGCACTCGGGCGAGCCGAGTAAGATTTCCGGCTCTGCCCAAACTGTCCCCGTGTTCACGCGGAGTACGGGCACGTTAAATATATGGGTCCCTAAATCCTTCCGAAAGGTTGGTGATACGGGGAAGGAGGGTACGGTTCCGGCAGATGCCACCCCCAATGGGTCCCGGTCTAAATTGAGTGGCATTTCTCAGCCGTCCAAATAGATACCTTCACCTTCGGGTAGATCGAACGGTTTGGGTCAAAGAAGCAGAAACAGAATTCTAAATTAAATTTTGAAGCAGAATTCAAACTTCACATCGTGAAGTTTGTTCTGTAAGAATACAAAAACGCTAAAAGCATAAAAGATCATTTTCTCAGAAGGTTTTGGAGAAATTGGTTTCTTTAACTTTGACGGCAGTATTGCGATTGCATTTTTTCAGATATAAACTCTTTTTTGCAACAGTTAGGATAAAAAATGAAATATTTTGTTATACCGTATTCTCAAAGTAAAAAATATGTGCAGAGATTTTCCCGCAAGCAATCTGTTACAGTCATTAGTAGCGTCTTCTTAAGTATCAGTAAGTAACGCGCTGCTATTACGCCTGTAGAAAGAAACAATAATCAAGTTGGAAAGCCCAGGTAGCAGAGTTCGAGCACGGGTCGAGCTCTTCACGAATTAAAGATGAAAAAAAGTTCATTTTGAAGATGATCCCAGATAAAAAGGCCGAAAAAACCCTTATTAATTATCAAAGCGTTTAGTGAACTTTGACCCCCTCCCCCTCCTTTCCCAACCACGTGGATGCAACCGCGGAAGTTTATTTTGCTCTTCCTGAAAATATTTCCTAAAGCGTGACGTTTTTGCTTTCTTTTGTTTATCAATTCAAAAGTTTTTCCTGAATTAAAATTTAAAATAGCTCAAACCGATGCTTTGGGATGTCTCAAAAGATGGATATTCGAGGTAATCAGAGTTGCTTTCCGTATATTTGGGGTTCTTCGCTAGCATTAAATCGGATATAATTATTTTCCCTGTAATACAGGGTAATGTATAGAGAAAGTATTGGAATCGTGCCGAAAATTGCAACTCGAGTTTTCGACGGATCGAGACGTTTGGAACACGAAAAAACTATTTTTACCATGACGTCTGTGTGTGTGTGTGTGTGTGTGTGTGTGTGTGTGTGTGTGTGTGTGTGTGTGTGTCTGTCTATGTGTGTGTTTGTGTGTATGTCTGCGCAGATTTTGTATCCATTGTAACTGAAAAACTAATTGAGCGAGTTTGATAAAATTAGGTAGGTAAGTTCCTTGTGGGTGACCCTGGTGATGATTAGATTTTAGTACGATTCGGGATAAAAGAGCCTAACATTTTTTGCAAAATGGCCAGCAAAAATGAATTTGAAAACTGAATTTGCTAGCAAAAATATAACAAAAATCTAGCTGGCTCCAGCTGAAAAACTAATGGACCCAATTTCACAAAATTTGGTAGATTAATCACTTGTAGGTTAACCAGGTGCTGATTCGATTTGGGAACGATTCGAAACACAAACCTGCCTTTTTTTGTGAAATGGCCCGCAAAAATCGTTAAATCTAAAAATAAAAAACTACATAGGCTCAGATATACGAATTAAATGCTTATTTCATACGTCATTTTTGACGACAAAAATAATAAGACCAACCCCATGACTCTAAATTGATCCGTTCTCGAGATATTTTAGTGTTTTCGTATTTTCACTACGCTACGTTTGAAAAGGAGTGCAGTTACTCAATGAAAACGAAAATTGAATAAAAGTGGACATTCAGCGCCCTTTAAAATAATGATGGCTGCTATTGTGTGCTGCCGTTTAACTCTATTTATTGAATCATTGAAGAAATAGAGAGAACGTGAATATGAGTTTGCAGGGAACGTCATGTGCTGCCCCCATCAGATTGTTTACTATTGGATGAATGGCTTGTTAGTTGGGTCCATACTATTGCCTTCCTGTTATTTTTAAAAAGGCAAATAGTGTTTCCGAAATGTTTACTTTCTCATACGTAGTAAGAGTAATGGTGTCACGAAAATGTTTGAATTCGAGATTTTAATGCCAATACATGTCTTAGGACCTGCTGAACACGGTTTAATTATTTTTGCAGTGATGTCCGTCTGTGTGTCAGTCTGGAGTCGATGCCTTGTATACACTATAGCAGCCACACATATGAATGGGTTTTCTCAAAACTTTATATCCGGCATTGCTGTAAAAACATCTAGAACGAGATACAATTTTTTGAATTCGAGCGAAAACTTCGAAATTTTATATTTTTTTTAACGTGCCATGTTAAAAAATATTACAAGTTCGAAGTTTTCACGTAGGACATAATTTGATATAATCATGCATAAAAGGGTTTATATATGGCTCAGTGATCAACGAGAATTAATAGTTTCAATCATTGCTGCGAAATACAATTTTTTTGGTTCGTGACGTCATTAGCCCGGAGTGTACGTTATCAAGATGGTATCGATCGAGAGATTTTTTCAAACTCTTTAAAGTGAAGGATTATAGTTGTCATTTACAATACGATTTTTTCAAAAAAAAATTCTTGTAAAATTTGAAAAAAACAAAAAAGAATTATTTTTTGTTTGAGAAAGTCCAGTTAATTTTATTTTGAAACTGATAAACAAAGTTCCTAAAATAGTCCTGGATCATTCCAATAATTTAATAAGGAATGGTCTATGATCGTATAGTTTAGGCCTATCGAATAAAAAGGGGTTGCAGCGCCCTTAACGGAGAACTTAAATAATTGGGACAAAGAACTCGACAACAAAGCGAAATAGACAAAAAAAAAATTCAATTGAAGTATTGTATCAAGATCTCTGACATACCTTCAACGACACCTTTAACGTAGACAGGTCTTCTCGGGCTAGGCCTGTTGGCTTAGGTCCGTCCGGTCTGGACTGAGCTAGGCCGGGCTCGGATCAGGTGATGGGATTGAAAAAGTGGATTTTTCGACAGATTTATACATTTCAATCATTCCTGAACTCGAATCGAACCTTTTTGAAGGGATGTCTGTGTGTGTGTATGGTGAGTCTGTGGACGCGATATTTTAAAAACGAATGGATCATTTCGAATGAAATCGATCCCAATCAGTCAATACTGAAATTTAAATAAATACTACTCATCAAATCAGTCAATACTACTCATTCTGAATGAATGGGTAGAGAAAACAACGGTAGAGATGCACATTGTCTTTCCTGATGCACATCTGTGTACTTACTGGTTTTGCACTTTTTTAATGATCTTCAGCACCGGAAAAGTAACTGGTAGTGAGAAAAATTGCAATTTATAACAATTTTATGAATAGTTAAGGGGACCGACAAATTCACTCGTACCACGCAGCCGGCTTCGAGTTTAAAGAAGACAGTAGCGACCCCCGATGCTGGATGGTGCACTAGAAGTCTGACTACAAAACTTTGGAACGCCCCCTGTCGGCGGGTTTTATGACTATGAACAGTTGAGTGATAATAAACTGGAAACTAAAATAAATAAATAAGATTAAAAATAATAGGTAAAAGTAATATACACTACGTGATATATACACACACACATTACGTGACAGTCAAATTGAGACACCAAGAAGAAGTGGGCGGAAAGTAATGAAACTCGGCAAACAGAAAGAGACAGCAACGAACAATAAGTGATGTTTATTGCAACATGATACATCTATACACAAAGCGATAACACCGTCTGATCAGTAGGTTGTAGGACCACCGCGGGTGGCGATACAGGCAGCAACAAGTCTAAGGACAGAGTCAATGAGCATTCTAATGGTGTCCTGAGGGAAGGCTGCCCATTCTATGTCAAGCATTTGCCAGAGTTCGTTTTCTAGACGCGGCGGTGGTAGTGTACGCAAGCGACGTCCAATCACGTCTCAGACGTGTTCGATTAGTGAGAGATCAGGGGAGACTCGTTGTCAGGGAAGTACCCGCGCACCTTACAGGGCATATTGGCTGATGCGTGCCGTGTGTGGTCGGGAGTTATCCTGCTGGTAAATGTCATTTGGCATCACTTGAAGGAAGGGGAGTGTCACCGGATGCAGCACGTCATCCACGTCTCGTTGGACAGTCACAGTGCCCTTAATACAGGTCAGAGGTGATATGCTATCATAAGCGATGGCGCCCTAAATCATGATCGCGCGGTGTGGCGTTCTACAGATGCGGCCAGATTGAACCTGTCACCGCTTCGGCGCCAGACTTGCACACGGCGACTGTCATTGCTAAAACAGAAGCATGACTCGTTTGAGAATACGACCCTGTGCCATTCTGCCATCCACGTGGCTCTATCCTGACACCCTTGCAAACGGCGGCATCTGTGCTATTGGGTCAATGACAATGACAGTCTTTTTAACGGCTGCCATGAGTGCAGATCGCCGGCGACCAATAGGCGGATAATGGTCCTGGTCTGTATGAGAGTGTCAAGGGTATCCTGTACATGCTGCAAAAGGGCGACGAAAGTGGCCTGAGGGGTCGCCAACGCTTGCCGGCGGATTCTTCGGTCCACGCGTACTGAAGTCGCTCTGGCCGTACCGGCACCCCTCAAACGTGCCACGTTCCCTTGTTCCAACCATCTTCGACACAGCCGGTGCACCGTGGACGCGTGTAGGTGGCTGTCCGCTGATATTTGACGTATGGAACAACCTGCCTTCCTGAGCCCGATCACCATACCACTCGTCAAATCATCTCTGTCTGCTGAAACTGCCTCGGTTGGTGGCGGCCTGGCATTCTCTACTACACGTTTCCTCTGAGGCAAAAAAAAAAATACAAAATTATTTCCCTGGTAGACAGACCGGCGCGACTATTACCCCATTACGCAGGTTCTTTCCCTTATATTTGACTCAACGTGCGCGGAACAGCTGCGCATTTCGTATCATTCACATAATTTGAATAAAATAAAATAAAATAACTCGGGGAGCTGCGTTTACCCTGCAATTTGCATATTTTTCTGCCCATCTTTCTTGGTGTCTCATTTTCACTATCACGTAGTGTATTTTAATTACAAACTAAAGGTAATAAAGCCAATTTCATAGGTAGCAGGCATCAAGTACTTTTTGATATTCTATTCCAATGTTACTAGGGTAACTTTTATTTTCTCCTGACAAAGGAAACAAACTTTTGAAACCGTTTGATTATGTCATATATTATAATGCCAATGAATTACAAACGAGATTCTATAGTTCAATGGTATTTTTCGTAGCAGTTTGAACTTTTTAAAAATTAAATTACATATTGTGAAACACTCGTTTTCACATTAAATTAAAATAACGAGAGACGGGCTAATACTATTTTCAAATACTAGAAAGTTCTGGAGTAATATTTCAGAGAAAAAAATTCAAAAGTATCTAGAAGAAAATGTGTTCCAAGTGAAAACATTTTCAACTACTATAAAAAGAACAGTATCCTTGCTTGAAAGAATTGTTTTTGAAGTACTTAATTACACCGCCAACAGATTTTTCAGAGCGACACTTCAAAGCAGACTATGTTCTGAACGTGTTGGGATATTTACATTTTTTTATTACTGCGAGTGCTAAAATAAAAATAAACAAAACTACTATAAACATTTTGAATAAAAAGTTTCATATCTAATTTAATGTGGTTATATTACACCTTTTTTAATAATTTAATTACTAATAATTAATAAATGTTTTATATATATATATAAATATTATTCATTTATTTGAATATTTGACATATGGTTCATATTTGAATTGGAAAATAATTCCATCTTTAAAAATAATTCAATGCATTCAAATAATAAAATCGAAACTGTCAAATGTGCAAGAAAAATCAGGAATGAGTTAGTTTAAATATATACGCTCACGGCGTTCATTCCTCACATCAAGTTTCATTCACAAGAAGTTTAGAATAATGATCAGAACGTCCTAAACCAGTATCGAACATTATTTTTCTCAATTCCTTCACTTTTAACAAATTATACACCATTTGCGTCATTCTATTTCAAAAACGGGTAACGAATTTTAATTTTTCCCCGCTCCTTTACAAACAAGCTCATCTAACACGAGTGTGCGGCAACGTAGCCCCTGTCAAACCAAACGATGATCGTTCATCACGACTCGTCATTTTCGTTTCATCCCACCCAAGTTCAGAAAATACATTTCTGCTGCGACAGAGTTGGTAAAAAAGAAATATCCCCAACCACCCACGACCCGATGAAATAAATATTTATGAAGCCTCAACCACTCGGGCAATTTCCTTTAAAGACCTTTACACCGGCCGGCGATACGTTTCGTACCTGTAGAGCGTGCAGCAGATTACGTAAACCACCCCTGCTGCGAATATAAACAAACCGATTTCTCACTTTTCCGCAGTACGGGGTTCTTCACAAGAGAGCTGGAGTGTATATAAAATAGTTTTTTGCGTTTCGATGGATAAAGAAGGCTGCATGGGGTGCATTTCGCATCCATTCATGCATATCGGTCACGTTAGATGAATGCATTCAATTTTTTTACTTTCCTGATATACACAGTGTGATATATAAGGGAAGTGTTGTGACGGAGTCGAAAACTCGAATTCGAGTTTTCGACGGGAGAGCACGTTTCACGCATCCCTGATCATGAATCGAACATTTTTGAGGTGATGTGTGTGTATATGTGTGTCAGTGAGTCTGTGGATACGATATCGCACGAACGAACGGAGCAATTCGAATGAAATTGAGTACAAAAATTACAATCCTTGAATACTGGAGGCGTATTGTTTTTAAACACAATCGAATGTTCAGAAACCCCTAAATTTTCGAGTAACACCTTGAAAAAACCATCAAAAAACCAAAGCCTTTAATAAAGTTCGCAAATAGACATTTCTTATGTCATTTTTCCTTAGAAAACGATTGACATAAATTTTAGAACTCTAGCATGAACCATTCTCGAGATATTGCACATTTTTCAAATAAATGTATCAAAAATTCCAACAAATTAAAAAATATATTAACTCTTAAGAAATATGTTCTCTTTTCATATGTAATATCATGCGATACATTGGGTGACATCATTCTCGTGGATCTAGCTCGTTCCATTCATGAGAAAAGATACCTTGAATAATACTTTTGTATTTGAACGCTAATAATCATTTATATGCTATAAGAATAACTTATTTTTCCGTCCATACCGCTTGGCGACATTTTAACGACAAATTTGGCACAATATCGCCAAATTGGCGACTTTTTAATGGTTGCCAAATGAACGAAAATCTCGCCCAATGGATAAAAATGACGCTAAATCAATGAAAACGACGACTCATTGACGAAAATTCAATATCTTAGAAAGAATATAAGTATCTACTATAAGAATTACATAATTTGTTTTTATACTGTAAAAGTCGTAAATTCATTGCATTATATAATGCATTGTTTGCATATGCTGCCCACATCAAATTTTTTTCATTTACATCTATCTGCAGACGCGCTTGGCATCCCTTTTACGTACCCCCAGTGACGTATTAAAAGGCTTACCATACGTTCTGTTTTGACCGGAATGGTCCCGAAGTCCCTGCAGGTTTGTCATTTTATCTCTGTTTGAAATTTATCTTTTGGAATAAAGTTTTGTCGGGAAAGGAAAGGATTATCCTCTATGGCTACGGAAGGAATCGTGATAGAAAATGGATTGCGATTAAAACAGCTGCAGAAAAATGAATGGAACACATGGAAATGCTGTAAAAACGTAAATTTGATAAAGTGGTGATGGCTAAGAAATTGTTGTTTTCGAACTGCGACAAGATGAAAATAATGAAAATGAACTGTAAAGAAAAGAAACTGTGAAGATTCAAATTCAAACTTTAAAGAATTTGGAATGTGAATACCGAATTTCAGCTGAGTTTATTTATTTTTTAGCAGACACTTCCGCTCCTGGGGCCCGTCATGAACTACGAAGAATGAAGCAGAATTGCTGAATTAACTAGGTCTAATGCGGATGTCATGTTAAATCTAATGCTCTCTGAAATAAACATGGATCTGAACTGTTCAAACTTTTATTATGAAAAAGAATCTGATGTGGGCAGCACATGACTTTCAATGCAGACTCATATTCACGTTCTTTTTATTTCTTCAATAATTCGTTAAATTAAGTTTAATGGCACAAGATAACTCCCATAATTATTTAAAATGACACTGAATTGCTACTTTTAATGCAATTTTCGTTCTCATTGTATAACTGGACTTATTTTCAAAGGTGAAAAAGAAAAAGCGAAAAAACAAAATGTATCTTGAACGGCCCGTCCTAGCGTAATGGAGTCGGTCTTATTCTTTTTATCGTAAAAAATTACGCATAAAACCATTTAATGGATACATTTGAGCATACGTAGTTTTTTATTTTAGATTTCGGCGATTTTTGTGGACCATTTCGCAAAAAAAGCCAGGTTATTTTTTTCCGAATAGTACCAAAATCTAATCAGCACCAGGATCACCCACAAGTTACTAATCTGCCAAATTTTATAAAACGTGATCTATTAATGTTTCAGCTAGAGTGAATACAGGCAATTTTTGTGGGCCATTTCACAAAATAAGTCGGGTTAATTTATCTCGAATCGTACCCAAAACTAATCAGCACCAGGGTCACCCACAAATGACATGCATACCAATTTTTTGTGAAATTCGATTCATTAGTTTTTGAGTGAGAGTGGATACATACATTCCACATACAGACGTTATGCTAAAAATAGGTTTTTCGTATTCTAGAGGTGTTAAAACCTGTGGATCCGTCGAAAACTCGAGTTGCAATTTTCGACATGATTCCAATACTTTCCCTATACGTTACCATGTATTGCAAGGAAAGTAAAAATTAAAAACGACAAAAAGTACACACTATCAACACGTCCCTGTGGATGCCTCCCCCACTGGGTTCCGGTCTAAATTGGGTGGCACTTCCCGGCTGTCCAAACTGTTACCTTACACGTTTCTGGTAGGTCGGACGGTTTGGGTCTCAACAACAACACTATCAACACGCTAGGACTCGGTAGCCCAGTGGTTAGCGCGCGGGAATTGCACTCGGTAGGCACAGGTTCGATTCCCCTCGCTGCCAAAACTGCTGCCGGGTTTCAATTTTATTTTCCAGTATTTAAAATCCTAAATATATATTTCTTATTTAATTATTTTTTTTATCTCAGTTTGGAAAACAATTTATAAGGTGAGCCTATGCATATTAAGAATGAGGAGGCTCCGTCCATCCATATTGAGCTACTGAGACGGAATTGCAAGCTCTTATGGTCGTAGTGACCTCTGCATTCTCCACCCTCTCATGTCAGATTGACGAGTAATACAATCTGACGGACCACCTCCTGCTATATTTACCTCAGGTTAGCCTCCTGCTGCTATTATTATCCTCCAGGTTTGCTTCCTGCTTAGCCGTAGTGCTCCCGATTTGAAATCGGCGCTCAATAAAATAGAGTCCACTGAATCCGTGCTAATCGTACTAGCGTCCCTTTCAGACCTTCGACATCTTTGCACTCATCTACAGGATGGATTTTTTCGAGCGCCATTGTAAAGCACTTTGCTGCCCCAACCGGAAATCGAACCTTGGATCTTTGAACTGGCCAGCCTACACTCTACCATTGAGCTACTGGGACGAATTTATAAGCGCTTATCGTCGTAGTGGACTGTGCAACTTATAATTTCATAATTATTTGTTACATTAAGTGATTAATTTGAAATCTTTCACAGCTCGCATACTTCATACGAGTGGCTCCACTCAAAGCCCGAGTTTTTGCTTTTATTTCACTTATTTAGTTTCGTTATTTAATTTATTATATTTAGTTTATTTAGTTTTATTTTGCTTATTATTAAAAGAAGGTGTCACGGATTCTAATGCTTCACTCTTTTAGTTAACCTGTTATTGCGAACGAAGCATTGGACAGAATGACCAAGGGTTTTAAGGAATAATATAAACACCTTGATTTATCTGGTGTTGATGTGTCTCTATCTGTCCTGGATAATGCTTGGTGAAAAATTTGACGACGAATTTGGAGAGATATCGCCAACTTGACGACTTTTTTTAAATGTTGCGTAGTTGACGAAAATATCGCCAAATCGAAAAAAATAACGCCAAATCAATTAAATTAATTGCGTTTTGAAAGGAAATAGTATTGCAATAATGTTTCGATAGCGTTTGTCTTTGACAGACAGCCATCCCACTTGGCAACAAATTTGGCGAGTTTTTTTAATGTCGCCAAATTTATCAAAATATCGCCAAATTGATTAAAATATTGCCAAATTAATGACAATGTTAGCAATTCGATAAAAATGTCACCAAATTGATAAAAATGACACCAAATGGGAGGTAATAGTAGTTAATATAATAACTTAAAACATGATCACGCAATTCGCCTTTGTGGGTACATTCTTATTACTTAGTATAGTGGCTATAAAACGCGTAACGTCACATAAACACCCTCAGCGGCCCGAAAACATCCCAAAAGGGGTCCCAGAGCTCTTAAAAGTGCCATAAGCAGGGTAAATTTCCAATTTTCAAGCTTTATTTTGTACCTCTTCTGCTATACATCGATGAGACCTAAACATCTTTATATACTAATTGCCAAGTGTCCGTCTGTCTGTCTGTCACGCTTTTTTTAGGCACTTCCCGAATAGATAGAGACTTGCAATTTGGTACACGGCTCGGTCGTTCGATAAAACCCCTGGAAAAATCGAATTTTCCGAAAACGTTCTATAGAAGGGGTGCCCCACACCAAAACGTTCGAAAAGTGAAATGATGGGAAAGCATGCTTTGCGATAAGATAGAGACTTCAAATTTGGTGTATGGGTAAACCGTTTGAAAGGGAAAAAGTGTACAATTTCAGATTTTGAATATGTTCTACTTAAGGGGGTGCCGCACACCAAAATGTTCGATTTACCGAATAAATGAGAAACGGCCACTTTAAAATTTGATAGAGGCTTGAAATTTGGTATATGGGCTAATCATTTGAAGAAAACACCTAAAACAAATATAGTTTTCTAAAATGTTCGTTTAGGGGGTGCTCCACACCAAAACGTTCGAAAAGTGAAATGATGGGAAAGTGTGCTTTGCGATAAGATAGAGACTTCAAATTTGGTGTATGGGTAAACCGTTTGAAAGGAAGAAAGTGTACAATTTCAGATTTCCAATATTTTCTACTTAAGGGGGTGCCGCACACCAAAACGTTCGAAAAGTGAAATGATAGGAAAGCATGCTTTGCGATGAGATAGAGACTTCAAATTCGGTGTATGGGTAAATCGTTCGAAAGAAAGAAAGTGTGCAATTTCAGATTTCTAATATTTTCTACTTAAGGGGGTGTCGCACACCAAAACGTTCGAAAAGTGAAAAGATGGGAAAGCATACTTTGCGATGAGACAGATACTTCAAATTTGGTGTATAGGTAAATCATTCGAAAGGAAGAAAGTGTGAAATTTCAGATTTCTAATATTTTCTACTTAAGGGGGTGCCGCACACCAAAATGTTCGATTTACAGAATAAATGAGAAAACGCTCCTTTAAAATTTGATAGAGGCTTGAAATTTGGTAGATGGGCTAATCATTTGACGGAAACACCCAAAACGAATATAGTTTTTCAAAAATGTTCGTTTAAGGGGGTGCTCCAGAAAAAATGTTCGAAAAGTGAATTGATAAAAAACCATGCTGCGGAATGAGATAGAGATATCAAATTTGGTGTAAGGGTAGATAGTTTGAAAGGAAGAAAGTGTACAATTTCAGTTTACCAATATTTTCTACTTTGGGGGGAGGGGGTGCCTCACACCAAAATGTTCGATTTACAGAATAAATGAGAAAACGCTCCTTTAAAATTTGATAGAGGCTTGAAATTTGGTAGATGGGCTAATCATTTGACGGAAACACCCAAAACGAATATAGTTTTTCAAAAATGTTCGTTTAAGGGGGTGCTCCAGAAAAAATGTTCGAAAAGTGAATTGATAAAAAACCATGCTGCGGAATGAGATAGAGATATCAAATTTGGTGTAAGGGTAGATAGTTTGAAAGGAAGAAAGTGTACAATTTCAGTTTACCAATATTTTCTACTTTGGGGGGAGGGGGTGCCTCACACCAAAATGTTCGATTTTCGGAATAAAGGAGAAATGCCCCTTTTAAAACGTGATAGGAACTTGATATTTGGTATATGGGCGAATCATCTGATAGAAATCACAAAAAGAATAGAGTTTTTCAAAAATGTGTATTTAAGGGGGTGGATACTCCACACAAAAACATTCGAAAGATAAAATGATAGAAAAGCATGCTTCGCGATGAGATAGATACTTCAAATTTGGTGTATGGGTAAAATGTTGGAAAGGAAGAAAGTGTGCAATTTCAGTTTTCCAACATTTGTTATTGTAGGGGGGGTGCCGCTCACTAAAATATTTGATTTGCCGAACAAATAAAAAACGCCTCCTTTACAATATGATAGAGGAATTTAGTATATGGGCTAACCATTGGACAAAGAAACCGAAGATGAATACAGTTTGACAAGAATGTTCTTTAACGGGGTGCTACACAGAAAACGGTCGAAAGGTGAAGTGATAGAAAAACATGCTTCTCTTCGCGATAGGATAAGGACTTCAAATTTGGCGTACGGGAAGATAGTTTGAAAGGAAGAAAGTATGAAATTTCTTATTTCCAATTTTTGTTACTTTAAGGGGTTCCGCACACTAATATGTTCGATTTTCCGAATAAATGGGGTACACTTCCTTTTAAATGTGATAGAGGCTTGATATCTGGTATATGGGCCAATCATCTGATAAAAAAAAAACAAGACAAACAGAGTTTTTCAAAAATGTTCATTTATGGATGTGCTTCACAAAAAAAAGTTCCAAAGGAGAAATAATAATATAGGGGTGCCTCGGGATGAGATAGACTTTAATGTGTTGTACGGGTAGATAATTCGAAAGGAAGAAATTCGCAAATTTAGTTTACCAATATTTTCTTTTTTAGGGGGTACTGAACACCAAAATATTCGATTTGTCGAATAAATGTGAAACGCGAATTATTAAAAAATTTGCACTATTCAGGGGTTGCTTATTGCGAGACCGTTGATTTTCAACGGGTATTCGGCTAGTTTTATAGGCTAATAAGTGAATACCTGTAAGCATATAGGATACTTTATTCAATAAGGTGAATATGATGATCGTATTTTTAAAAACTGTATAATATTCATGCATTTATTGAAATTTTATTTTGATATAGGTTGCTGGCGCGAGTGATTGCAACAAAACGATTGCTTCCAGAAATAAAATTTCTTATTTATTTATTTCGTTTCAGACTATAATTTTAAATTTAATTTCTTTTAAACTTTATGCAAATGTTTTTATTTTGAACTATAACTTCTTGAATGGATATTTTTTCATTCTAATCAGCCACATTTTAGTTTCTGGAAGCAATCGTTGTGTTGCAATCATTTGCATGCACGCAACCTATATCACTATAAAATTTTAATAAATTCACAAGCATTATACAATTTTCAAAAATACTATTATCAGATTCACCTTATTGAAAAAAAAATGATCCTATATGCTACAGGTAAGTAATTATGAGCCATAAAATGTTTAGGTCATATGGATGCATAGAAGAAGAGTTACAACATAGAACGTGAAACTTGGAAATTCACTCTGTTTAGGGCACTTTTAAGAGTCCCTACGCCTTCCTTAGCACATGTGTTACAATTAATCTGCCACAGAAACAACGCTTTAACGCTTTAACGATCCCGTCCCAGTCATTCGATTCTAAGAAACGAGAGGGGCCAATTCGCAATAGCCTGGATCGACTCCTATATCCGTAGCTTGTGACACAGGGCGTAGCCAGGGGGCTGAGACTCCCCAACAGGTATACTCAGCCCAACTGATAAATATATTTAAATTTTAACAGTGGTATGAAATTTCATACAACATGTCATCCAAAGTTTACAAAAAAAGCTGCTTTTTCAGGAATTTTTTGTAAATTATTTCGTATTGTATAGTACAGAAATAAGAATTTTTAGTAGTTGAATTATGAATGATCGTAAATTTATTTACATATTTAATTTTAAAATATTCAATAAAGTTTTAAAAATTAAAGTTTCACAGTTAGACATTGAGTTATGTATCATCAACTGATAATGTATTACTCTAGAATGTATAACTCTAGAACTTAACTATATAGAGTTATATATTATCATACTATACCTGATAAGTGGTTAGAATTAATGTTATGTGAGATACTGTATTTAGTTATAATTAAAATACTTTTTTAATACAACGATTTATTTAAAGACTGAAATTTATTATTTTAGTGCATTTCCAACCACCCTATTCTCCATATCCCGTAAAATATTTCTAGTGAGCCTCTTCTTCAGTGCTTTTGAGCCCCCTCCCCTTGGATTTCTGGGGGGGGGGGGGGCTGGAATTCACTCCAGCCCCTCTTAGATTTCGTTTCTGACTACGGCCCTATTGTGACACAGAGGTGGATGTTATCGCAACTGCTGTCACGGCATTGGGACAGCAGCCACCGTTTGAAAGGTCTATTTAAACGTTCCTTTTTAATCATCATTCCCCGGTTTGAATCGAGGTCCTTCTTCTTTCCTTTGAGATCTTCCTTATGACTGGAGATAAAAGAATACCTGGGTGCATGTGGGATGTTCGATTTATCCATGATCGTTATTTGAAGAAGAATGCATCGAGGAAAGTGTCACTTTTTGTGATCCGATACGGGTTTTTTAAGAAAGTTTCGTAATGAAAAGTCAACACACGTTAGGTCTATCTATATTGACCTTCTGCTTACGGGTGAGAGAGCGTCCATCCCTAACGAAGAACCTCTCAAAAAGACAGGTATTTGACATACCCTATTCTAAGCAGTTCGATCCTCCTTTGCGGTTGAGGTTGATTATGGTTTAATGGCACAATATCCAAAGAGGATATGCTGCGCCAGACATATGGTACCGGGATACATAAAATAGTATTGATAACACGTGTATAATTTAAAATAGTGATAATGAGTGAAAATACTATGGAACATGTGCAACAATGCAAATGATATGAAAAATGGCTAAAAAATTATAAAAGGTGATGTTAAAAATGATGGAAAAAACCAATGTCCAATAGGAATGGGAAAAGCTCCAAATGAGGATTTTCTCCAATCAATTCCGCCAAATTTAATGTATAAGTATTAAAATGCTTGAAACGAAACTGTTTATATTTAGTACACTCAATTAAAATATGTTTGATACTTGCTGAGGTCTGACAACTATTACAAAACGGTTCAACTTCTCCTAAAAGTAAGTGTCTGTGGGTAAAACGAGTATGACCAATTCGCAAACGAGTTAAAAGTACCTCAAGTTTCCTACATTGGAAACTAGTCCACTTTTGTATTACGGGCTTTATTTCATACAACTTATTACGAGACTGCTGGTTCCAGGAATACTGCCATTTGTCATAAATATTTTTCAAAATGAATGGTTTGATGTCAGTTAAAGGGATTGTCAGATTTAAATTTTGAGTAGCTGATTTAGCAGCAATATCTGCCAACTCATTTCCTCTGATACCAACATGTCCAGGCACCCAACAAAATTCAGTATGGTATCCCTGTACCTTTAGACGATGTTCATACTTGAGAATATCAGAGGCAATAGGGTAATTCCTCCTTTGCAGGCATTGGCGTCCATGGACGCCAACCTGTACCCTCTTTTTCCTACATAGGGGTCTAAACATCCCACGTTTAATATGAATTAACCTGTATAGTAAAGTGTCCGATCGATAGAAGGAAATGTGGAGCCTAGAGGATGAAATCGATTGAAACTTTCAACGCACAATAGGCACGAAAACTGGATTTTGAACAGTTTCTATGTCCTCAGATTTGCTCTTATAAAAGCGAAATAAATTATTTCAGTCAGGAAATTTCATGCGTGAATATATATTTCGGGAAAAATATCTTTACAACGATACAAAATTTTTAGATTATACAAGATATTAAATACCTCCGAAGAGCGATTGAAACTTTCGAAGCACTCTATGCAAGATAACGTGGTTTTGAAAATTTTTTCTACTTCTCTAGATTTTCTCTTATGGAGGCAAAATAAATGTTATTTACAAAATTTCATGCGTGGGGATATTTTAGAACAAGTATCTTTGCAACGATACCAAATTTTTAGGTTTCAGAAAACATTATATATACTGTAAAACATTTGCAAGCATATGCTACTGAAAGTTTCGGGAAAATCAGCTGTCCGTAATGGGGAGTAAGATTTTTGATAGTTATGATAATACATAAATAAAAAATCTGATGTGGTCAACACATGACTTTCCTTATATAACGCAATGAATTTATTATTTTTACAGTAAAGAAAATAGGTTTTTCTTATAGTAGATACTTATATTCTTTCCAAGATATTGAATTTTCTACAATGAGTCGTCATTTTCATTGATTTAGCGTCATTTTTATCCATTCGGCGAGATTTTCGTTAATTTCGCAACATTTCAAAAAGTCGCCAAGTTGACGACATTCCGCCAAATTCGTCGCCAAAATCCCGCCAAGCGTTATGAACGGAGAAATAAGTTATTCTTAAAGCAGATAAATGACTTTTGCCGTTCAAATACAAAAATATTACTCAACGTATCTTTTTTCATGAATGGTACGAGTTAGATCCACGAAATTGATGTCACCCAATTCATCGCATAATATTATATATGAAAAGTGAACATGTTTCTCAACAGTTAATATTTTTTTAATTTATGGAATTTTCTGATAAATTTATATAAAAAATGTGCAATATCTCGAGAATTATTCATGCTAGCGTTCTAAAGTTTATGTCAATCGTTTTCTAAAGAAAAATTACATCAGAAATGTCTATTTGCGTAACTTTATTAAAGGTTTTGATTTTTTGATGATTTTTACAAAATTTCACTCGAAAATTTAAGGGAGTTCTGAACATTCGATTGTGTTTTAATGCAATAGGCTTCCAGTATTCACGGATTGTGATTTTTGTACCTAATTTCATTCGAATCGCTCCATTCGTTCGTGAGATATCGTGTCCACAGACTGGCTGACACACACACATATTTTCACACACAGACACACACATATTTTCACACACACACACACAGACATCACCTCAAAAATGCTTGATTCGTGATTAGGGATGCTTGAAACGTGCTCTCCCGTCGAAAACTCGGATTCGAATTTTTAACCCCGTCACAATACTTTCCTTATACATTATGTATATAAGGAAAGTAAAAATGAGCAAAGGTTACAGGATGTTTTACAGTGTACCTCTGAAGAGCGATTGAAACTTTCGATGCAAGAAAACGAAATTTTGAACATTTTCTATGTCCTCAGATTTTTTATTTTATAAAACCTAATTAAATTATTTCATTTAGTAAATTTCATACGCGAAGATATCTCGGGAGAATTACCTTTACAACGCTAACAAATATTTAGGTTTTAGAAAATATTAAATACGTATGGAGAACGACAGAAACTTGGTGTACAATATGTAAGAGAACGGATCATTTATTTAGGTTTCATAAGAGATAATCTGAGGTTATTGAAAATGTTCAAAAATCTCGTTTTCGTGGATATTGTGCATCAAAAGTTTCAGTCACTTTTTAGAGATATGTATTACTTATATATATTACTTGTATTATATGTACTCTTGTACTAAATTGAAGATAAAATAATGGTGAATACGTAGGAATGTTCTTTAATGTTTCCGGTTTAATTTGCAATGTGATAATAATTTATTTTTGCAAAATGGGCAGTTTAAATAAATATTTTATGCCTTTCGCCATAAAAAAAAATCTGAGAAGGGCAGCACATGACTTTCCCTGCAGACTTATATCCACGTTCTCTTTATTTTAATTAAATTTAATTCACTTTTAATTCAATTTTCGTTCTCATTTGGTAACTGGACTTATTTTCAAAGGTGGCGTAGAGAAAATACGAAAAAACTAAAATATCTCGAGAACGGCTAATCATAGTGTAATACGGTTGGTCTTATTCTTTTCTTCATTAAAAATGACGTATAAAACAAGCATTTAATGGATATATTTGAGCATACGTAGTTTTTTGTTTTAGACTTTGACGATTTTTGCGGGCCATTTTGCAAAAAAAGGCATGTTATTTTTTTCCGAATTGTACCAAAATCTAATCAGCACCAGGGTCACACTTACGTATCAAATTTTATGAAATTCGTCCCATTAGTTTTTCAGCTAGAGTGGCTGCAGGCAATATTTGCTGGCCATTTCGCATAAAAAGGCGGGTTCCTTTGTCCCGAATCGTACCAAAAACTAATCAGCACCAGGGTCACACTTAAGTGAAATCAGTGAGATCAGCACCAGGCAGTGAGATTAAGTGAGATCAGCACCAGGGTCACACCTGTCAAATTTTATGAAATTCGGTCCATTAGTTTTTGAGTTAGAGTGGATACATACATTGCACAGTGGATACATACACACACAGATGTCACTCTGAAAATAATTTTTTCGTATTCTAGAAGTCTCGAAAAGTGCAGATCCGTCGAAAAATCAAGTTGTGATTTTCGGTATGATTCAATACTTTCCCTATACATTACAATGTATTTCAGAGAAAGTAATATATACAATGCAGGTCTACTTATATTACCCCAGAGTCTCAAACGATATTGGCGTTTACTTAATAAGAAGTTTTACCTGCATAGTTGTAACCGTGCAAAAGTTGAAGTTTTACTATTCAACTCATGGAGGTAAAAGTAAGACGTTAAAACTTCATATTAAGAAAACACCCATATCGTTTGAGACAATCAGTCTGATGGCGCTGGGATAAGATAAGGAGTCCTTTCTATGGCGAAAGACTCAAAATATTGATTTAAACTGTCCATTTTGTAAACTTAAACAGAGTAGAACTATAACAATAAAGATTATTCCTACGTATTAGAAATGATTTCAATTTATCTTCATCTCCCTATATTCTGTACTCTATCCTAGAACTGCGAGAGAATGCTGGCTAATTATACTCATAATTACGGAACCCTTAATTTTAAACTAATCAATAGTGGTACAAACGATACAAAATTATTTTTAAAACTCTGAAACTTTGCCCCTCAGAAGTAAAAAAACTCATTCTGATATCCTTTCATTGACAATTAAAAATTAAACTGGAAGAAAAAATAAATAAATTTATAAATGTAAGCTATATAATTTTTCTAATTATTACATTTAAACTCTTTTGTCAAATAGAATTCCATATATTTTACCATTTAACATTGCGACATTTACACCGAACTCACTGAATGAGTAAATGAGGGAGTGATGCATGAAAATGATTGAGAATCATCATGCATGAAAATCACTGTAACTTAAATCTTAGTTTTGGTGTCATTCTCTCCGTCCAAGGTTTATAGATACTATAATCCTTGGTAACTCTAACCAAGGTTTATAGAGATCTATAAATCTTGCTCTCCGTCATAGTTTCGAGATCAGTGGGAAAATTTTATATTTAAAAAATTCAAATTATGGGTGCTCAAAATGATCCAGCACTTCTACTCAAGCCAGGATATCGGTTTGGGTCTCATTCAATCCGTCTCAGCTTCCAGATCAACGTCAAAAATCGAACGTCTCAAAAATGTGAATAAGGGATGACGACACAAAACACTTATACTATTTTGTCGCGGAAATAAGCAACTGTATATCCTTTGGCTGCCAACCATTAAAGCGGGTTATCAATAACTTTCATTAAGAGTGTAGTTGTCGCATTGAGTGACCAGTAGCCATTAAGAATGCGGGTTAGGTTACTTATTCACTTTGGATTATCTATTAAGACATATTTTCATTGAAACATCGAGACATACGAGAAGGGTTTTGAATATTCATTTTAGAAATCTGAATGAATTAAACATAAACCGTTTAGTTATTAATAGCGTTTATAGTAGATGAAACATATATCGTAACGAAGGCTTTTTACATTGCTTTCTTTTTATAAGCCCATGATAAAAGGTTTCCATGGTAACGGATTGGTTTTTCAATGTCCATTAGAAACAATTCAGTTATCATAACTCTCCCTGTTTCGGGGTTGAAACCCAACTTTCCAGTAATTTAAAAGGAGATGAACTTTACAGACTTAAATGACCTTTTTCAAAGTGTGAGAGGAAAGGCTAAGTGCCATACCCTCTGAGTTTTAGCTCCTTGGAGCGAAATAGAATAGAATAGAAACAATTCATTTTTATTGCCATATAAAAACCAGGAATATAATTTTAGTTTTATAATTATAAGATTCGGTTGATTTGAATACCAACCGTTCATTAACTATAGAAACATTTTAGTTTAGAGTACGCAATTGCGACAAACTATATAACTGAGAGGATGTACCCTTCTAAACGAGCTGTATCTAAAAGCAGACATATAAAAATAATCTGTAAAACATATATAAAAGTTTGAATCCTTTTTTATTCATTGCAGAATTTCTTCGCCCATTTTAAGTAAACTTACGTCAAACCCGTTAAGAAATGACTCAAGTAAATTTCGAAGCAACTTCCAATAAAGAAAAAATGTCAGATTTTAATGCATTGATTCACAAGATCATGGAGGTAAAGGAAATGAGTTAAAACTTCATATTGAGAAATCACCAATATTGTTTGAGACAATAATTCTGTAACTCCATGTTTAACACTTTAAGTTCAAAGCGAAAGAAAAAATATTTTAAAAGTTTAAAAGCAGTGGCAACAGCCGTAGTATTTGAATTTGAAAATTGGAACATGGCAACGCTAACATTTTTCATTTCAGCCTCAACCGTTCACTTGTGAAGACGTCTATGAAATTGTCTCTCGATTTAAAAATTGACACAAATGTACTTCGCAATGTTCAAGAAACTCAAGAATTTCTTGTAATTGTATTTAAAGTTATATTTTAATAACGCGTATACATTTTTCGAAATGAAATTATTTCTATAATAATTAAGAATTTTAAAACTGTGTATATTTTCAACATTATTCTTATTAATAAATATAAATCTTTCTTTAATAGCGTTCATAACACACTCTATATTGGATTGACACTTCAAGCTTCATAGCCATATTAAAAAGTCCCTTTCTGCGCATTAACTTTAAATCATTTTACCTCCTTTTATTTATTAATAAATATATATAAGTGAGAAATTTTATTCATAATATATACAGTAGTTCACAGAACGATTTATTAAATACATGGATGCTGTATAAGCAAAATAAAAATGTACCTCATACGCAAGACATTCACCCGATGCAGATGTGTTCATTATTTAATAACGTTTGTTCGTATCTCTGTTATATAAGTGACATTTGGGACCGTTAGATGCAACATAAATGAGGAAATTAAACGCGAAATCTTATTTCTAAATATTAGGACTTCACAGATATTAAAAAGAAATGAATTAAAAAAAAACTGTATATGAACTTACTAGTTTGTATACAATGTTATTCGTTTGTTACGATATTGAGCTAATTTATAGAACAGGATACGGTCGCCAATCAGTAGCCTAATAGTTGTACATAATTCATTTGGGTTATTCGTTTGTTACGATATTGGGCTGATTTATAGAACAGGGTACGGTCGCCAATCAGTAGCCTAATAGTTGTACATAATTCATTTGGGTTATTCGTTTGTTGCGATATTGGGCTGATTTATAGAACAGGGTACGGTCGCCAATCAGTAGCCTGAAAGTTGTACATAAATTGAGTGAATGGTTTATAACATCATTTTTTGAGGCCCAATTATATTTAATTTTCATCAGTGAGTTCTGCTAGATCTCCGGAGAGAGACGCAGGTGTGTAGAACTGAAATGAATGGATGAAAATATCAAGATAAAAGGAATATAAAGATAAAGAGGCATATTCTGAAATATTAAGTTTCAAAGAAAAGTCCGTATACCATATAAAAACTATTTAGCAATAAAAGGGTATCAAAACGAGATATACATGGTATAACAATATTTTAAATTGACTGAACATTAGTTTAAATTAGGAGTTCAATCATTTTAACTGACTAAACTTAGAATTTATAGATTGAACTTCTAATTGATTTTTTATACTATTGCATAGATAGTTTTGTCTTCCCAAAAATTCTCGAATTCGAAATTTTGCACATATGTCTGTTTTAAGGCCTCTTAAACTTTTTTCGAACATTTCTAGAAAGACGTCCGTATGTATGTGAGTGAGCGCCTGCGCACTTACATACAGACGTATGTACGAGATAAGGTGCGTACAAGATAGGGTATGAGATAAGGTATGTACGAGATAACTCAAGAAAGAACGCACCTAGTACTGTCCAGTTTCATGTTTAGAAGCATTTGTTGGGGGGGAAAGAGAAAGTACATTATGAAATACCAAAGAACATTCTAAATATTTCTGGACCATATCTAAACATGTAAAGTATCTAAAATCTGAAAGTCATCTGAAAATATTCTGTAAAATATTCTCTAAAATATCTGAAATTTGTAAAGTTCATCTAACATAAATCTGAAAATACTGAAATACACTCTGAAAAAGTTCTAAAGTTCCTCAAACCTGAAAACATTCTAGAAATATAACTGAATTCTTAAATAAACAGAAAGTGGACCTATTGACCAGTTTCCCTACGTGTACAAATATGTACTCTACATGTAATTAAATGGAACTTTCCTAAAAATATAAAAAACATGCATTAAAGTAAAAGAGAGAGAGAACACAGAATTCAGGTTTACAAAATCTAACGTTTATTAAAATTTAAACTTTATTTTAAAAGAATTTTTAAAACATTTTTACATCTCATTAACTAAAATCAAACATCTTAAATAATAAAAATAAATGGAATGGCCGGTCGTATAGTGGTAGAAAAAACGTTAGAATATTAAATTTTAAAGTTAACAATATTAAACTTATACAACTATTTATCAAAACTAAAATTTGGGATAAAAGAACATAAGTTAGCCAAAAGGGAATTTAGAACATCCTAACAATAATCCAGGATTCGTTACTTAAAATATATAAGTGTGATTCATTAACTAAACTGAAAACAATTGGAAAAAACATATTTTAACTATTGAGATATATAATTCGAAAAGGTTTCACCAAATGCTCCAAGGAACTGCAAGGATCAGCAGGAGGGAACTTCACAGGAAAAAAGTCACCAAAGATCCCAAGGAACACCTCTTGAAACGCAGAACACGGTAAGGGAGGATTATGTCCATCTCTAGAGAGGAAAATCTTTAACCGGATCCTTTTTCCAAGGGGATATTCCCAAACAGGATGTTTAGTAACGATGGAATTAAACAATTTCTTCCAAACAGTTGTAGCTGACTTTTGGCATCAAAACAGAATACAGACCATATGTCCGTCTTAAATTTTCGGAAATGTGCATTCCATCCATCATAGATAGAGCTACTCTGCTTGACAAGATAAACAAAATTCTTAATTGGCCGGTAAAGACTCCTCGGCCGCCATCGCAAACAGCTGGGAACACGGTGGATTACTAATTAAATGACTGAAGAGGCAAGAAATCAAAACATCCAGTCTTTATAGACACAACAATTCTCTGCCATCAGACGTAACATTTTCAACAGCTCTTGAATGTTTAGATTAAAACTCGAATAATAAATAAACAGAGCACAATTAATGGGCCGGGAATAAAAAAAAGAACTTTCGTTCCTCAGAACGCTCGCCGGATTCGAACTACGGCTCGCGCCGAAGCGCTGAAAACAACAACTTTAATAGATCACATCTCAGGTTCTAATCAATAAACAGAAGAGAGCGAAAAAACGCGCGATTTTGCTTATATACTGCGAAACATCGCTGCCACAGATTGTAAACAAAATTATCAATGAACGATAAAATAATTAATGACAGACGATTTTAATATTACGGTCAACCAATTAAAAACTCGAAATTTTAAAGAAGAGAAATGGAATTTCAGAGCAGACGAAAATTAAAAAGAAATGAAGTGAAACGATTTGGAAAATACGAATTCGGCAATAATTTAAATATGGACGATTCTGAAATATTTAAAATGCTGAAAATAGAATAAAACCGAAAAACTGCAATGAATTAACGAATTTTTAACCGAGAGCAATAAATTTGGAATCAAATTAAAGGGAATAAAAAGGGCAATAAATGGAATCACAAATTAGCCAATTTAAATAAATTTAAATTGCTAAAACCTAAAAAAGAACGAACTTTCGCCGTTTTTAACACAAAACCTATTGAAAAGAACCTATTTGAACAAAGAATATCAAAAACCTAAACAATTGGAAGATGAATAACTAAAAGAGAATGACTATGTAAATAAGACCCCTGAACACGTTTAAACAAAAAGCAAAACTCCTAAAATAATTAAATATCCAAAAGTATAACCCAACACATTGGGAGAAAATTTAAAAACAAATAATAAAGTTTGTAATCATTCTCATGATTATAACTTAAATTCTTGAAATTTTAAGATTTTGAAACTATTATTTTCTTTGGAAAACTGCAATAATTCCTGAAAAAAATTATATTTGTCAATAATTTATAGGAGATATCGGTCATTTAAGCTGCGTTTTGGGTGTTAAAAATCTGAAATCGATATTAACACAAATAAGCCAAAATGCATCGATCGACTTCATTGAGCTGTTGCCATTAGATAAAAAAAAATCTGATGTGGGCAACATATGACTTTCCTTATATAATGTAATGAATTTACTACATTTACAGTAAAAAATTAGGTTTTTCTTATAGTAGATACTAATATTCTTTCCAAGATATTGAATTTTCGACAATTAGTCGTCATTTTCATTGATTTAGCATCATTTTTATCCATTTGGCGAGATTTTCATTAATTTGGCAACATTTCAGAAAAGTCGCCAAGTTGGCGACATTCCGCCCAAATTCGTCGCCAAAATCTCGCCAAGCGTTATGCACTAAGAAAAAAGTTATTCTTACAGCTGATAAATGACTATTGGCGTTCAAATACAAAAGTATTATTTAAAGTATATTTTTTCATGAATGGAACGAGCTAGATCCACGAGAATGATATCACTCAATTTATCGCATGGTATTACATATGAAAAGTGAACATGTTTATCAATAGGAATTTTTTTTATGTTACTTTTTCATAATTTTTTTGAAAAATGTACAATATCTCGAGAACGGTTCATGTTAGCGTTCTAAAATTTATGCCAATCGTTTTCTAATGAAAAATTACATAAGAAATATCTATTTGTGTAACTTTATTAGTGGTTTTGATTTTTTGACGATTTTTTCAAAATTTCATTCGAAAATTTAGGGGGGTTCTGAACATTCGATTACGTATAAAAACAATAGGCTTCCAGTGTTTACGGATTGTGATTTTTGTACCAAATTTGGTTCGAATCGGTCTATTCGTTCGTCAGTTATCGTCTCCACAGACCCACTGACACACACACACACACACACACACACACATACTTTCACACACACACACACACACACACACACAGACATCACTTCAAAAATGTTTGATTCGTGATCAGGGATGCTTGAAACGTGCTCTCCCGTCGAAAACTCGAATTCGAATTTTCGACCCCGTCACAATACTTTCCTTATACATTATGTATATAAGGAAAGTAAAAACATTTAAAGAATTCAAACGGAATATTTTAAAAGAATAATTTGCGAACAAAAACGGGTAAAAAAAACATATTTCATGTATTCTAATACTTATGATTATAACAATTTCATGTATTACTTTCCTTATATACATAATGTATAAGGAAAGTATTGTGACGGGGTCGAAAATTCGAATTCGAGTTTTTGACGGGAGAGCACGTTTCAACCATCCCTGATCACGAATCAAACATTTTTGAGGTGATGTGTGTGTGTGTGTCAGTGAGTCTGTGGAGACGCTATCTCACAAACGAATGGAGCACCTCGGATAAAATTCGGTACAAAAATCACAATCCGTGAATACTGGAAGCCTATTGCTTTTAAACGTAATAGAATGTTCAGAACCCCCTAAATTTTCGAGTGAAATTTTGAAAAAATCAAAACCTTTAATAAAGTTACGCAAATAGATATTTCTTATGTAATTTTTTCTTAGAAAACGATTGACATAAACTTTAGAACGCTAGCATAAACCGTTCCCGCGATATTGCGCATTTTTCAAATAAATTTATCAAAATATCCCATAAATTAAAAAAAAATATTAACTATTGTGAAATATGTTCACTTTTTATATGTAATATGCGATAAATTTTGTGACATCATTCTCGTGGATCTAGCACGTTCCATTCATGAGGAAAGATACTTTGAGTAATACTTCTGTATTGGAACGCCAATAGTCATTTATCTGCTATAAGAATAACTTATTTCTCCGTCCATAACGCTTGGCAAGATTTTGGCAGAATGTCGCCTACTTGGCGACTTTTTAAAATGTTGCCAAATTAATGAAAATCTCGCCAAATGGATAAAAATGACGCTAAATCAATGAAAATGACGACTAATTATCGAAAATTCAATATCTTGGAAAGAATACAAGTATCTACTATAAGAAAAACCAATTTTTTTACTGTAAAAGTAGTAAATTCATTGCATTATGTAAGGAAAGTCATGTGTTGCCCACATCAGATTTTTCTAATACTTATGATTATAAAAATAGAACTGAGCAATAAAGAATAGAAATGCTTGAAAATTCTTCTCTAAATATTTATTTGAATGATACGAAATGTAAAATATTCGAATAACAATATTATGAAAATCATAAATTTTTAATTATTCCAGTTTTAAGCGACTTACAAAATATTCTATCTAGTTCTACCTTTTGACATAATATGTCTAGAAAAAAAATTTCATAGCAGTATGCAGTTCGTTCTTGACTTATTGTGTTCACATTTCACAGACAAACATACATTTTTAGAAAACAATGAACTAGCATACAAGTAAACTAGCGTAAAATTACTATGAATTTCAATAGAGCATAAAGTAAAAACTAAGAGTTTTGACCGGTTTCAAAGGCAGAAAGCAGCTTTCTTCAGGACAACCTACATTCAGAGCAAGATTGGCATCTTCGAAATAGTAACAAACGAGGCTGAGACGGAAAAATGTTGCCCAACAGTTCAAGAATGAATGAAAGGTAAAAACCAAGCAGAAAAGAAAGAGTGGCGGGATTCGATGAATGAACGGTTAGTCGCGACTGTGGTTAGTTGGGATGGTTAGTCGCGAATTAGATGGTTAGTCGCAGCGACTGTGTAACCTCCCATCATCTGACGTCCCGTGTGATTCTGCTCCTATAATTCTTTTTATGCGATCGACCATCGTCACTTTCGTATAAATAGTCCTAAACCCGTACATTCATACACTTTTCCAGACAAAGTTATAAAGAATTTCCTAGGAACACTATATAATGTATATAACGTTCTTCATGTTTAATTTATGGTGTTTCCCCTCCTTTAAATTTCCGTACTTTTCGACATTCCGATGATCCGACTCATCGATGGTTCAGTTTAAATCGAATAATTGAAATTCTGTAACTGTATAACCCAATGCCCACATATATGCATTACAAGGGAAGACTTTGCAATAGTTCTCTCGGATTGCAATCTTTCATGTCCTATCTTGTAAAGGACCATGAATAATGATAAAACGCCACGGCTTTCATCTGCTAAGTGATAGGGGGCGCCACAATAACAATCTGAAGTTGTCATGCAAACGTGCTCTACTGACGTGTATTATTTACATTTTAGTGTGAAAATATTATCCTTTTCAGTTATTATTATTATTAAATAATACCTGAAAAAACAACAAAATATGCACAGCCGTTAGACTGTTACTTCTTCAATCCTTATAAGGCATTTGTAAAACGTATCGAAGACTACATAAAAATTCGAGCTGCATGCATTGAAGGGGTCCATATTGAAGACATCGATGAATTTTGAACCAACATCGATGAAGAGGCCAACAGAAAGTTAAATGACAGATTATTTATTTTTAAAATGCATTCATTTGTGTACAATTAACTTGGCGCTGATATATTTCAAGATATGGTAATATATTCTTGGAAAAAAGCTAGATATTCTGTTGAAAAACACATTACAAAATTTAACAAGAAAATGGCAACTGTATTTAATATTGTTTCAGCAACTTGTTTTATTGTAAATTGCAATGCTTATGCATTTGTTAAATGTGCACATTGTAATGTTTTCATTTGTATTGATCATACATTTAATCATTCCCATTCATAATTTCAAACTTAGAAAGAATTTAAATCATTCATTATTTTACAAATTTCATTTGCTTTGACTTTCATTGTAATACAATCAATAGTTTTGTTGATTAGTTTAGTTTTTGTTTCCAAAATTTCAGCCTTTGTCTTTGTTGTGTTTGATCAACTTTTACGACCATATCTTGGCAGTTGTTTAGTTAATTAATAAGATATAAATTATATTAGTAATAAATTTATCATTTACTACTTACCATTATTGTCCATTTTATTTCAAAATAATAATAATAATTGAAAAGGATAATATTTTCACACTAAAATGTTAATAATACACGTCAGTAGAGCACGTTTGCATGACAACTTCAGATTGTTATTGTGTCGCCCCCTATCACTTAGCATATGAAAGCCGTGGCGTTTTATCATTATTCATGGTCCTTTACAAGGACATGAAAGATTGCAATCCGAGAGAACTATTGCAAAGCCTTCTCTTGTTTGAATGATACAGAGCAATAGAAGAGCTGATATTACCAACAGTAATGACTGTTGTTTCTATATCGGACAAAAGCTCCAAGCAATTATAAAGCTGGATAAAAAATACAGTCCGATCTGTCTAAGGCGGATTCTATCCCGTGCATAAATGTGTTGAAACCCAGACCGTCCGACCTACCAGAAAGGTGTAAGGTAACTGTTTGGGCGGTCGGGAAGTGCCACCCAATTTAGACAGGAACCCAGTGGGGGAGGTGCATAAATATGTGTAGTAGGGGTTGCTTCCTCTGCCCGTTCCATTTGAAATGATTGAACAATGCGAGATCTAAAGAGTAGATGTATTTCTGTTCCAGGCAAACATGGGAGTTTCCATTTTAGATAGATTTGACATCTTTGTTTTTAAACAAATGAAATGCAAAAGTGTGGAAAGATAAATAGAGTCATCTGATGTATTTTTTTTCCTTTTTAGCTCCAAGTGCTGCATCTGCGGTAGAAAGGAAGACGAAGATGATATGGAATACATCGCTGCTCCCAAGAAGGTCGGCAGGAGCAAGGGAGGCGGAGGAGAAGAGGCGGGTTGCAGAAAGGGATCGGACGTTGTTCACATGAAGGTGTACACGTACCAGGCAACCCCAGAAGCAGAAAAGAAACTTCTGTGGGTAGATTATATGGATCAGGAGAGCCAAGTCTGGATCGGCAAGGGAGGCGTGCCCTACAAAAGGGACTGCATGGTGTACTGGAACGGCCACAACCTCTTCTATCTGAGATTCCTGCACCGCCTCTTCAAGGTGAGATCCATCGAAGAACGCTGTCGGGAAGAACGGGTGAGAAAACATTTCTTAATTGCAAGACTTTTTCAGTATTTTAAATTTCGTATACCCTGTGATGTTAGCATAAAAATATCCTGCAAACAAAAACTGAGAAAAAAGTTCACGGCATTTTGCAACAGAACATGACCACGCGACGGACTCCTTTCAATATAAGTGGAGGAATAAAAATATACTCAATATACTGAGTAAATATACTCAAAATATACTCAAATTCATAATATACTTAAAAATTTCATGGATTCCCAAATGCATTCCATTTCGTCACTAAAAATAAATTAGCAAAATTATAGGTTTAATCTTTTTCAACTCGCTTGCTTAGCAGGAAGAATTTCTTATTAAACTTATAGAAAAAGAACTTTGCCATTTTGAAGTGAATAACATCTATGGTTGGGGTTTCTCTGGCGGTAAAACGGAGCGTTACGAAAAATGTAAACACGTTGAAAGCTTATACCCCTCCCCCCTACTCCGAACCTAAAAGGTAAAAATGTAAATACTTTTTCTTGTTTAGCCAGAAATGTGATCTAAATTATGAATATATTATATAATTTCAATATTTTGAACTTTTATTTTTCAAAAAAAAAAAAAAAAAAAACTCAAAATGTAATTTTTTATGTTTACTCCAAATATATAGTAAACTATAGAAAAAATATATATAAATAGTAAACACTAGAAAATTTAGTATTAAAATCTATATTTATTATTTTAAAAAGATCATAGTTTTCGGGTAATCGTCTTGTCAAGCTTGAAAATTTTGTAATACCTATATCTCAAAAATTAGAAGAGTTTGTTTTAAACATTAAAATAATTTGCAGCCGTTGAAAGTCCTGTGAAAGTGTTGAAAGTGAAAAGGCCGTTGAAAGTGTTTGCAATTGTATTTTGATTCGATATATATATATATATATATATATATATATATATATATAATAAAAAAGATAAAAATAAAAATAAAATAAAAATAAAAATATATAAATATATATATATATATATATATATATAATAAAAAAGATAAAAATAAAAATAAAATAAAAATAAAAATATATAAATATATATATATATATATATATATATATATATATATATATATATATATTTATATATTTATATATTTAACTTTAAAATGTATCTATCCGAACGAGATTTTTTTTTCCTACTTTCACTCGAAATATCTTAAACTATAAAGGATAGATATAAACAGTAAAGGACAATATATGTATAAGGAATACTGATTTTTAAATCTATATTTTTGAAAATGCTCTTATAGTTTTCGATTCATCGTTTCTTCAAGTCAAAGTAACAAAGTTTTGCGTTTTTCAAGTTTGTAATGGTTACATCTAAAAACTTGAGCGTCGGTTATAAACAATAAGCAAAACTTTGTAGTTCGATAAAAGCCCTATAAGTGTATTTAATCAGATTTTGGATCGAGTTTTCATTTTGAATATTACAGAAGTTGAGTTTTATTTTATAAAATGTTATTCACGCAAAACCATTTCGGCTCCATCGGACTGGAACCACCGCCGATTTTTTTTTCTTGCAACTTCGTTTTCTGGGTATCAGTGCTTTAGAATAAGCTTAATTTTAATTACAAAAAGAGTTTAACTGTTTGATTACATACTTAGTGTGGTAACAATAAAATTTTAAATTGATTTAAATAAATTAAAGAGGAAAACTTTAGATTTTAAAGCCACTGAGGAAGGGTATAGTGATGCCCGAAAACGCTCGGGCTTTTAATCTATGTGTACGTCTATAGGATGTCTCTTAAATGACTTTTAAAATCTAAAGATTTCGCCTTTTATTTATTTAAATCAGTTTGATTGCATATTTTCTTTTCATACTGTTGTGATAAAATCTTCTTTCTTCTCCCATTGTAGCCTCCGATGCGTGGATGCCTCTCCTTGCCCAACCTGCTGGACTACATGGGAATGCTGAAAGAGATCAGCAACGACAGAAACGAAAGTTAAGCTTTCTCCTATTATTACTTTAATTATTTTTATTTGTATAATTTGAGTGTATTTATCATTCGGCCTGAAGTCAAAATCTATATCAGAATGAGTTTTATAACTCTCATTATTTAGTTATCAATGTTTTGAGATATTATTATTACTTTATCACTTATGTGCATAACATTAGTATTCTATCCATTTGGCCTCTAGTCTAAATTAATTTCAAAATCTTAAGTCCTTTAGTTTATATTGTTGTATAATATATAACCAGCCACTATTCATTTTATTCTTGTTTCAATTGCAGAGGAATTCAGTTTCCTTGTTACAGAAACATAAAATTGGTAGATTCATTTGAAACTCGTGAAAAATTATTTTGTTTCAAATATTAAATATATTCTTTCTTTAAAGTCAGTTGTTGTTTTGCATTCTAAAACTTTTCCTCCATTGACATATCATAAAATGACGATTGGCTGCGTTATCTGATTTGGCCTTTTTTAAAATTCTTATAATATTAAAAACCTAACCAACACAATAAATAGCAATAAATGCAATCATTTTCTTCCATAGTTTTAATAGCTGAAAATAGGTTTCACTAGCAATAAGTAGCATTCAATAGAATTTTCAATACATTCATTATAATGGACTATTTCTTTTATCCTTCTTCAATGATGCTATACAATAGTTTTCATTTTTTTTTCCAGACCAACTGCTGCTGCGTCACCAGTCCGGCTCCAGTCCAATTCTAGTCTTCCAGCCATGCTCTCCCACGCCTTCTCCACGTTGTCTTCTGCGGTTTAGATTCTATGGTGTCTTGTACAAGTTTGATGGTTGTCGGTGTCCCGTTCTGCACTTATCGGTTGTGTGTTGAGGTTCTGTTGCAGAGGTTCGCTGTCCCGGTCTTGTTTCGTCTGCCGATTGTGTGCTGAGTGTGTAGTGTTGTTTACAGGTGGACTTGAGTAAGAGGTTTCGTTATCAACGTAGTCTTGTCGTTTCGAGTCGTCGTTTCGTATAGGATAGAGAGCGTCGTTGTTCCGTTAAGTAGGGAGGTTGAGGGAAAGGGTGGGGGGAGGGGGGCCCCCTCCGACGAGGTCTCACCTTACCGTGGTGGAGGGGTTTGCGTGTCCCAAATTCTGACACCTACCAACAATAGACATTTCAATGAACTCGTCCGCGCAATTTAATTTACCAGAGTTTTGGTTCAGCACAATAAAATTCCCATAAGGTATGTTACACGGGATCATAAAAATTGGTCATAAAATTAATTTTATAGTTTTCGAACAAAATAAGCAGTCTAACTGAGATGAAAATTTCAGTAATATCTCTGAAAAGTGTCTGTCTGCACTCAGTTTTGGATCCCATAGTGAACTAAATGGAACCGATTTGAACTTCCCGATTCACAGAACACCTACACTTTTAGTGCATAAGCAGGTTGTTAGAGTATAAAGCTTCCCAATGCTTCTCAATAATTGTACTTGACAATAGGCAGAATTTGGGACCAGACTAAGAGGACCCCACAGAAGCAGAATGAAAATCATACGTCTGTAAGCATTGCGTTATTTTGTGTTTTGATTGTTTCTCTTCACAGAGGTACAGTTTAGCCTTTTTCAATGATTGGTTTTCTAATGTCTTATAAAAGTAAAGTAAAATATATATAGAAACACTATTAACACAAATATTCTGTAGGAAATTAAGTTCCTAAAACAATGACAGTTTTACCAAAGTCTTATAGTTTTCAAGTAACTATCTTGTAAAGTTAAAGGAAATAGCAATTTTTCAATTTTAAAGTTTGTTATGCTTATATCTCGAAAACGGAAAGTGCTAGCTATACACAGTGCATGAATCATTTGTAGCGCATTGAAAGCCCTACAAAGATATATAAATAGATTTTGGATCGGTTTTTTAATTTTGCTTTGTTTACCATAGGCTTCTGTTATCTGTTTTAAACGAGACATATCAGGCTGAAAACAACGAATAAACTTATTGAAATTTTGGAATTTTATTTTACAAAACGCCATTCAGACAAAATCCGTTCAGTTCCATAGGATTGGATCCACCGCCGATATTTTTTCCAAGGTATACTCCAGAACAATGCACATGTTTCGAATATCCAAATGTGTTCCTTTTAAGAATGGTGCCTCTCTAGAGTTTTTGTTATTTAAATCGATATAATCGATTAAAAACATTTCATTTCAACAAAATATATTTGTAATAAAAATTTCCCGTCATTTCTATACTTGTTAAGTACTACAGGAATATATGTGTAATCCTTCATTGATTCGCGCATATTTCATGAAACATTCAATATCGCTTGTACATAGTCCAAAATCAAAGAGCTGAAGAGATCTTTTCAAAAGTATGTATGCTCACAAGAACCTATGGTAGCCACAGCATTACATTATTTTTGTGTATCAATCGATGCAGTATTATAATTTCTGTCATGTTATTCAAACAATCTGATGTGACCCACACATGCATTTTCTTACAGATTAAGAAAGGATAGATATTTCAAGACAATAGCTTGAATCTTTCGCCAGATTTCGCACTAGTTGTGACAAAATTATATGTGTACTATTTCGAGAGAAGGCCATGTTAACTCCAAAACAATACTATATGTTTATTGATGGCTCAAAGTCTACGAAGTTGACAATATGAATATATTTCATATAAAAAAAATCTTTACATTAAACTGTACAATATCTTGAAAACGATGTGTGTTAACGTTATGCAACTGCCCTTAATCAATAGATCTGTTAAAATAAGTGTATTTAATTTCTTTTGAAATGTTCCATTCGTTCCTGAGATGTCATGTCCAGATTCACAAACAGACATTACCGATAAATAGTCGGTTCGTATTCAAGTGTATTCCAAATCGTGTCCATCCATCCAAATCTAATTTTTGACCCCCATTCCAATATTTTCGCTTTATATTACATATTACCAGTCAATTAAAATTGGGGTTATTAGCTTTGTATTTTATAGTCGAAACTTTACTTGAACTTCATTCAATTAGTTTCGTTCTTCTAATCTAACCGGTCGCCAGTTCTTGAATACAGTCGAACATGAATCCATTTTTAAGCTACAATTTTCTCACATGGATTACAAAAATCTGATGTGGATAGCACGTGACTTTCCCTACAGACCCCTATACATCATCCATCAAAATGAGTTTAAGTTCTCAAATTGACAGGGATACTTCTTTGCATCTAGCTTGCAGATTTAATGATTCCTTTTAATTAGACAACTAAACGCTTTTTAAAGTGTCGGCAAAATTCCGAAAAACTTTATTATTTCAAAAACGGTCATCTTAAAGTAATAGAGTGGGCCTTATTCTTTCTGTCGCTAAAAATTACATATAAAAGAAGCATTTAATGAATCATTCTATGCATACCTAGTCCTTTATTTCATATTTCGATTGTTTCTCGAGTCATTTTGCAAAGTAATGGACAATTCTATTTTTCGGAATCTTACCAAAATCTAGTGAGCACCAGGGTCATCCACACGTGACTTATCTACTCAATTTCGTAAAATTTTCTCGAATAGATTTTAAGCTAGAGGGCATACATTCATTGTATAGGAAGCCACAAGGAAAAGCACTTTGGATTTCAAGCATCCTTGCTGTCGTATCAAACGCTTCTGAGATAACATGGACGTTCCTTCTAAAAATAGGTTTTCAGAGTGCATTTTCGACACGATTCTATTAATTTTTCTATGCATTACCATGCAGGGAAAGTCACTAAAATACTCTGCTCCGCTAGAAAGCATACGAAAAGATGATCTGTCGAGCGATAGCAATAAAACGCTCGCCACATGCCCCGGCAAAGCCAACGGCGAGAGGACCCTTCGCCGAGTCACCCGGAAGCCAGTCCAGCCGAGTCCAGCCCGGAAACCCCCTTCGAGCACCATAACAACCTAACCGCGACAGTCGTAGATATACTATATCTCTTTAAAATATCTACGGCGACAGCAAGCGGAGGGGACATAAAGAACTTTCTTTCAAAAAGCGAAAGTGTAGCAACCAACCACACTGAGAGGATGAGGGTCATCCGCTAAAGGAAACCAAACCAATTTATTAGGCAAGAGTACACACTTCACCACATGATGGGTCATAAAGCAAAGTACACAATTTTCCCAACAAGTTCAAATAATAAATTTAGGAAAATATAATGTAATGGGGCAGTCACAAAATCAGTAGTTAAAATGGAACACACTTCACCACATGGTGGAATAGAAATCAAAGTACAACTCTTGAAAGAGAACTTTCCAAGAAGTTAAAAACATGTTTAAAAACATCTGCAGTATTAGTAATCTCAATAAACATACGATAGGAAAGTCTGGAAACCTAAGGGTTCATTTCGAGTTCGAGTCATTCCTCCAACATTTTACAGAGTCCACTTGCAGCAACGAGCTTGAGGAAGTTTGTTGCTCTGGAATTCTTTCCGCACCTCGTTCCAGAGAGTGAAAGAGTATATGCAATGTTCAACATCACCCATCGCCGCCCCTCGATGACACATCCAATTTATAGAAAAATTGTTTTTGGTATGCCTTGAAGACACTAAAAGTCGTTCGCTTTGAGTTCAGGATGCCTCACACGTGGTTTTACATCGAAAACTCGGATTCGAATGTTCGACCTCCTTCACTGTACTTTCTCTATACATTGTTCTATTTATGCAGGAAAAGTAATGGGATCATTCTCAGAGTGATGGTTGTCGTATAGTCTAGACGGGAGAAAGATAGATTCAGTTATTTATGATTATTAGTTAGTTATTTATGGACGTAAGTAGTGCTAAAATAATATGCATAAACACAAATAATCGAATAAATACAATGCAACTGCATCTCTGATCTGTTTATAACGTTAAAAAATTAATTTAAAACGAATTTTTAAGAAAATTTTCAAGAAAATAAAGAAATAAAAAACCTTTCATTTTGATACTAATTAGGATATAATATCTCATAGCAGGGCCGTTGAGACGAAATTGAAGAGGCGGAATTGAAAGAAGGGAAATTGAAGGGGGGATCAACACTCTTAAAAGAAGGGCTCACCAAAAACATAAATAATCATTAGTATTTATAAACCATAATAGTTACTATTATATATTTCAATTCATATCAATTATTAATACATATTTATATTTGCAAGTTAAGAGCTGATTCTTAATATCCATATAACTACTATGCATCCATATTAATATATAATAATTACAATTGATTTAAATGGAAGCATTAACGTGTCCTAAAGCTGTTAATAATGTGCAGAGACATTGTGAAAGTTATTACTTAATATGAACTCTTACCTATTTATCAGTTGATTTTGAATCTATAGTGTATGATAGTCACAATAATACAAAAGTATCCTAAATACTGCTGTCTTAATTTTTAAACATTTTTAAATCCAACGTGTAAATAAATTGATCATAAGTATAATCATACATTCAACTCCATTAAAAAATCTTTAAAACGAAGTCATTTATAAAAAATTCTCAAAGACATTTTTTATTCAAAATTTGAATGACATATTATATGAAATTTCATATTACTAATGTAAATTTAGCATTTTTATCACGGGGCTGAGTATACCTTTTGGGGGTGGGGGCTTAGCCCCTGTCTGGCTACAGCCTTGTCGTATCTTCTAAGCAATATATGGAATATGAATATATAAGAAAGTCCAATGGAGATTCACAGTCCATATGTTTAGTATTGTAGAATTTGCGCGTATATTTTACGATATGCAGGATTCCTAGGAAAGTCCTTGATCACCCCAAATAACTTGGTAAGAAAAAACCCATGAGTGTGCACGTTGAGTCTATCTATAGTAAAGAGGCCCTGCTCGATCTAATCAAAGGGGTAGCAGTGCTCCTAGAGGAGAATCTATGAAATTAGGATAACGAACTCCACAACAGAGTGAGATAGAAGGAAAGAGCCAATTGCAAAGTGGAAGAACATTTCGACCCTAAAACTGTTACAAAAGAAAATTATATTTGACGCAATATAATAATCGACGAATTCTCGTCCTTTTCGGCAATGATGCAGCAAACAATTCTTGTATGAACAGAAGTCCAGTGCAGAGGCAGTTTAAAACGCTCTTCGTCAGAGACAAAGTGCGTTTGAATTTCAGAAAAAACAGGACCACCACTTTGACGAACCTTGCAGGTATCGCCTTGTTATAAATTCTGATGATATGACTTTTTGATAGGTTCTTCTCGCTCCTAGTGTCCCATTCCGTTTTATTTCAAAGTCATGGCCCCGACCTTTTAAATTCTCCACTAGGGGGCTCTGCATTTTCTTTTATTCGATGGAATTTCACCCTTTCATTATAGATAGACTTAACATGTACAATTATGACTCATGGACAAAGCTCAAGAACTTTCCTTGGAACTCTATATCGAGTAAATGGGAAATATTGACTGGATTCGGAATTTCCCTACACTCATCATTTTTTAACTAAAGTTTCTTCGGGAAAGGGAAATTTCCTGAGGAAGGGAAAATGTCTCCCTAATTGGCATTGGCGGCCATTATATTGAGGATTGACTGGAGTGACTCTTCGACTGGACGTGCCAGAAAGATGCTTATATCCAACAACACATTCATTGGAATTGAGGTTGGTTATTTATTCATTTCTGTTACTTTTCGTTTTCATAATACGTAGATAAAAACGGATGAAATATAGTGTGTAACAGAATGCAAAGTATTAAAATAAAGTTTAGGGACACTTTGGAAAGTGCTGAAAGGTTTGTTGAATCATCCTGGGCAGTAACAAGTTATCCAGGATGTTAAAAGCGGATTATTTTCACAAGAAAGTAGGTGATAAAAACGATATTAGCTTTTAGAATCGAACAATAATAAACCTTAAGTAAATTGGAAAAAACTTGGGATTCAACGTAATATTGTTCCTTAAATATTGTGTTTATATATATGTGAAGTATGTGTATGAATTATAAATCGATTACCTTAATTTAAAATGTATGAGTATTGCACACATTTACGAGACAATATTGTGCAAGTGAATCCTAGAAATGATGATGCATTTTGTGATCCGTAAAGTACGCATTGTTTAATATTATAAAGTAGCAGATATACCCTGAGTTACTCGTTATTTAAAATATGTACAAATTTCTGTTGTATTCTAAAAGACGCATTGTTCATCGAAACATCATTCGATTAAAATATTTAATTTTTGATCGAGATTTATTTAATTTCCCTTGGTATAAAAATCTTTGTTCTCACTATAGAAAATTATCTTTACTATCAGACATGAAAAACAAAACATCCTGGTCCGGTTTGTAAACAAATTTACCAAAATATGAAATTGGATCAATATATGCCATAATGAAAATGGTATTAGGAAATATTCCCGTACCATTATATCCTGTTTCTACAATCGACTAAACACAATATACGTATTTAAAAAATCTTTGTCCAAATAAAACAGATGACTTCAGAAATTGAAAACATCAATCATTCCCGATCAATCTTGTATCTTAAGGCCGTAACCAATATAATCCAGTTAAAACAGCAATACCGTTCATTTATAAAAGTATTTTTATATCCATTTCGTTATTATTTAAATCGAATAAATCAAATAAAAATTGTTTGATTTAATTCCTTTGTTAAGCAACATGATATGTAATTTTTTTTTAAAAATTTTCGGGAAAAATCTCGTTTGAATAATGCTATTTCCATAAAATGTTTAAATGTGCATTTTTCTATTAATAAACTCGACAACCCTTGGTCCTAGAAACTCGAAACATAACGGGATTACCTGCATTGTAGTAAAGAATACCAAATTTGGAAACAAAAAGAGAAATCAGTCAAAAATTACTGATTTGTATACAAAATAAAAATACATACACATTATATATATATATATATAAATAATGGTGTATACACTCAGGGTAGCCCAAAAGTTACTAGACCATTTTAGAATAAAATAGCTTTTTCATTTTTCAGTATTTCAAATTTATGCTTTTATAAACAAGAAACACACTTTTTGAAAATAAATTTTTGTTTTGGAAAATGACATCCTTTAAATAGCCACCATTTCGATCTTCCCAATGGTTCAAATTTTAAATAGTCTAGTGACTTTTGAACCACCCTGTATATATATATATATATATATAATCGAATTTTACTACAATACAATTTAATTTAAACTAATGAAAATCTATATACTCTAAATAGTGGTTACTTAGTTTATTTGACTAGATGCCCGGATGTTTAAACGAAAATACAATAGGGAAAACTTGGGTTATTTCGTGAGAAGTGGACTCCCGAAGATAATTATTTACAATAAGTCGATTATTTCCATTCCTTTCCATACATAGTATATGCTGAGAGACAATGGGAGAAGTCGAAAATCCGACTTTTGGAATGGGATAAATATAGGCGTTTTAAGCATTCCTGAATACGAATCAACAACTTTTACATTCCCTACTCCAATAGATAGTACCGTGTGTCAAGGGAAGTGAATGATATTTCCGATGATTGGATTTTGACCAATTGACACGTTTTAAGAATCCCCGAGCATAAGTCTTATAAAAGCTTTTCATCGATGTCTGCTCAAAATGTATCGCGCATCAATGGAGCGATATAAATGAGTGCGATTTAATAAAATGAGTAATCGTTAAGAGGCCTATTGATTATCGAGGATTCTTAATGGTCCAATCGCTTCCCATTCCCGTTGAACAGTTCAATTCATGTTATACACTCTGGTGGAATGAAGTTTGCTCGCTGTTTGAAAGTTTACATGATGTACTTTTGTAAGGATTTCAAAAGGCTTCAAGTGAATCCTGTACTATTTATAGCTAAATCTTTTCGTTTTCGAGATAAGAGCATTGCAAACTTTAAAAGAACGGAACATTTTTAGACTTCTTTGACTAGACAAGAGCATTTCTCGAAAACTGTAAGAGCTTTGCAAAAATAAATTATGGATCAAGAAACTGGATGAATTTCCTACTAACATTTTACTCGCTTATTGTTAATATTTATCTTTTATAGTTAAGAAGATATTTCGGATACAAATAAAGTGAAGCGAACACTCGCTCGGACAAAAACTTTTATTGAATTCTTCGTGGCCGATAGTGCCTATTTCAGCTTCTTTGATTGCATTTTGAACGTTCTCCTAAAAATATGAAATTGGATTCATAGCTCAGACCAGTAAAGCATTATCATCTATCAAAATTTGGCGGATCCTCGAAAAATAGAACCGGCAAAATGGCCAGTGAAAAATCCCTTTCGCTTTACATTGTTGTCAGATGGCTTCAATATTCAGCCTCACGTTATCTATAAAAATAAAATTGAAAATCTGTCTGTCTGTATGTATGTATGTCTCATCACCACTGGAAAACGTCTGAGCCGAATTGGATGAAATTTTGTAGGTAGGCTTGGAATAGCCCCACTTATAATGGAGTTCATGTTTCGACTTTCTATGACCAGGGGTTGTCTATATATTAACACTAGAACGATGGAAGCGGTCATTTTGACCGTATAACTAATTTGAGAAACTATTCCTTCGAAACGGCTCATCCCAGCTTATTCAAATTTTATGACTTTTCTTATTTTTTTAAAGCAAAAATATTTCTTATTGCTAAAAATGTGTCGAAGAAACATCCTAAATGCTGTAACTATGATATTTTGGTTTTGAATTAAAGGTATGTTCTATTTTTTTTTCTATGGCGGTCAAATTGACCGCTGCCTATCGTTCTAGGTCGTTCCAAATATCCGTCTTTCATTAAAAACGCACAGTTAAACCTTCTATAGACGTGACATAATGCAGACGATATTTTCCCCCGTCAATTTATTTGAAGCAAATGATATCATGTCGCTTATCCACGGGTTTAAATCCAATGGGGCAGACGCTTTTCATTAAATCGTTTCCAATTTAAATAATAAAGAAATGTATATGACATGAATTTTACGGCATTTTTAACTGGATTACATCATTTACTGTCTTCAGGTTTAAAGATTACCATGGGTTTATTGATATTTTCAATTTATTATGCCATCTGTTTTATTTTGGCAAAAATGGTTGAAACTCATTATAGTACGGGTGATCTTCTATTAGTACACGGGTATATCCTCACAAATGGTTTCTCTAAGTCCTCGGACGAGACGGATGGTCTGGGCTTTCGACGTTCGACGGGTATATCCTCAAAAATATAAGTAGCACGGTTATACCTTCCCATACAATTTTAGCCCTTTCATTTTGACATATATTGGAATCAATAACGGCCCTCCAGTTTACATTGATATTTTCACTTTATCATGTCATCTGTTGTATTTTGGCAAGGATTTTTGAAATTCATATATTGTAGAACGGGTCATTTTCTACTAATACAATAGTATATAGTCTAATATTCGGGGTTATATGTAATACGGGCATATCTTCCGATAGGATTTTAGTGCTTTTATTTTGGCATATATTGATTTAATTTTATATTTTTTGTAAATTTGTTTACAGGCAGAACCAGAATATTTTATTCGTCAGATCTTCTTGGGAAGATAATTTTGTATAGTAAGAACAGAGATTGTTAAATTTCTTTTTAGGAGCATTAATTTAAATGTTTTTAAAAGCACTCTATGAATAAAAATGCCTTTAAAACATAGAGATTTGCACATGATTGTGAATTTAAATTTTTTTTATATTACATACTCCGTACAAAGAACGGGTATGCTGCTAGTCGTTCAAATGTTTTCCTCGAAAAATTTGGAAAAAGCAAAAATAATGATAGCTTACTTAAAAATAGATTCTGGGATAAAAAAAAAGTCCAAGTCTAGTTAATTTATTGAAATAAGATAAAGCACGAATATAAACCAATTCCTAATCCCCAGCACCGGTTTAGACACATTGTACTATCTCAGTTCATACGACGAGGCTGTTTTAAATAAAATGAAGAGGTAATGATGCATTCTTTGTGAACTCCTATTTTGTATGATGTGTACACATCAGTAGACTCCCGCTAAAAAATTAAAATAATCATAAAAGTTAAACTTTAAAAGCAACACACAACGCAAAACTGATAAGTGTCAACAGGTTTCGAAGGCAACAAATAGCCGTCTTCGTTAAGGCTCAACCTTCACTCAAGAGAGCTGGATTGGCGATTAAAATTCACACTAGGATTTATTCATTAAATGTTAAAACAACTTCTTCAAATCACTATAATAGATTTGAATTGGGTGCAAGTTATTATTGTAGGAAATTTTACAGATTCTTAAAGTTATGTTGAAGCATATCCTGAGAGAGATGTGAAGATTGATTCGTAAAACCCTGCAATACATGAATTGTACTATAATGATGTTAAATATATGAAACGTAGTAAAAATGTATATTTTCAACTTTACAGACTTCCTCTATGTAGAAAGATCGTCGAGAATCAAGGGTTCGAAGGGGGTTGTGGATTGTTCTAGAAGCAACGTTTCCGATATATTTTCTATATGGGGGGAGGCGATAACGTTCCAAATATAAACATTTGCCCTTTCTTTTATGAATAATCTTATTATAGTAGTTTGCTATATATCTGTATATCCGTACTGAATATATAATGTAACGACACTTAATTCACAATTTGAGGTGATCTTTTTATATTTAGAGATATTTTCTATTTCATGATAATTCTCACAAAAAGATTTTCTCCCGTGTCGATATAATGAACACACAGATAGAATAGCAACTCCCAATTTTATTTAAATAAGTAATAACATATTTTATATTTAAGCAATTGCTACTAAGCTTCTGGTTTTCCTGTTACAGGCCTACATAAAGAGAAATCTTTCATGGATGACCCTCGAGCATGCAATATACAGTTGGCCACGCGGAAAGCAGCAAATATTTAGGTTTATACCCACAGTGCTGAATGTTTGCCATTGCTAATAAAACTTACATTTTTAGAAAATAAGGAAACAATACTGTGTCACATGATGAATTGCATTTATTGTAGAGAAGCTTAAAAACGATTAGATCATATTTGTTTGGCGACTCATATAATGAATGCTCAACATGAGAAGAGGGTCAGAATGAACATAAAGACAGACGAACGCCTAAATGTTATGTGGGACCCCACCAAGGCTCTATACTAAAATTTTATAAAATGGGTATCGCTTTCTCCTTTGCTAATGAGACAAGCAGCAGTAAGATGGATTTTCAATTTTATTTCTATATAATGAGCATTGTATTAAAGGGGTTTGAGACTACATTTATCTCATCAACTTGGGATTTAATCACAATTTTGGAAATCTTCATATGGCAATTGATATTGAAACGAGTCATTCTTTAAACGATCTCCTTTTAACGAGTCATTCACAACGAGCGATGTGAATGACTCGTTTAAAGAAGCAGAATCACTTAACAAAACTTTGAGTTTTTATTTTTTAATAAAATAGATCTTGAAGACAATTTCTAGAAGTTTGGCAGTCCTAGGAAGGCGCCTTTAGAGTTGTGACATTAAATAAATATGTATTGCGAGCACAAAACTTTTCTTGTTCCCTAAGTTGGTTAAAATTAATATCATTGTAGTGTTTTCCCGTCAACTCAAAAAGAACTGTATTTTAATTTTGAAGGCAATGTGTATTTTGTTGTCACATTTCAACTGCTTCAATAGAACTGCAATACTAAGTATCCCCATTTCATTTGAAATTCAGTAGTCCCATTTTTTAAAAATCATCCGAATTATTATTTTTTTTATTTGGATAGATACAAAAAATGCCATACATTGTCCTAGGAAAGTTCTTAGGCACATCCAATAAATTTGTAAGAAAAGGTGCAAGCTAGGTCTACCTATAGTAAAGTCGTCTGCCATGCCCGATCGAATAAAAGAGATTTGCAACAGATCCAGATATTTGTCTCAGAAAATTGAGATAATTAATATTTTATCTATTGAAGGCACTGTCCCAAGGTGTCCCCATTTGGGACACTGAAAGGGTCTAAAAACATATATTTATTAAATATGTATCAGATATTTAAAGCGCAATATACATTGATCTTATTTGGAAGTGCTTAATGTATATGTGATAAGTGTTTGGTTAAGATAGAATTATAAAGAATATTTATATAAAGCAATAACGAAAAGTGTCCCACTTTACCCTACACTTCGAACCATCTGTTGTCCATATTTCTCTTTCAAAATTAACGTGATCACGAATCAAACATTTTTGAAGTGATGTCTGTATGTATGTGTGTGTGTATCAGTGAGTCTGTGGAGACGATAACTGACGAACGAATGGACCGATTCGAACCAAATTTGGTACAAAAATCACAATCCGTAAACACTGGAAGCCTATTGTTTTTATACCCAATCGAATGTTCAGATCCCCCCTAAATTTGCGAATGAAATATTGAAAAAATCATAAAAAAATCAAATCCACTAATAAAGTTACGCGAATAGACATTTCTTATGTAATTTTTCATTAGAAAACGATTGACATAAATTTTAGAACGCTAACATGAACCGTTCTCGAGATATTGTACATTTTTCAAAAAAATTATCAAAAAGTCATAAAATATTTCCTATTGAAAAACATGTTCATTTTTCATATGTAATACCATGCGATAAATTGGGTGACATCATTCTCGTGGATCTAGTTCGTTCCATTCATGAACAAAGATACTTTGAGTAATACTTTTGCATTTGAACGCCAATAGTCATTCATCTGCTGTAAGAATAACTTATTTCTTAGTGCATAATGCTTGGCGAGATTTTGGTGACGAATTTGGCGGAATGTCGCCAACTTGGAGACTTTTTGAAATGTTGCCAAATTAACGAAAATCTCTCCAAATGGATAAAAATGACGCCAAATCAATGAAAATGACGACTAATTGTCGAAAATTCAATATTTTGGAAAGAATATTAGTATCTACTATAAGAAAAACCTATTTTTTTACTGTAAAAGTAGTAAATTCATTACATTATATAAGGAAAGTCATGTGTTGCCCACATCAGATTTTTTTTATTTTATATAACTTTTTGATAATTTTTTTTGAAAAATGTGTAATATCTCGAGAACGGTTCATGTTAGTGTTCTAAAATTTATGTCAATCGTTTTCTAATGAAAAATTGCATAAAAAATGTCTATTTGCGTAACCTTATTAGCGGTTTTGGTTTTTTGACGATTTTTTCAAAATTTCACTCGAAAATTTAGGGGGGATCTAAACATTCAATTGCGTATAAAAACAATAGGCTTCCAGTGTTTACGGATTGTGATTTTTGTACCAAATTTCTTTCGAATCGATGCATTCGTTCGTCAGTTATCGTCTCCACTGACACACACATACACATACTTTCACACACACAGACAGACATCACTTCAAAAATGTTTGATTCGTGATCAGGGATGCTTGAAACGTGCTCTCCCGTCGAAAACTCGAATTCGAATTTTCGACCCCGTCACAATACTTTCCTTATACATTGTATATATAAGAAAAGTAAAAAATAGATTATTATCATAGTAGATGTTTATATTCTTTCCAAGATATTGAATTGGGGTCATTTTTATCCATTTGGCGAGCTTTTCGTTAATTTAGCAACATTGAAAAAAGTCGCCAAGTTGGCGACATTACACCAAATTAGTCGCCAAAATCTCGCCAAGCGTTATGGTCGAAGAAATAAGTTATTCTTACAACAGATAAATGACTATTGGCGTTCAAATGCAAAAGTATTACTCAAAGTATCTTTTTTCATGAATGGAACGAGCTAGATCCACGGGAATGATCTCACAAAATTTATCGTATGGTATTTATTACATATGAAAAGTGAACATGTTTCTCAATAGGAAATTTTTTTTTTTTTAATTTTATGACTTTTTAATATTTTTTTTTAAATGTGCAATATCTCGAGAACGGTTCATGTTAACGTTCTAAAATTTATGTCAATCGTTTTCTAATGAAAAATTACATAAGAAATGTCTATTTGCATAATTTTATTAGCGGTTTTGATTTTTTTGACGATGTTTTCAAAATTTCATTCGAAAATTTAGGAAGGTTTCTGAACATTCGATTGCGTATAAAAACAATAGGCTTCCCGTATTCACGGATTGTGATTTTTGCACCAAATTTCGTTCGAATCGGTCAATTACTGTCTCCACAGACTCACTGACACACACACACAAACATCACTTCAAAAATGTTTGATTCGTGATCAGGGATGCTTGAAACGTGCTCTCCTGTCGAAAACTCGAATTCGAATTTTCGACCCCGTCACAATACTTTCCTTATACATTATGTATATAAGGAAAGTAAAAAAATACGAGTAGTATAGTGCAGCTTAATAAACTCTCTTTATAACTTTTGTACGATGGTAGTTATTTATATTATTTTATATAAGTGCCGTTAGGCTTATATTTCATTTTTACACGATATTTGTAGGAAGCGTAGTATGTACTCGCAATTAAAAATTGGGTTTCTCTCCCTGTTACGGTTCGTTTTACGAAATTGTATATGTGTGCAATTTTACTTAGGTATGCAAAATTTCATCTTCCTACCAATTGCGGTTTTTGAGTCAAAGAGATCCCGAAATTCAGTCAAATGTTGATTTCGCTTCGTGGAGGACGTCCATGATAGTGTCGAAATTTCTTGTTTCGCCACAAAGTATAAATGTGCTTTCCGAAGATGTATTGGCGTAGCTCGGGTTGGCCACAACTCATCTAGTTGTCACTTTTCTTCCTAAGCATTTCTGAAAAGTTACAAATTGACGTAGAAACTTCAGTCTTAATCGGTCATTTGGCATGTGTTAAAAGATGTTTTTTGTTGCCGCGTTAAGGAGATTTCTGTTTCGGCTCAAACATGAATGCGATTATTTATTTCAATTCTGATCTTTTGGCGCCGTAGAACTTTTTCTGATGAAGCAGAAATTTTTATTGAACACATTCCGCTCTAGTCGGATTCCGCGGTTAAACGAGACCCGTTTTCTTCACAGTTAAGTAAGTTTAATGTGGTATAATGTTTGTATTTTTATCGTAGTAGATATTTTAAATTCTGAATCTAATTTTAAATCTAAATAATACCTTTTTCTTCCCGCACTTCGCAGAGTGGTTTCCTTGCTGGCTGTTGGATGACAAAATGCCAACCTGCAAAAGATCGTGAATTGAAGCCTCTGGTTGTGTAGCATTGTCATGCAGCAGGAATACAGCGCAGTTTTATGAAGGAGAGGCTTCCATGAAAAGCATCCTTTTGGTAAGTAATGAATTAAAACTAGATGCGTAACAAAACTCATTTACCATGAAATCTGATTGCACGCAGAAAATATATGACGAATTCATTTCAAATCGAATAAAAAAAATAACTTAAAATTTACTTTTTACGGTTTTAATACCTATTATATAGACAGGGTTCCTAGGAAAGACCTTAACTCCAATAACTTTACAAGGTAAGGCTTTTAAGTGTACACGTTAGATTTATGTATAGTAAAGTGATCCTGTCCGATCGAATGAAAGTGACGACAGCGCCTCTAGCAGATAATTAAAGAAGTTAGGATAAAGAACTCTGCAAAAAGCAAGATAGACGAAAACTGCAAATTGCAAATTTGTAGTGCATTGCTGATGAATAGGAATGAACACCAGGACCGAACGAAATACGACTAAGGAAGGCAATCAATACGTGCCGAAAAGTTGTATCCCCAGGGCTTATAACACGGTGACACTTGCAATGCGTATCAAAGTACGAGATAATAGTATTATTTCTGAAATTCAAATGTGCATTTTAAACAGGTTCTACACTGGATTTATGTTCATGTAAACAAGTTTTACACTAGATTTATGTTCATATAAATGCCTATTGCATTACTAGAAAGTGTACCCGCCGTTGCAGGCACGTTAATTTTAAAGGCATATTAAAAAATGCAAACTGAATTATTACACCTGAACTCACACCAAATTACTCGGCGCAATTAGTTCCCCTATGCGAGGGAGTGGCCTTAGTAGGTAGAAAGGTTTCGGAAAAGAGACAGCTTTGTGAGGGAAAACGCTAGATTTGTTTAAAAATTGTAAGACATGGATCGGCTAAAAAATTTATAATTCATTAATCAACAGATAGGTTTATAATTTTCTTTTCCTGGAATCGCCTGTGGTATATTTAGGAGCTGCTATCAAAATATAAACATTGCATGGCATATCAATTGTTTTATGTCGTAATATAAAAATTGGAGAGATTGAAAACGCACGAAAAGCATATATATATATATATATATATATATATTTGAATTACAAAAATTCGTTTATTAATCATGCTGTATTTATTAATCATGATGGATTATGTTCAAAGTTTGTTTGAAAGAGAATTTTTTGATCTCCCACAACTTGTTTTTCTTATGGTGTCAACTGTCAAGATAGAAAATGTGATAATATTTTAGGTCGCAAAGAAACGCATTTGTGTGACAATCGCCCAAAATCGTTGCAGAACAGGTTAAAGCACAAAATAACAACAAAAGAACTATTTCGAAATGAAAATAAAGACTCTGCAATCCCTTTTATTCGATCAAATAGGGTCCCTTTACTATAGATAGACCTAAAGTTTACACTCATGAATCCTTCCGGTCACACAAATAGCTACTGCAAGCCTTCGGGTCAGTCGCGTGGTCTGGGTTCTTCACACTCGTGGATCCTTACAAAGTTATTAGGACATTTAAGGTCTTCCCAAGGGACCTTTTATAAAAATAGATGCCGCCCTTTATATGCATATATTGTAATTCTCGGATTAATATAGTGTGTAGTTTAGCAGTATTTGAAAAACACTTTTTTATTGATTTATGGAATGACTCATTTTGTAAAATATTACCCTCTTGTAATAAAAATGGTAATGGGAACTCTCACATCGAGAACGGCTTTAGCTAAATGATGCCTATGGACCTTCAAATTTGCATAAAAAATGAACCCATGAACGGTCCAATTTATGCTTTGATAATATCCAATAGAAAATATCTAAAATAATGGTTGCGTTATTATATCCTCATAATAAAGAATTTACGCATTTTCCCTCTAAAATGTTTAAAATTCCAGATTTTAACCAAAATACGAAATAAACTCCATCTTAACGCCATTTTGAAATTTTCTGTCTGAAAATATCACTGTCTATATGAAATACGCAGATGGGAGATAATTCGAAGAATTGCGCATACCGCTGAAAGAAATTTTTATATACCAATAGATGCATGTTTAATCTTGAGCTGTGTAGAAATGTATGCCATTGCATGGATAGAAAGAAAACGATTCTAAATTGAAGGCAAATCAAACATATTGTAAATTAAAACCTAAATGTATTCAATTTTTAATAAATATTTGCAACGGTTACAGAAATGTGTACCATCGAACCTAATAGATCAAGTCATTTTCCTTGATGTGTCGGAAATAGGGTCTAGATTATGAATATATAAAAATAATTTTAATATTCCGAAGACTAAGGGGTTTCCGATACAGTTCCCCTTTGATGATGAGACAGACAAACGGATTTTCAGATGTCATGCTAGTAAGCAATAATTGTAGGAGTAAAGCCTACATGGCACACTTGCGTTAAAAAAAAAGATTTTACTTTAATTTTCAATTCTTTTCCCTTCGATTTATACAAAAGTTGCTGGGAAGGGGGGTAAGTTTATCCTTTTAACCTCTGTTTCATTGCCAGCCTACGGAGAATTAAGATACATTATTATTAGCAATGTATCTAAAAATTAAATAATTCTAATAGAAGTAATTGAGTTAGAATGATTTTTTAATTAATTCATCCCATGAAAAATGCTGAACTGAAATATATTTTAGAATATACGTATATTATCAATAGGCTGGCAAGCTTTTAAATTACTAATATTTAGTTTAATACTCAACTGTTAACTAAATTTTAAAATTGTAGAAAAGTTGTTTTCAATATTCTCCTTTATTAAATCAGTTAAAAAAAAAAAAAAAATCGAGTAAGCTTAATACATTGAATGATCTATAGATTTCTTGTATCAAGTTGATGAACGCTCACATTAAGATTTTGTAATGACAGTGTTCTTTCTCTATTTCAGCCAGGACAGAATATCTCCTTGACTTTTGAATGAAACCTCTTTTCTTGCTGTAATGAACAATTTTGTGAACTTGAAATTAATAAACTTTCTTTATATTTAGATGTATTTCATGATTTAATTTTCAAAGTGAGAAGGAGGTGGGGGGGGGAAAAAAAAAATTTGCAGATTTTACTTCTAATCAAGCAACTCAATCTTTGTAGATTGGGCTGTATGATTAGAGGTAAAATCTGCGCGAAAAAAAGGGAACACGAAAAATTCCCCTATCTCCAGACGCATGCGTAGTAAGACTTCTAATTATTACGCATGCGTCTGGAGATAGGGGAATTTTTCGTGTTCCCTTTTTTTCGCGCAGATTTTACCTCTAATCATACAACCATTAAATTGTATGGTTAGAGGTAAAATCTGCATTTTGCTTCCACACTGTTCATCTCTTAGTTTCTAGAAACACAAAATATAATGAACACCATTTTATTTTTTCCTTCTAACGTTTACAAAATGGTTAAACTGCACATTCTAGATGAATTCGTAAACTGGTTTCTATCCAAATCTTTTTAGTTCGCTCCAGACATTCTTACACTGCCTCATCAAATCACCTTCTTTCTCAGACAGCGTAGTCACAAGCTAGCTATAAAGGAAACAAAGAAGTTAAGTAAATCATGCATTTCGTGTTTTTATATTATTTAATAGTGAGATCAAGTGCTGCGGCAGTTAACCCGTTTCGCTGAAGCTCAGCAAAAAAACTTGTAAATCTGTGGTGCCAATTACATCATCCAAAAGTATTAGAACATTAAGCTTGAACTCCACTATGAGCCTAACCTATATTAAAACAGCCAGGGAATTTTAGATTAGAACGTCTAAAAAATAACAAATAAGATCGGAGATTAAATATTGTTCAAATACATACCGCCATTTTTATTCACTCATTTGAAACGATTTTTAATATATGAAACACATAGGTGTCCCATTGTGTGGAAATGTACAATACTTTGCAAGCTTCATAAAGTAAAAATGAAATTGTAGAGAAACAAGTTATTAATTATGGAATTAGAAAGAGGCGAGTAAAACTTTTACAAATGAAACGCCATAATGTTTGAAAATTATATCTAGATGTTACTGCTAGTATTAGTTGACAACAATAAAGTGCAGTATCTAGAATATGTAATTTTGATTATTTTTACATTACGGTTTTCCCAATTATGAGTATAATCTAATAGGCATTACGTTCATAATTTATCTTTACAAAATGGACACATAGTTTATATTACTTCAGCGCCACCTGAATTACCATATTAAAAAAACGTCAATATCGTTTTAACTCCTTCCTTTTACCTCCATGCCATGAATATTCAAGTCATTCTTTAAAGGACAATCTGTAGAGAGATGTGTAACCGTTAAATCTGGTTAGCAATTTTAGATCCAAATTATTAAATTATTTTAAGAGAATTCTTTTTTTGTGCTATTTTTAAAACATTCGGGGAAGCATATTGATTGAAAACTTTATTTTAACGTTCGAAAATAACGAATTTCTTTTACGTTCATTTTTACACAATGTTTAAACTGACCGCTGTAAATGTTTGTTAAAAACTACTAAATGTAGTATAAATACTATCAGTTATTAATTATATAGTATCACTAGCAGTATACCCGTTCTTCGTACGGAGTATATAATATAAAGAAACTCGAAATTCACAACCATGTGCAAATTCCTATAGTATACTAAATGTCATTGTTAATTAAAATATTCTATTAAAATATTTAATTGAATGCTCCTAAAACGACGTTTAAGAATTTCTGTTCTCGCTATACAAAATTATCTTCACAGGCTCACATCTTATGAATAAAACACCCTATTCCAGCTTGTAAACACATTTACAAAAATATGAAATTGAATCAATATATGCAAAATAAAAGTGCTAAAATTGTATGGGGCCCGTACTACTTATATTTGCAAATATTGGAAGATATACCCGTGTATTTGTAGAAGATTACACGTACTACAACATATAAGTACCTATCGTCTTTGCCAAAATAAAACAGATGACGTAATCAATTGAAAATATCAATAATCCCGTATCTTTAAACGTAAAGGCCATCATTAATTTCAATATATGCCAAAATGAAAACTCTAAAATTGTATGGAAAGATATAATCGTACTACTTATATTCTCGTTCATTAAAAGATATATCATGTACTAAAAGAAGATAACCCATACTACAATATATGAGTTTCAAGCATTTTTGCCAAAATAAAACAGATGACGTAATCAATTGAAAATATCAATACTCCCAGTAATATTTTAACCTGAATGCCGTAATTTGCCGTAACAAAAAATGCAATTTCACCAACATTTAATTTATTATATATCTTCTTTATTTAAATCGGAAAAGATTTAATAACAATCGTCTGCCGTATAAACTCGAAACATGGACTCAATTTCAAGTGGGGCTGTTCCAACCCACAAAATTTCAAGAAATCCGATTCTGTCGTTCTCCCGTGATGATGAGACAGATTTTCAGTTTAATGTATATAGATTTTTTAATTCTTATAGGCTATACACGAAGTGTGTGTGATCATTATAAAGCACATATTTTAAATGCATTAAGAAAATATTTTTCTTCATAAATCATCTAAAATCAGGTTTAAAAGTACAAATAACTAAAACAAAATCTGACGTGGGCAGCCCATACATCTCCAACATAATACAGTGGCTACTTTTTAAACAGCGCAGTAATGACATGCAATATCCAGGGCACAATTGTTTGGGCTCTAAATCAATATTAAGAAAATAAAATTTGAGCGATACTGGCAACTTCATTGGCGAATTGTTTGGCATCACAATACAAAGCTATCAGAGAAAATATCTTCTTCCGTGAACTTCAGTCAAAATATTTTTAAATTTATTTAAGGTAAGAATTTTATTCAAAATTTTGCCAATATTTTCATTAGGTCATTCACAATCAAGCGCATTCGAGGATATAAATACCATAATGACCCAGGCATCTTCCGGAACATTGGGCGAAAAATGGACGACGAATTTGGCGACGTTTCAGAATGGACGAAAATGTTGGCAAAGGGTCGAAAATTCAATAACTCATAAAATCTACCCTATAAATTCAATTTATTTTTTCGATAATTCCTGTCCCTTTGAAGAAAATACTTTTTGAACATTCTTATTCGAAATTCGAGTTTCACTGTTCAGCTACGTTTTGTTCTATAGTCTGGGGCAGCTCATAAAGTACTTTACGTTAGGGTGTGGTATAGTATGACCTATTTTGATAGAGGAGTCGTATAAAACATAGTAATATAGAATAAGATAAGTGTATGGCTAGCATATTTCTTGATATTAGGACGGTAAACGCTGCAGGTGGGCGGATAGTTGTAAATTTACCCCGTCTTATGAAGAGATGCCCCGACTTGCTATATTAATAATAGTAAGGGTATGAATAAAGTTTAAGTTATCTGGATTTTCGAACCCAATTTTATATCCCTTATATATATATATATTCTCGTCCATTTTGGCTGATATTGACAAATTCGCGCCTTCGACGTGTTTTGCTGCATACTTAGCAGAGTGACACTTTTGTTGTTTTACCTTAAAATGTCGTCGTGCACTTGGATGTGTCGGAATGTCTCTCTCTCCTTCCGGGTTTCATCAAGTCTACATTTCCGCGATGGGACATCCTGCAAAAGTCAGCACAGCTGGAACATCAGCTGTTTATAAAACAAAAAGCACATTATGGAATCGTCTTTTAAATCGGAGATGAAGTCAATATATTTTGAAACATTTAGACTGGGGGCGTTTCGGAAAACCAAAATATAGCACAAAACTTTCATCCTTTCGTAATGTATCTTCGATAATGGGGCGGACGCAATCATCGGCCAACTGAAATTTCCATTTTAATGAAAATTGAAATAATTTATGAATGCATGAATTGCTATTTTTCTGTAACCCGCATGGGAGCCAAGAAGTTTTTAAAAAACCCGATTTATGCAGTACGTTGCTTTTTTGGATCCAAATTCATTTTTACAACATTTTGTTTAGCTAAATCTGCTGTTTTCCAGTGTGATTCAAGCCTTTGAGGTCTTAATTAGGTTCCATTAATAACCACAGCAACACGAAGCTAGGTATGGAGTTGTCTTGGGTGGTCTATTTTAATGCCTTGAATATCGGGCTAGCCCTTCTCAGACCCGCTATACAAATGTACTCGTTTATGGTTAATAACTTTAGAAACGGAACAGCTTGAAAGTCCAAATTGGGTGCATTTAGGATGCATTTAAGTTATCTACATTTTAATATTTTCATACATTTAAGTTACATACGAGTAATAAAAAGGGTACTTTAACATTTAAGTTACATACGAGTCATTAAAAGGGTACTAAGTCTTTTGCTTTTAAATATTATTTTTTTCCATAATAAGGGGGTCCTAGAAAAGTCCTAAAACACTCCACTAACTTTGTAAGGAAAGAACTACGGGTGTATACATCATATTCTATATACTATAAAGGGACCCTGAACGATCCAATGAAAGGGGTTGCAGCGCCCCGTAGTGGAGAATTAAAAAGTCAAAATACGAACTCTAACAAAATGAAATATACAGAAAATGCCAATGACAAAGTGATGAAACAATTCAGTAAGAATCGAGACCAGAGAGGCATGAAACTCGTATGTGGAAGACACTCAATACCTGTCCAAAAGCCATATCATCAGAGCCTGTAACACAGTGACGCCTGCAAGGTTTGTCAAAGTATACGGTCTTATTCTTTTAAATTGAACTGCGCATTATTATTCACTGTAAGCACTTTGAACAGACTGTGCATTCGATTCCTGCACATGTGAGTGTTCTAAAAGTTTCACGGGCGATTTCTACTCATTAAATAATCGACGCATTATAACTTTTCATTGGATTTTCCGTCTATCTCGCTTTGCTGCCGGGTTTGTTATCTTAACTTTTAAATGCACTCATTTTTATTCGATGGGCTACATTACAATAGGTAAACCTAACGTGTATACTCATAGGCCTTTTCTTACAAAGTTATTGTGGGTGCTTATAGAATTTCTTAGAAACTGTCTGCATGAGATTCCCCCATTGAATGGCAGAAAGCGTTTCGTATCATTAGGGTGCAAAACCTCTGATCCAAATGATGCCAATAAAAATTCGCTTGATTTACCCTGCGTTGAAATGCAGTTTTTGTATACTCTGCAATAGTATTTATCCGATTTCTATCATCATTTCTTTTACGCACAATATTATATGCTAAAGGAATGCACAGTAAAATTTACTTGCAGATGCAATAATATTTTCACTTTCTCATAATATAGAGTAGTTTAGAAAAAGGATTGTTTTCACGAAACATTTTGATGCCAATATGTGTTTCAGGACCTCCGGAATACATTTTGACTATATGGAGAGTGATGTCCATCTGCGTTCGATTTCTTGTGTGTACGATAGCGACCATAAATATCAATGGATTTTCATCAAATTTATCTGGCTTTATTAACGAAAAATCTAGAACCAGATAGGATATTTTTGAAATTCGAAATATTATATTTCCTTAACATGACTTCATAGGGCAAAAATAATCGTTATTATGCATAAACGGGGTCGTTTATGACGCCATGAGCACAAGACTTCATAGTTTCAATCAGTGTAGGGAAAAATAGCCGTCACTGGGGAGAGAATTTACCCTTCCCCAGTGGTACATTATCATACTTGATATCAATCAAAATATTTTTTTCAAGACCTTTAAATTGAAGGGTAACATGGAATCATTTGGGTTAATAATACAGATTTTTCAATTTTTATTTTGCAAAATTTGAAATAAATAAATAAAAATGGAGTATGGTATGAGAAAGTCGAGTGGAGTCACCCTCCAGTTAAGAAAAATCTCGTCGCAATCCAACAAACAGTTAGCCTGTATGATAAGAAAACACGTTCGAGACAGAAAATGCTTTGCGTCACTCAAAGTTTAGTTTTAGAAAGGTTCTACGCTATTTGAGGCGGGTGCCAAAATGGAGTACCGAATTCGGATTGATACGTTTACAGACATTCCTGAATACAAACTAACCCATTTCTCGTGAAATGTCTGTGGCCACGCTCTCTTTCGAAATAATTTAATAATCACATCTCTAACAGCGCAGTCTCAGCACCCAATGCAACCCCGAGGGCTGGGAAAAACTCATGTATACTTGTTCGACCATGCTAAATCCAAATTTAAAATCCGTTTTTCAAATGAACCCTCGAATCAGGAAAAATAGCCCCTCAAAGTTAAGCTTTTCCCCGTTATTTTTTTGTTCATAATCTGAAGCCACAACATAATACAATTGCATGGTCATGAGAGTTTAATTCATGGACAAATAAATGGCAAACTGTATGTATTCAGCTCATGGAGTTATAGAGATTAGACTACCCCCATAATTCATCAAAATAGGAAACTTTGTTAAAAACTCGTACCCATTTAAACATTTAAAATATAAATGGAGTTAGGGAAGCATGCTTCCTGCTTTATCTTAAAATTCTAGTTTTAAACGATGCAGTGACCAACCGAAACCAACCGAAAAGAATCATTCCAATAAAAATATGTTCATTTCAGAAACATGTGTATCGTAAACCCCTGCATTATTCACAATCACTTTCAATTTAGATAAAAAAAATCCTCTCAACCGTTGGTCAGTAGAATCGAAGCCTTTAAAATACGGGAGAATTCAAAAGCTAGTCTCGAAATGACGCCATCTTTTAATCTGACAGATCGACAGTTGTTGAACACAGTCAAGCATGGATCCGTTTTTATTCTTCGCATTTCACGAGATTGGATAAAAAGGACGCTAAATCAATGAAAATGACGACTCGTTGACAAAAATTCAATATATCTTAAAAGAATATAAATATCCACTATAAAAATAATCTATTTTACTTTCCCTGCAACACATGGTAATGTATAGGAAAAGTATTGGAATCATGCCTAAAATCGCAACTCGAGTTTTCGACGGATCGACACCTCTAGAATACTGAAAAACTGTTTTTAACGTGACGTCTGTGTGTGTGCAATGTATGTATCCACTCTGACTCAAAAACTAATGAACCGAACTTTATAAAATTGGGTAGGTAAGTCACTTGGGTGTGACCCTGGTGCTGAGTAGTTTTAGTACGATTCGGGATAAAATAATCCGCTTTTTTTTGCGAAATGGCCCGCAAAAATGGCCTGTATCCACTCTAGCTGAAAAACTAATGGTCCGAATTTCACAAAATTCGGTAGATAAGTCGCTTGTGGGTTACACTGGTGCTTATTAGATTTTGGTATGATTCGGAAAAAAATAACCTGCCTTTTTTGCGAAATGGCCAGCAAAAATCTAAAGTCAAAAACTACATATGCGCAAATATGTCCATTAAATACTTATACGTAATGCTTAACGATGAAAAGAATAAGACCAACCCCATTACACTAGGGCCAGCCGTTCTCAAGATATTTTAGTTTTTTCGTATTTTCTCTACGCCACCTTTGGAAATAAGTCCAGTTATCAAATGAGAACGAAAATTAAAGTAAAAGTAAATTGAATTTAATTTAAATAAAGAAAACGTGAATTTAAGTCTGCAGGGAAAGTCATCTGCTGCCTATATAAGATTTTTAGAACTGATCTCAACCACTGTTAGTTTCACAGTAGTTGTATTGATAAGATCAACTGATGAATTTAACTTAATTACTGCCTTCATCTATGATCCGTCTTCCTTTCGCAGGGTTTCCCCTCCCTCTAAAATATGTTTTACCAATATTGCAATGGTGTATATATATGTTTTCTTTGTTTGGCTTTTAAATCTCATTTCAATGATTAAGATTTTATGTCAAGAACCTGCTCCTCTCGTCTTCGTGTGCGGCGGAGGGGTGGCGGAGACTCTTTATAGTCAAGTTGTGATGCTTTTATGGCTGTTTTCTTCTCAGGGCTGATACGTGCGAATTTTTGCTGTTTGTATTCTTGCTCTATTTTGAATTGTTTATCGTCTGTTTCGCCACAATTAGTTCTTAGCGGTGATTAAGGGCGCATAATGCTCTACCTATTCCATTGGCCTAAAGAAGGGGTTTATAATCTCTTCGAAACAATTGTCATATAACTTTCTTGGTGAAAGCAAGCATATGTCAGTTAGGTAAGTGTTTACAGATAAATTAAATTTAATTGCTGAAATTGACATATATCATTACTAATATTATATCCAATTTGCAAACTTAATACGGCAACTTAACGCATTTTGAAGCAACTTAACACATTTTGGAGCAACTTCATACATTTTAGAACGTCACCATTTACTCAAGATCGCTCAAACAGTTTACCCCAGAGTAAGGAAGTTGGTCTTAATCTTTCGTCATTAAAATTTTCGTATAAAACAAGCGCTTCATTATTACATTTCAGCATATTTAGTCTTACCCAATTTGGAAAATATTTCTTCGAATAGTTTTTTAAGCTGGAATGGTTACATATATTGCCCAGACAGATACACCGAAGATCACTTTTCAGTCATCCCTGAACTCAAATCGAAAGTTTTTGAAATAACACAGACATTTCGCTTAAATTAGGTTTATCGTATTCTAGAGTACCTAAAACGCGTATATCCGTCGAAAACTCGAGTTTTCAATTTTCTTCACGATTCATTCAATAATTTCCTTATGACCATGTAGGGAGAGAAAAATTATTACAGAAAACGGATAAACTACAATCATAATTCCGGCGCAGAACGCATTTAAATGAATGGGGCCCAATGAATGCATGGGCATATGGACATGCTCAATCAAAAGTCAATTTAAGGCAGTAACTAGGCCGTCGTGTTCAAAACGATGACAAACACATTCAATTCTGGAAACTATGATTATCTGTTCGGTTATCTAAATACCTCTCTTGCATTTGCATTTTTACTTTCCCTGTAATACTGTTCGGTAGAAAAAGTGCATTTTATGAAATACTAAAAACATTTCTAAATATTCAAAACATTTTAAATTCTTAAAACCTCTAAATCATTCTTCTGAAAACACTCAAAAATATCTGAAATTTGTAAAGTTCATCTAACCTGAAAACATTTTAGAAATAAACTGAATTCTTAAATAAACAGAAAGTGGACCTATTGACCAGTTTCCCTACGTGTACAAATATGTACTCTACATGTAATTAAATGGAACTTTCCTAAAAATAAAAATGCATTAAAAGTAAAAGAGAGAACACAGATTTTAGGTTTTCAAAATCTAACGTTTATTAAAATTTAAACTTCACTTTTAAAATAATTTTCAAAACATTTTACATCTCATTAACTAAAATCAAACATCTTAAATAATAAAAATAAATGGAATGGCCGGTCGTATAGTGGTAGAAAAACGTTAGAATATTAAATTTTAAAGTTAACAATATTAAACTTATTCAATTATTTGTCTAAACTAAAATTTAGGATAAAAGAACATAAGTTAGCCAAAAGTGAATTTAGAACATCCTAACAATAATCCAGGATTTGTTACTTAAAATATATAAGTGAAAGGGGTCTTAGTCATGCTAATTTAATTAAATTTTAAAATAGCCTAAACTGCAGAAACAATTAAAAATTAGAATGCAAAAGATATCACCCATAAACGGGAAAACGCTGAACGGCAGTAATAAAGTCCCGAGGACGAAATCGATGTCAGTCATCATCAGCTTGGGTGCAGTCCCTTCCTGCTCCAGAAAAGGCCAAACGGAGAAGTACCTCCCGTAGGGCATCGGTACATCAAGTGAGTCCAACCATTCAAGTGGAATATGGTGCTCCAAAACTCCGCGAAAAGAACACTCCCAAGGCCTGATCTGCACAAAAACGGGCAGCTCCTTCACATCATAAAATTCTCAGCCGAGAGTAGCAGAGCGCCAGTGGACATCGCTCGGAACAAAAGAACAAATAGTCCCATCATCAAAACCGTGAAGTAAGCAATTGGAGGTCCGGTCCTAGGACTCGGAAAATTTAAACTACACAGTTCACTATGAAAGAACAAATCCGACCTCCGGAACTAAACAATTATTCCAAAGGCGCCGACGATACTTCAGTAGACATCAATCACTTCGCTCGCAACGTTATTTCCAGTAAGTAACTCTCTGCAATCAGTATACCACACACATTACAGGCAGGCCGGGAAATAAAACGTTCGGGTTCGTTCCTCAGAACGCATGCCGCATTCGAATTTCGCTCGGCTCGCGCCGAGGCGCTAAGAACGACAACTCTATATGACTACATTTTAGTTCCAATCAAGAGAAGACAAGAGAAAAAAGAGAGCGAGAAAGTGCGCGATTTTACTTATATACTGCGAAACATCGCTGCCACAGATTGTAAACAAAATTATCGATGAACGATAAAATAATTAATGACAGACGATTTTAATATTACGGTCAACCAATTAAAAACTCGAAATTTTAAAGAAGAGAAATGGAATTTTAAAGCAGACGAAAATTAAAAGGAAATGAAGTGAAACGATTTGGAAATGTACGAATTCGGCAATAATTTAAATATGGACGATTCTGAAATATTTAAAAAGCTGAAAATAGAATAAAACTGTAAAATTGCGATGAATTAACCAATTTTTAACCGAGGGCAATAAATTTGGAATCAAATTAAAGGGAATAAAAAGGGCAATAAATGGAATGACAAATTAGACAATTTAAATAAATTTAAATTGCTAAAACCTAAAAAGAACGAACTTTTGCCGTTTTTAAAACAAAACCTATGGAATAGAATATATTTGAACAAAGAATATCAAAAACCTAAACAATTGGAAAATGGATAACTAAAAGAGAATGACTATGTAACTAAGACCCCTGAACACGTTTAAACAAATAGCAAAACTCCTAAAATTGTTAAATATCCAAAAGTATAACCCAACAATACATGGTAATGTATAGGGAAAGTATTAGAATCATGTCGAAAATCGCAACTCGAGTTTTCGACGAATCTATACGTTTCAAGACCTCTAAAATACGAAAAAAACATTTTTAGCGTGACGTCTGTGTGTGTGTCTGGTCAGATTTTGTATCCACTCTAACTAAAAAACTAATAGACCGAATTTCACAAAATTTGGTAGGTAAGTCACTTGTGAGTGAGTCTGGTGCTGATTAGTTTTGGGTACGATTTGGAATAAAAGAACCCGCCTTTTTTTGCAAAATGGCCCACAAAGGCTTGTATCCACTCTACCTGAAAAACTACTGGACCGAATTTTACAAAATTCGGTAGATGAGTCACTTGTGGGTTACCCTGGTGCTGATTAGAGTTTAGTATGATTCGAAAAAAGTAACCTGCCTTTTTTTGCAAAATGGCCCGCAAAAATCGTCCAAATCTAAATTAAAGAACTAGGTATACTCAAATATATCCATTAAATGCTCGTTTACTACGTAATTTTTAACGACGAAAAGAATAAGACCAACCCCAATTCACTAGGACTAGCCGTTCTCGCGATATTTTAGTTTTCCTTATTTTCTCTACGCCACCTTTGAAAATAAGTCCGGTTACCGAATGAGAACGAAAATTGAATTAAAAGTGAAATAAATGTAATTAAGATAAAGAGAACGTTAATATAAGTCTGCAGGGAAAGTCATGTGCTGCCCACATCAGATTTTTAATCTTTAAAATGGATTGTTGCATTCTTTGAACTTTGCAACGCGTGTGATCCACTCAAAACAAGAAATTTCAAATTGGAATTTTGAGACATTATCTCCAATAGACACTCATGCATTCCTAAAGAAATAAGCAAATTTAATAAGAATAAACAAGTTACATTGTATAAAGTAACTAACTGATCAGATTATGAATTGAAACTTACCTACGAACTTTCCCCGTAAGCATCGGCTTCTCGCTTACTTGAAGGTATTCAGCTCTTCTCAACATCAACGATCGTTTCGTCTGCACCTGAACAGAAAGAACTTTTCAGATAGAACTTATAATCGGATACATTTTCTCAAAAAAGCATTATCAACCTTTCCACACATTTTCTCAAAAAAGCATTATCAACCTTTCCACACATTTTCTCAAAAAAGCATTATCAACCTTTCCACACATTTTCTCAAAAAAGCATTATCAACCTTTCCACACATCTAATGGGGTCGAAGTGAACCCCAGAGAAAATAGCTTAGAAAGTCATTGGTAACCATCTACAGAGGTGGGTAGAACGGTTGATCAGCCAGTATCTTCATTTTTGTATTAAGAAATTTAAAAAATATTGAAAACAAAAGCTCATAAAGCGATCCTTTTACTTTCCATGCAATGTACGCTCGTGTGTAGGAAAAGTACTGGAATCGCGTCGGAAATCTGAACTCAAATTTCCGAAGGGTCTGTACATTTCAAACACTTTAGAATACGAATTCACTATTTTTAGCGTAACGTCTGTCTGCGTAACTATCCCTCTCTGAGTGTGTGTGTGTGTGTAACATGTGCATATACACTCTAGTTCAGAGGATAGTGGCACTAAAACTAGGTACCGAAAACCAGTCACTATCGTGAATCACCCTGACGCTCATTAGATTTTGGTACATTTAAAAAAAATAAATACAAATAGCCAATGAGTGGAAAACGGCCCTCACACATGTCAGGTAAATCTGAAACAAATTCATGAACACTTTTCAACTATGTTGAAAGTGTTCATAAAAAACGAAGGAAATTGAAATATATATATTCGAGAAAATGAATAATAACGTAATAAGAAAAATTTGCTGAACATGAATTTAAAGTGAATGTTAAATGAAATCGACTCATCCGAAAAAGAATTTGATATTTCTTAAGCTCCACTTATGAAGACGGAAGTATGAAAATCGAGTCACAAATCTGGCATTTTTTTATCTTTTAATTGTTTTGGGTATTACTATCCCTAGATACATATGTATAGAAAAAATTGCGTTAAGGGATCGAATATTCGAATTCTGGGTTTTCGACGAATGAACACGTATCGAAGGTCACTAAAATCGTAGCGAGCGTTTTTAAGATTATGTAGGTGTGTGTCGAAAACCCAGGTCACTCGAATCACCCTAGGGTACGAGCTGCTGTTTGAGTGATAATGCTGTTCGAGTGGCCGGATGGCCGAATGTTCGAAAGATCCCCCCCCCCCCCAATTTTCAAATGAATTTAAAATAAAATCATAAAAAATTCAAGCCCTTCAATAATTATAAATAGATAAGCATTCTATATGCAATTTTCCATTAAAACCGAATGATACAAACTTAGAACGCTAGCATGAATCGTTCTCGATGGGTTGCAGGATTTTCGAATCAATTCATCCAAATTATTACATAGTTGTAAGTAGCACCCAATAGGTTCAATTTCCATACGCAGTAGTATGCAACGCATATTTGAACATAATTTTCGAGAATCTCGTACGTTCCGTTCACGAGAGAAAATATTTTTACAATAGTTTTGTGGAATTTGACATCCAAGAACTCACCCATAGTCATTCATTCCACGGAATATTTAGCAAATATCAACTGTATTTTGATGAAGATTTTACACGTGAAGATAAATAAACTATTATGTCTGAACTCAAAGAAAGTTGTCAAAAGCGCTACAGTTTAACTGACATGGAGTTGATACACTGTCAAACCATTGTGTACTGTACACAGTTATTTTGCTGTTAAAGAAGTTAAGTTATTGCATTATGTAGAGAATGTCACGTGTTGCTCACATCAGATTTTTTTAAAGCCAAGTAGCCTGAGCAGATGAGGAAATTGTCGGTTGAACTTTGTGAGAGCATTAACTTGAAGAACGCAGGAACAAATACAGGGGACCATGGGCGAGTTATGGGATGCTTGTTTCCAATGAACGGGAAATTAAGAAGCATTAGGTGCAGTTGATTCATTAGTAAACATATTCTACGACAAAGCATAACACCGGATATAATAATTTGAATTTAGCGTATTTTTGAAGTCTGGTTGAGTCGGTCATAATGAACGAGCAAGTGATGTCGATCCTATGAAAAAGTGCATGCTTCAAAGATTACAAAATAATTTAATATTTTTTAAGCTTATGGATTTAACTACAAATTATATACATCTACTTATCATTTTAAAATCAAGCATGTACTTCATAAACAGATAAAATGATCCATCTTATACCCATCAACATCCATATAGTTTCCCATCCAATATACATACGAAACCAAAATGTTAGTCCTAAATTTATAATATTTTGAATAATTTCTGCAACCTTCTCTAAGTTGAATATTATTTACAGTAAATGGTTTACAAGAAAACACAGCAAACATTTCAAATTTCAGCATCCATTTTCAAATATAAGTCATTTACTTTACTTTAAAAAAGCAGTTTACCGCACTGCAAACAATTGCAAAACTAACAGCAATCTCTTGCCTCAAAAAAACTAAAATGCATTCCCAGAGGCTTATTTTGAAGACAATTGGAGGGGGGGGGGGGATTCGTCTTAGACAATTTTATGGGGAATATTGATCTGAAAAGAACTAAACATACAGTTTTACAATAACTCTGTTAAGGCGATTGATCTAAATATTTTTGTTTCAGGTGAAGATTCAATCCCCCACAGATCCCTGCTCCAAAGGTGCCCCTTAATGTTTCACAAACTTTTAAAATAACTTTACATATGTGCATTCTCTACATAATGTCAAAAGGAAAATAAAATACATAACAAACTTGAATACCAAAGAGTCAGCAGGTCACGCAATCAGCTTCGAGGCAACTAGTCAAATGAGACGTTTTCAAAATGGACGGTAGAGGGCGCTTACTTACCACAGAGATATCCAGTTAAGAGAGCGCTATCTGGTATCGATATCAGAAACTAGTGTCAAAAAGTTTTAATCAGCCATTAAAGCGAATTACATTTATTTTAAAATTCGTCGGATAAGCAATGAAAATGGATTTCTTAAAAGATATTTTAACTATTTAAAACTATAGAGTGTTAAAAATTAAATTTTTATTAAATCAATAAAATTACATTTTTAAAAATATTTTTAGTATAAAAAAATTATAATTAACAATCATTTCTACAATACTCATTATTAAATATTATTAAAATATAATATCTTTTAATCTGTATTTTTTAAATGAATTTTTTATAGATCTAAATAAAAAAAAACCAATTTTAATGTATTTCAGTGCCATTTTGTCAAGAGAGAAATCTTTATCCAACCGATTTTGTTTTAAATTTTGCCTTCTATTAAATTCCCTACATATATTTTAGGAACGTGGCAGCATTCTACCCTGCCAAGTCGTCATTTCCGAATTTATGGCTGCCATGTGCATACTATACGTCACGTGACAACTAAAGAAACTGATTATGACTCAAAAAGGCTGCGTCAGATATGACGGAGGGTTAGGCTCCTTCAGCAGGGTACCTCATCCTGAAATTACAAAGTGGGTTCTGCAGAAACTTGGCGCACACCATTTTATTATTTATCTTTTATAGTGTAGCAGATATTCCAAGTGAAAGTAAGTCACGTGAGGAAAAAACTTGTTCGGTCAAAATCTGTCTTAGTATTTTAAAAAATGTTCAAATGAATTGAAATACTGAAATAATTTTTATGTAGTGTCTATTTACGACAAAACAAGTCAAATTTGTTTACATTTCTATGTATATTAGGTTCTGAGATATAAGCGTCCAAAGTGTTTACATGTTTCGTAACGCTCCGATTTCAGCGAGAGATGCCCCAACGTTTGATGTTATTCATATTAGAACAATCTTCCTAAAAGATCTTTAAAAATGAATTATTCGTAAAAAAGACATTTACGATACTGAACACACGTTTTTCATATTTACGATACTGAAATTATTTTCCATGGAATAGTGCGATCAAACAGACGATCAATAGGAACATTATTTGAAGTGCACAAGGCGAGTTCGACCCTCCTCACTCGAACAGAATTCGACACCCCCTGATCGAAGAGGCACTGCGATGATGACCTGTCCCGAAAGTTCAAATTCTAAACTGTTCGCACGGTTATGCGACAGTCTGTTGTTGTTATGCGACGCTTATGCGGATTAGATTGCAAAATCTACACCCAACCTATTATACACGCTAATGTATATGGAAGTATTGGAATCGGGTCGAAAATAGCACCTTGTGTTTTCGACGGATCTATACGTTTCGAGCACCCTAGAGCCCGAAAAATTTATTATTAACGTGACGTCTGTGTGTGCGTCTTTATATCTGACTGTGCAATATATGCTCTAGCTCAAAACCTGAGAGAACACATTTCACAAAATGTTTAGATAAATCAGTTAATTGATTATTCTAAGCTTAGATTTCGGCACGGTTCGGAAAAAAGAACATTTTTGTGAACGGGCACCAGAGCCTCCTGATCAAGCCAAAGTGGGCGCCAGGTGTTAATTCGGGGCCCCATACACTCACAGCATACCAAACACATGCAAAACATCAACGCATAGCAAGTATGGGGGGGGGGGGGTATTTTAGCCCCGAAGTCCTTTGTACATGTAGAAAACTTCCAAATTTTTAATTTTAAAATAATATATTAAGACTTTAAGAAAGAATGTATAATGATTAAAATTATTAACATATTTTATAATTAAAAATAAAAAACAATATTACCCGTTTGAAATAAATTAAAAACTTATTTCTGTTGACATTTTTTATCCCATCGCAAAATGGAGGGGCCTCTTAAAATGGGGGACCCAAGGCTATAGCCCCGGAGCCCCGTGCGTTCATCAGGCCCTGACTGGCCAGTAAAACTCGTCAAAATCTAAAATAAAAGAATGCATATTCTTAAATGTATCCAATTTATACTTATTTTGTACATAATTATTGACGATAAAAAGAATAAGACCCACTGCATGACCCTAGGTCTAAGACTCATTGTTCCCGAGATATTTTAGCTTTTCGTCTTTTTGGAACGTTGCCAAATAAAAATGTAATTTAAATGCCAAATTCAGTATTCATTTTAAATCCGTGCAATTTTGTGGAATTCAATTCAATTTAATGAAATATGAACGAAAAAAAAGAGAAAATGAAATGGAATCTGTAGCGAAAGTCACTGACATTAGATTTTTGCTTGTCAGCACTGCATGCCAATGTACAGGAAACGTATTTCTGTCGTGTCTGAGTTTTGACGGATCTGCACGTTTCGGGTACTCTAGAATACGAAAAACCTATTTTGACTTTCTCCTACTAATGAATATAATGTAGGGAAAGTGTTGGTTTCACGAACATGATCGATTTTGATGCCAATATGTCTTAGGACCTCCTGAACACATAATGATTATTTTAAGAGTGATGTCCGTCTGTCTATTTGGGCTCGATTTCTTGTTCAGCTTCCAGAAATATTAATGGATTTTCCCGAAATGTTATATGCGACTTTGTTATCAAAAAATCTAAAACTAAATAGACTTTTTTTTTTAAATTCGAACGAAAACTTCGAAATTGATTCGAAATTTTACATTTTCTTAACATGGAAGCATAGGACAAAATTTGACATAGTATTGCTCAATACGTATGAAATTTATCAGTTTCAAGCATTATAGTAAAAATAGTAGCAATATTAATGGTGTGTACGTGACGTCAGTAACTCCCCTCGGGGAGGGGGGGGGGGTAGTTCCCCCTCATCGAGAGGGTACATTGTCAAACTTGATATCAATAAAAATATATTTTCAAGCTGTTTAAAATGAAGGGTAAGATGGTATAATTTTTTTTTCCAAACTAGTAGAAACAATAAGTAAATAAATAAAATTCCCAAGCAACTTCAAAATGGATTCTGATATGAGAAAATTGAGTTTTTCCACACTTCCGTTAATTAATATGATGCGTGTGTGTGTCAGTGTAATGTATGTGTCCACTTTAACTCAAAAGATATTCCATGAAATTTTACAAAATTTGGTAGAAAAGTCTCTCTCTTGGGTGACCTTGGTTCTGAATAAATTTGGGTGTAATTCGGGAAAGTGGAATTAATATTTTTATTTCTTTTCTTGCTATATGGGCAATAAATATACGAAATAAAAGACTAAATATAGAAAACTAAATTTGAGACAATAATTCATGTGGCGCTGAGGTAAGTTAAGCCTTTCTAAATTGCATCCATTTCCATGACGAAAAGCCAAATATATTTAGTTAAACTATCTATTTTGTAGAGATAAATTAGAAACGCAATGCAAGTTAAAACTGAAACAATAAAGACTATTCCTACGTATTCAAAACTATTTTACCTTTCGATTTATTGTATCTCCCAACATTCTGTATCCTGCCCTACAACTATGAAAAATACTGATTAATTATACTCATAATTGGGGAACTTTATTTTAATTAATCAAAAACACATATACTAAATACTACGTGCTCTTAATGTGTCAAATGAAAACAAAGGCCTGTCTGTGATTAAAATAGATCTCAAATGATTGATTTGTTAGTAAGAGAAATAGTTCGTGGGATGACAAAGAGATGGCGCTATATATATAAGTCAGCTCCATCTATGGCACATCCCTCTAACTTTTTCTCTTTCTAACATATCTTAATCCTACCTGAAGTAAATATAAATAATTGATTAAGTATTAGTACTTTCGTTGCAGATGAAAGAAAATGTCATTTTCAACCAAAAATAGGCTCAGATTGTATTATATGAGTTTCAATATTTTCAAGTGTATTAACGAATAATATAATGTTTTATGTTGTAAAAAAAAATTAAAGTTTCCACCTTTAACAACTCGGGTTTTATTATTCCGTCAACAAGATTTGCTATCTTTTATAATCTACGCAGTTAGTATACATCTAAAAAAATATGATGTGGACAGCATATGAATTTCCCTACATAATGCAAGGATTTTATTTCTTTCAATGCAAAATAATGGTGTACAAGATCCACCGCTCACTGTTTGTTTATATGTGTGTGTGTCTGTCTGTATATATCCACTCTAACTCAAAAACGAATAGACCGAATGTTATAAAATTGGGTAGGTAAGTCACGTGTGAGTGACCCTGTTGCTGATTAGATTTTGGTACGATTCGGAAAAAAAATAACCTGCCTTTTCTTGTGAAATGGCCCTCAGAAATCGTCAAAATCTAAAATAAAAAGCTACGTATGCTCAAATATATGTGTTAAATGCTTGTTTTATTCGTTATTTTTGACGGGGAGCAGAATATAAGACCAACCTCATTTCTCTAGAACTAACCGTTCTCGAGATATTTGAGTTGTTTCGCATTTTTACTACGTCGCCTTTGGAAAAAATATCCAGTTACCCAATAAAAACTAACATTGAATTAAAAGAGCAAATTGGGTGTTGTATTCTGTGCCATTAAACTCAATTTAATGAGTTCTTAAAGAAATAAAGAAAAAATGAATTTGAGTCTGCAGGGAAAGTCATGTGCTGCCCACATCAGATATTTTTAAATTGGAAATAGAAACAAACGTTTTGAAATAGAAGTGATGAAACAATCATACTTATTTTTAAAACTTTCTTTTAAAACGAATTAAAGTTAATAACCACAAGCAAAATTGTTTTCCAACTTCTATATTTAACTTTCCCTGCAATACACGGTAATGTATAAGGAAAGTATAGGAATCATGCCGAAAATCGCAACTCGGAATTTTAGACTGTTTGGGGACCTCAAGAACACGAAACAACTATGTTTAACGCCCGCCCCTCTTTTATTTTATACCTTAGGGGCTAAATTTTTCTAAGGTTGTACTCGGTGAATATGCTACAAACTGACGGCTATTTTTTAATTTTTTAATTTAAATAAAAAAATTGAAATTACTTAATTTGCTCACGTGAGTTGTTTTATATATATATATATATATATATATATATATATATATATATATATATATATATATATATATATATATATATATATATATATATATAACTATATATATATATATATATACATATATATATATATATATATATATATATATATATTGCAACCAGGTGTATATCTACAAAAACTAAATCGTTAGTGTAGAGGCCCCATGGTGAACGACTCAATCCTGATTTTCTTTACAGCAGCACACCGCTCCCCCAGCTGGTGTGATGGTATGGAATGCCGTCGCATATGACACCCGGTCATCTCTAATATTAATCCACGGAACCATGACAGCCCAGCCGTACGTTCGTGACATCATTCAGCCACATGTGTTTCCACTCATGGCCGAGCTCCCAGGAGGCATTTTTCATCAACAGGACAATGCTCGGCCACAACACATCTAGGGTGCCACAGGAATTCCCCAGCCACAATACCATCCTTCCCTGTTCTATCCGATCCCGAATTTGTCGCCGATCGAGCATGTCTGGGATCACTTAGGACGGTACAGCCTACGAGTTTGGTCGAACTAGAGGCGAACTTACAACAGCTGTGGAATGAGATAACGTAGGACACTATACGGGACCTGTATATCGCAATGCCCGTCCGCATCGCATCGTGTATTCAGGATAGAGGTGTCCCAATTGGTACAAGAACCTCCATTCGTTTGTAGTACTTCATGTAATAAATGATCCTTTTGCTTTGATTTTGCATCACTTATATCAATGTTGCACTCACATTATATAAACCTTCGTTCGATTCTGACAACTCTTTCTTGGTGAGCAAATTTTTATGGCAATGAGTGCAGATTTTACAGTGAAACTCATACAATTTACTACATATAAATAAGTTTCAATGTTGAAATTGCATTCTTGAAGTTGAAATCGCATTTTGGTGATTTAAAAGTAAAAGCAGTCAAATATATTGCATTTTCAATTTTAGTTTTGACCATTCAGTGCCGCCCCCCCCCCCCCCAATAAGAAATGAATTCAGTAACTTTAGCTCACTAGCTAAATGCTTTATTGAAATGAACATGAAACATTGTTGCTTTAACAACACATTTAAGGTGAGCCTTGTTGCTTTGCAAGAATGTCTCCCATTGCATTGTTGTTTTCTCTGTTTGGAGAGAAATTTGACACTATTTCTTCAGTCTATTTGTGACCCTACTTAAGATTGCATCGTTATGATTAATCTTAGGCGATTAGTATTTGCCAGCGCTGTTGTCGCTGGTGGCGGTTTGATTATTTATCATCTATACAAGAGAAGATCTCGTCAAGTAAGGAAAGCGTTTTAAAAGCTCTCTGAAAATCGTTAAATTTTTTTTTTATAAAAGTTAGCGGGTGTCGTTTAGCCAATGGTCTGAATTGAAATGGTATTTGATTTTATATCATGCTTTAGAAATATTTTCGATTTATACTGTTATGACTTACACATATGCATCACATAGTTATAAATAAATTACTTAAACCTTAAAATATATTTATCAATAATAAAATAGCATTTTATTCCGACCGTCCGTTATACATATATATATATATAAATATATATATATATAAATGTATATATATATAAATATATATATATAAATATATATTTATATATATATTTATATACATATAAATATATATATATATATATATATATATATATATATATATATATAAATGTATATATATATATAAATATATATATATATAAATATATATATATATATATAAATATATATATATATATATATATATATTTATATACATATAAATATATATATATATATATATATATATATATACATATATATATTATATATAAATATATATATTTATATATATATATATATACATATATATATTTTATATATATATATATATACATATATATATTATATATAAATATATATATTTATATATATATATATATATACATATATATATTTTATATATATATATATATATATATATATTAATATATATATATATATATATATATATATATTAATATATATATATATATATATATATATATATATATATTTATATATATATATATATATACATATATATATTTTATATATATATATATATATATATATATTAATATATATATATATATATATATATATATATTAATATATATATATATATATATATATATATATATATATATATATATATACACAGTCAAACCTGTCTATAACGATACTCTAGGGACCGAGAAAAAATATCGTTATAGACAATGTATCGTTATAGACAGGGCTAAACTTGCTACACTCTATAATGGAAGTTATTTAACATGGGTGTGACATTATTATAATAATATATGTTGAACTTGCATGACTGAATAACACTACAGTATTATGTTGAACTTGTATTACAGATTAGGAAAAAAATATGAAACATATGTAGTATCTTATGAACCTAAATAAAATTCAAATTGCTGTTCGAAAATGTAACACGGCGTATATTTTAACTATATTTCTATTATGCAATTAAAAAATGGATAATTATAATGATAAATATAAAATTGGAGTTATATTTTTAATTCAAAAATCAAGAATACGTCGAAACGGAAATGAAATACGTACCATACACAATTCGAATCCTTAAATAGGACGAAGGAAAATTTAACATAAGAAGTAATCCGATATTTTCATTTGCTTGGATTTTGCAGAAAATGCCGCCGTCATACACATATTTTTTTAACCTTCTAGCGAATCTAGATATACATCTGGAACATTTGGTAAAGTAGGAATAAAATTCTGTAATGTGTCGATCCTTTTAACAGCATCGTCAGCTGTTGTGTTGGGTGGTGATTCCGTTCCACACTCCTCATCTTCCACTTTAATAACATCTTCAGTTTCTTTCAGTTATGTCCTCATCGGTGCTCCCTCTGAACACTCATAAACCTTCATCCAAATCCAAACAGTCTTCTGGATTTATTGAAGAGTGCATATTCATGAAAACTTTGAATGCATTCAAAGGATTACTTAGGTGCAGCACACAATTTTCTTTGAGAATTCTCATCGCTGTCAGACTGCTCTTCATCACTGCACGAACTGAAATTAAGAACCGCCACCAATTTCGTATGGTAGAAGAGTGCACAGAACTCCAACTGCCAGAGATCATGTCACATGCTTGTTTAACATTTATGTCAAAGAGTTTAGTAATCTTGGTATATAGTCGGTAGATAGAACATTATTCCCCTTTAGGATGAACTGCCTTTGTGTTAAGTCTGCCACTGTAAAAGTCTTGGTCCAAAGTCCAAAAAGTCTTGGACACAACACAGGGAAAAATGTTTGAAATACTCAAAATTATCATTATATACAGGTTCACTCAAAAGCAAATTATTGTTATAGACAAGTTCGATATACACTAAAACTATAGGAAATCCGCCGGGGCGTAGAAAATATCGTTATAAACAAGTTTATCGTTATAGACAATATCGTTATAGACAGGTTTCACTGTATATAAATATATATATATAATTCATAAATGCAGAAAATAAACTCAAACAACGAATAGTATCACAAATTGGCCGGAGGGAGTTGTGACCCCCACTCTCCGGTTATGCAATGCTTTAAGCCATGGCAACACTCCCGGAAGCCGATACTTATTCAAAGAATGGCCCTATAACCATCAACATCCGAACATCACATACCTTTAGAAAAAAGTCAAAAACCTTTATTAGAAAGTCACATGAAAAAATCAAATCAAGTCACTCAAGGTAGTAACATATGAATGTACCTATTTAAAAGCTATCACTACCAAATCCAAAACTCTTAACAAAACTGCCTGATTTGTACAAAGTATCCAATACAATCTTTAAACTACAATCCAGTTCAAGACCATAAAACCTGCTTCTCGTGAGTCTTCCCAATTACCTATGACTCGGTTTCAACAGCTTAAATATTTGCTTCTACATTCAGTTATGGTTAAACCAGCTAATTCCGAAAGTATTTTGATTACAAAGCCCATTGGGTAACCTTGTTTTACTGCTTCATTTAGAAACACTATATTGTGATGCACTGGATCACTTTCCCTACTATTCAAACGTTTATTTCTAATCAAATGGTTAATAATAATATTACGGAAAACATTTTTATGTAAATTACTAAACCCAGTTTATTTTAAAGTGAACATTTTTTGTTTTATCAAAACTCTTGAAAAAAGATATATATACAAAAATATATAAAATATATATGTATTTATATATATATTTAAATATATATATATATATATTCAATATAAATTGAATATCTAACATTAAATACATGTAATATTAAAATATATCAGAAATCACATTTATAAGGCGCGAAGCTGCACTAGAAAGAGGATTAATATACATTGTATTCATTTCACTTTTTCTCCATTTATTATATATATATATATATATACATATATATATATATATATATATATATATATATATATATATATATATATATATATATATATATATATTTTCAAAAAGAAAAGAGGTATGGATGGAAACAATATACCAAAAGATGTCCGGGGGGAGTTGTGACCCCCTCACCCCGGTTAAGCATGCTTTGCGTCGCGACAACACTCCCGGAGAGCCGGTATATTGCAAAATAGAATACGAATGTATCAAATTTTAAGATGTAAACAGACATCATACACAAACAAATATAAGATATAATTGTCGAGATCCAGCCCTATCAAAATTCATCAACAGTAAATGTTTGAAATATGTCTGAAATAATGTTTGAAATATGTTCACTAGTATAAATGAGCGAAATTACATAGATTCTACTTAAAGGAGACTTTAAATATTGACACTTAATAGAACAATTATAACAAAGTCTATTTCCAAAACCATTTACCTGAATGACAATCAATAGCATCATACATGTAGATGTACATCCCCATACCGTATCTTACAAGATGAAGCAAATCTTCCATAACGTATTATACAATAGACCCTATTCAAGAGGTCCCATATCAGTTATCACACGCTTTACCTGTGACTATCCAGTATGTATATTGCCATCAGTTTTACTTAAATATAAACGGTAACTAACGGTTTTATCAGATAATCTATCAATTCTAAAAAGCTGGTTAAAAATAATATTTCTAAACAATAGAGTCGATTTGCAGGAATTAAATTGTAAGATTTTATTAATGTTAAAATTAAAAATGTCTTTTTTATCCTATAAATTAGTAACAATTCTATTAGAAGGTTAAATAATAAGATTTAAATCCAAAAAGTTAATATTTTTACTAATAGTAGCTTCATTGGGAATTAATTCCTAATTGTCAGGATAAAAATCTATATCTGTGACACAATTTCAGTATATACTAAGCAAATCAGATCATCAACATATCTGTATAATGTATAATCTATTGATGTAAAAGACTGTTCATAATGATAAAGATATAAATTAGCTAACATACTGCTACTGCAGCCACTCTGTGGAACTCCTGATGAGACTTGTAGGTATAATTTATTTCCTTGAAAAATATAATTATTGAAAATAACAAAATGAAAAAGTTTAGGAAAATTTACAAAACTGGTGTATATATATATATATATATATATATATATATATATATAGCTATAAATATATAAATATATATCTATAAATATATAAATATATATACTCAAGCAGTAATGAAGGATCCAACTCAACGGAAAATAACAAGATGGAAACGAGGTGGTAATAATAAAGGTATATCATATAATGACACACTAGTAAAGCTGGAAGCCTTCATTATAAAAATGGCGTCTTTTAATGCAATCAGAACAAGTTGGATAAAAAACGTTGCATTTGGTATTCGTAAAAGTTGCATTAAACGTATCTAGAATATTTGTAAAAAGAAAATATGACTGAAACGTATCTAGAATATTTGTAAAAAGAAAATATGACTGAACATCAGAAAAACCAGCCCTATGCGACAACCAATTATGCTATACTTCTGGACATATTAAAACAACGGGCTGAAAGGTATCATATTCAACTAGATAATGCCGATCGCAAACCAACTAAAAAAGAATATTTTATTACCATCTTTAAAAACAAAGGTTACAATTATATACCTTTTAAAAAAATTCTACGCACTCATGATCAGCTATTGCCACTCTCAAACACAGCAGTCTCTGTTACACATCGGTATTTAAAAACTCTTGGACGTAGTATTTTTAATTATAATAGCATAGGCAGGAATATGCACCTATTTGCCAACTGAATATGCAACTGCACTTCAAGTGACTACGTTAATAACGACCACGGCCACATCATCATGGGTACACCGTTATCAAAAATAACTACCCGCCCAACCTTATTTTTTCTTTTATTAAAACACATTTTAAATTTAAATTCAAAAACTTGCAACAATTACAGCAACATATTGACAGATCATACTCTGGCATTTCTAAATAATTCATAATCTCCCTGTCTTCTTCTAACAGTTAAACAATTCGTATAATTCACTTTGACCTGCTTTGCGAAAACTGCTTAGTCAGTAACTGAAAATTCACTGTAACCTGTTCTGAGATGATTGGTAATACACATGCTTTTCCAGAAGTACCACAGTACTAGGGGTAGATATATTTTCATTTTATTTTTATTATATTCTTTTAATATTTCTTTATAATACTTTGTATCCTCATTTCAATAATTAGCCACAAGCTGTTGTAACAGAATATTTTATATTCATGATTGATTTTTTTGTGTATTTGATCCACTTTGTCTCTTCTTCTACGTCGGGCCATGTACATTATTTTTGTAATACATTTTACAGTTGTGTACACAGAAACGTAGAATCAGCATTAATGAAACATGTATGGCCCTTGATAACGTACATGGTTTCAGAAATGCTTTTCATACTCATTTTATTACTTTAATATTCACTAGAGTCCATTTATTCAATTTTCAAACTTCTTGGGAGCTATAAAAGGCTTAGCTCATCGTGCTACACTTGGCTTCTGATTTACAAAAAATTTTTTTACCTTTACCTTCAGTTTACAAGCAATTTTCTTTGGTATTTCTCGGGTATATATATATTACAAGTAATCATAAAAATCTTCAATTATATATATATATATATATATATATATATATATATATATATATTTGAAATGTAATAATAAGAATTATATAAAAATAAAAAAAATAAAAATACAATTCAAGTAATATTAACATCACCATAGAAGCAAATTCACGGCCATAATGCCGATAAGAGAAAAGAACAGAACCTTCCCAAATTCGATGATTAATCAGAATTAAATTCATCTTCAGGTCTGAGTATTTAATTCTAATTAACCCAAACAAATGCCTGTTTCAGATTAAGCAATAGTACATTACTATAAATGCTTAAACTCAGACTACAGGCATCAAAAAATGAAAAAATGAAAAAAGGATACATTAAGAAAATTGTATTACCATGCGGCATGAACCATTCCTCTTCTACCACGTGTATACACGATCAACCTCAACAACTTAATCAAGAAGCACCGGAATGAACAAGTCGAAATTCTACCAGGGAGGCAGTACGAACGTTCACGGAAATACTCCCAAACCCGTCCAGTAAGTCTAAGCTGGAGGCTGGACAAGCAATTCAGAATACAACTTCCCAAACATGCAGAACAGAATATGAATATGAATCATAGATGAAAATTCCTACTAAACAAGAATTCATAGGAAAACTGGATAATCGAGAATGCCACTATACACCATTATAAGGGCGCACAAAACGTAGTTTCAATACTGACAAAAGTTACATTTTTTTGCGAAAATAAAATTCAAAACATTAATGTTAATGCATCTTATTTTCCGATTTTTTGATTTTTCTAATGTTTTTGACTTAGTTTATTATTTTTCATTTTTATTTATTTATATAATTAATAAATAATTATATATAACATACATATATATATATATATATATATATATATATATATATATATATATATATATATTCCCCCCTCTCTCTCTCCTGTATGTTAGTCACAGGAGAGAGAGAGGGGGGAATATATATAAGTGGGAATGTTTTCTAGGATGTTATCGAGTGAAATTTGATACACTGAGTTGATAATTTTAATAACAAAATTGGGGGGATAGGCATTATTAGTCGCTGTACTCAATAATTCCATAAAGTGCGCTAATTTATAAAATTCATCACAAATTTTATTGATTCTAAGAGCCTGGTTTATTATAATATTTCTAAATACAGATATATGCAAACAAGAGTCAAAATGTTGAATTTTTGATGTATTAAATTTAAAATCCTGTCTTTTATCATACAAGTTTATAACCACATTACAATTTTGTAAATTTAAATTTAAATCTAAAAAGTTTGCAACATTTGTGTCATTATTACTTGCAATTAATTGTAAATTTTTTGGATAAAAGTTTAATACTATAGGGATATTATTATTTGGGGATACACATAAAATGTCATCTATATATCTAAACATGTGCATATTATGCAAGCTTGGATTAATGTTTTTTTCATAGTAGAATAAATACAGATTAGCTAACAATGATGAGGCACACCCCCCTTGTGGGATACCAACCTGTTGTTTAAAAATAGTACCACCATGTTGAATATAATTCTCATAAAGAGTGAAGTTAAGTAATTTTTTAAAAAGAAAATTTGAATATTTTAGGTTGATATTATATTTTTCAAAAATTCCTAAAATAATTCTATACAGATCATCTATATTAATATTATTAAACAAATCTTTGAAATCAAAGGTATAAATACTACGAATATTAGTAAGAGTTTTCAATTTCTTAACTACTTCAAAACTGTTTTTTACAATATATATATATATATATATATATATATATATATATATATATATATATATATATATATATATATATATATACATACATATATATATATATACATATATATATATATATATATATATATATAGAATGTTTCTTTAATACAAAGCATACATAAGGAATTAGGATAGTGTGCAGAAATGAATAGTTAGATATACTAAAATTATTAGAATAAGAACGTAAGAATGACAATGCAATATACATTTAATTTATTGCGCAAATGCAGCTAACAAATAAAATGTTTTCAATAAAAAATATTAAAATAGTAAATCCAATGGTAGAATGGAAGAAGTAACTCATAATACACTATCTTAAAAAATTTTTATGTCTACAGAATAAAATGAAATTCAACTATAAATAGAAAATTATAATACATATTACAGTTTAGAACAAAATGGAGAAGTTTAGGAAAATTGGTAAATTTAGGTAGGTGAGAATGATTAGTAATATGGGCATTATATAAAGCTAATATGACACCATGAAGATCAGAGATCCTAATATTATTAAATAGATCTTTAAAATAAAAAGTTTGAAATCCTATTACTTTACCTAGTGATGTTAATTTATTTTTTAATTCTTTACTGTTATTTAGAATAATGTAGTTATCACTAGAATCACGTAAATTACTATTTAGTGCATTTAAATAATTTAGTAATAATTTACTAGCAGTAGTAGAGTATGAATTATGACCACTCGTTACAGTTCTAAATTTAATAGGATTTTTATGATATTTAGAAATAAGCACAATATATGGAAATTTCAAAAATTTATTATAAATATCTAAATCATTATACATATTGATAATTTTCAATTTGATACTATTATCAGAGTGTGAATTAAGTTTAAATAGTCTATTATTTTTTAAATAATCTTAACAGATGTTGTATATAGAATTTTTTACAGATAATAGCATAATTATTAGAGGCTTTATCAACATAAGTAATAACAAAAGATTTATGTAAATCA